>CM062500.1:6325569-6361038 GCA_031479575.1 Coregonus ussuriensis | reverse complement strand
CTGATGGTAGACTCCCTATACAATACTAGACTGATGGTAGACTCTATACAATACTAGACATGATGGTAGACTCTATACAATACTAGACCTGATGGTAGACTCTATACAATACTAGACCTGATGGTTAGACTCTATACATTTACTAGACCTGATGGTAGACTCTATACATTACTAGTCCTGATGGTAGACTCTATACATTACTAGTCCTGATGGTAGACTCTATACATTACTAGACCTGATGTAGACTCTATACATTACTAGACCTGGGGGGATGGTAGACTCTATACATTACTAGACCTTGATGGTAGACTCTATACATTACAAGAAACCTGATGGTAGACCCCCTCTATACATTACTAGACCTGATGGTAGACTCTATACAATACTAGAACCAAGATGGTAGACTCTATACATTACTAGTCTGGTGTAGAGACTCTATACAATACTAGACCTGATGTTAGAACTCTATACATTACTAGACCTGATGTTAGACTCTATACTATACATTACTAGTCCTGATGGTAGACTCTATACATTACTAGTCCTGATGGTAGACTCTATACATTACTAGACCTGATGGTAGACTCTATACATTACTAGACCTGATGGTAGACTCTATACATTACTAGTCCTGATGGTAGACTCTATACATTACTAGTCCTGATGGTAGACTCTATACATTACTAGACCTGATGGTAGACTCTATACATTACTAGTCCTGATGGTAGACTCTAGACCTGATGGTAGACTCTATACATTACTAGTCCTGATGGTAGACTATATACATTACTAGTCCTGATGGTAGACTCTATACATTACTAGACCTGATGGTAGACTCTATATATTACTAGTCCTGATGGTAGACTCTATACATTACTAGACCTGATGGTAGACTCTATACATTACTAGACCTGATGGTAGACTCTATACAATACTAGTCCTGATGGTAGACAGATACAATACTAGACCTGATGGTAGACTCTATATAATACTAGACCTGATGGTAGACTCTATACATTACTAGTCCTGATGGTAGACTCTATACATTACTAGACCTGATGGTAGACTCTATACATTACTAGACCTGATGGTAGACTCTATACATTACTAGTCCTGATGGTAGACTCTATACATTACTAGACCTGATGGTAGACTCTATACATTACTAGTCCTGATGGTAGACTCTATACATTACTAGTCCTGATGGTAGACTCTATACATTACTAGTCCTGATGGTAGACTCTATACAATACTAGACCTGATGGTAGACTCTATACATTACTAGACCTGATGGTAGACTCTATACAATACTAGACCTGATGGTAGACTCTATACATTACTAGTCCTGATGGTAGACTCTATACATTACTAGTCCTGATGGTAGACTCTATACATTACTAGTCCTGATGGTAGACTCTATCAATCAATCAATTTTCAATCAATTTTATTTTATATAGCCCTTCTTACATCAGCTAATATCTCGAAGTGCTGTACAGAAACCCAGCCTAAAACCCCAAACAGCTAGTAATGCAGGTGTAGAAGCACGGTGGCTAGGAAAAACTCCCTAGAAAGGCAAAACCTAGGAAGAAACCTAGAGAGGAACCAGGCTATGAGGGGTGGCCAGTCCTCTTCTGGCTGTGCCGGGTGGAGATTATAACAGAACCATGCCAAGATGTTCAAAAATGTTCATAAGTGACAAGCATGGTCAAATAATAATCAGGAATAAATCTCAGTTGGCTTTTCATAGCCGATCATTAAGAGTTGAAAACAGCAGGTCTGGGACAGGTAGGGGTTTCGTAGCCGCAGGCAGAACAGTTGAAACTGGAATAGCAGCAAGGCCAGGCGGACTGGGGACAGCAAGGTGTCATCATGCCCGGTAGTCCTGACGTATGGTCCTAGGGCTCAGGTTCTCAGCTCAGAGAGAAAGAGAGAACGAGAGAATTAGAGAGAGCATACTTAAATTCACACAGGACACTGGATAAGACAGGAGAAGTACTCCAGGTATAACCAACTAACCCCAGCCCCCCGACACATAAACTACTGCAGCATAAATACTCGAGGCTGAGACAGGAGCGGTCCGGAGACACTGTGGCCCCATCCGAAGAAACCCCCGGACAGGGCCAAACAGGAAGGATATAACCCCACCCACTCCGCCAAAGCACAGCCCCCGCACCACTAGAGGGATATCCCCAACCACCAACTTACAATCCTGAGACAAGGCCGAGTATAGCCCACAGAGGTCTCCACCACAGCACAAACCAAGGGGGGGGGCGCCAACCCAGACAGGAAGATCACGTCAGTAACTCAACCCACTCAAGTGACGCACCCCTCCCAGGGACGGCATGAAAGAGCACCAGCAAGCCAGTGACTCAGCCAGCCCCTGCAACAGGGTTAGAGGCAGAGAACCCCAGTGGAGAGGGGAACCGGCCTGGCAGAGACAGCAAGGGCTGTTCGTTGCTCCAGCCTTTCCGTTCACCTTCACACTCCTGGGCCAGACTACACTCAATCATATGACCTACTGAAGAGATAAGTCTTCAGTAAAGACTTAAAGGTTGAGACCGAGTCTGCGTCTCTCACATGGGTAGGCAGACTGTTCCATAAAAATGGAGATCTATAGGAGAAAGCCCTGCCTCCCGCTGTTTGCTTAGAAATTCTAGGGACAATTAGGAGGCCTGCGTCTTGTGACCGTAGCGTACGTATTGGTATGTACGGCAGGACCAACTCGGAAAGATAGGTAGGAGCAAGCCCATGTAACGCTTTATAGGTTAACAGTAAAACCTTGAAATCAGCCCTTGCCTTAACAGGAAGCCAGGCCAGTGTAGGGAAGCTAGCACTGGAGTAATATGATCAAATTTCTTGGTTCTAGTCAGGATTCTAGCAGCCGTATTTAGCACTAACTGAAGTTTATTTAGTGCTTTATCCGGGTAGCCGGAAAATAGAGCATTGCAGTAGTCTAACCTAGAAGTAACAAATGCATGGATTAATTTTTCTGCATCATTTTTGGACAGAAAATTTCTGATTTTTGCAATGTTACGTAGATGGAAAAAAGCTGTCCTTGAAACAGTCTTGATATGTTCGTCAAAAGAGAGATCAGGGTCAAGAGTAACGCCTAGGTCCTTCACAGTTTTATTTGAGACGACTTTACAACCATCAAGATTAATTGTCAGATTTAACAGAAGATCTCTTTGTTTCTTGGGACCTAGAACAAGCATCTCTGTTTTGTCCGAGTTTAAAAGTAAAAAGTTTTCAGCCATCCACTTCCTTATGTCTGAAACACAGGCTTCTAGCGAGGGCAATTTTGGGGCTTCACCACATGCTTCATTGAAATGTACAGCTGTGTGTCATCCGCATAGCAGTGAAAGTTAACATTATGTTTTCGAATAACATCCCCAAGAGGTAAAATATATAGTGAAAACAATAGTGGTCCTAAAACGGAACCTTGAGGAACACCGAAATGTACAGTTGATTTGTCGGAGGACAGACCATTCACAGAGACAAACTGATATCTTTCCGACAGGTAGGATCTAAACCAGGCCAGAACTTGTCCGTGTAGACCAATTTGGGTTTCCAGTCTCTCCAAAAGAATGTGGTGATCGATGGTGTCAAAGGCAGCACTAAGGTCTAGTAGCACGAGGACAGATGCAGAGCCTCGGTCTGACGCCATTAAAAGGTCATTTATCACCTTCACAAGTGCAGTCTCAGTGCTATGATGGGGTCTAAAACCAGACTGAAGCATTTCGTATACATTGTTTGTCTTCAGAAAGGCAGTGAGTTGCTGCGCAACAGCTTTTTCTAAAATTTTTGAGAGGAATGGAATGGAAGATTCGATATAGGCCGATAGTTTTTTATATTTTCCGGGTCAAGGTTTGGCTTTTTCAAGAGAGGCTTTATCACTGCCACTTTTAGTGAGTTTGGTACACATCCGGTGGATAGAGAGCTGTTTATTATGTTCAACATAGGAGGGCCAAGCACAGGAAGCAGCTCCTTCAGCAGTTTAGTAGGAATAGGATCCAGTATGCAGCTTGAAGGTTTAGAGGCCATGATTATTTTCATCATTGTGTCAAGAGATATAGTACTAAAACACTTAAGTGACTCTATACATTACTAGACCTGATGGTAGACAGATACAATACTAGACCTGATGGTAGACTCTATACATTACTAGTCCTGATGGTAGACTATATACATTACTAGTCCTGATGGTAGACTATATACATTACTAGTCCTGATGGTAGACTCTATACATTACTAGTCCTGATGGTAGACTCTATACATTACTAGACCTGATGGTAGACTCTATACATTACTAGACCTGATGGTAGACTCTATACATTACTAGACCTGATGGTAGACTCTATATAATACTAGACCTGATGGTAGACTCTATACATTACTAGACCTGATGGTAGACTCTATACATTACTAGTCCTGATGGTAGACTCTATACATTACTAGACCTGATGGTAGACTCTATACATTACTAGTCCTGATGGTAGACTCTATACATTACTAGACCTGATGGTAGACTCTATACATTACTAGACCTGATGGTAGACTCTATACAATACCAGACCTGATGGTAGACTCTATACATTACTAGACCTGATGGTAGACTCTATACATTACTAGAGTGGCTCCAGTCCTTGTTTATCCCGCTGTTAGGTATATACATATCATCTCTAAATTCTCTTATTTTGTGGTTTATCAACATTGTAGCTAGTTGTGTCACTTAATCTATTTAAGGCTTGAACAAAACAGACCTCTCTCTGTCTTTGAGATATCACACCAGTTTGTTATTTCATTGCCTGATTTAATTTTAGAAGCTTGACATCGGACTTTTGAAAATCAGCAGAAATAAATTGAAGGAAGCCGTGGATTCAAAGATAAAGCGGGGGCGTTGAGCCAGTCATAGACGCTCCACACCACTCCAGCTCAGCGACAACCTGACACGTTTCATCTGGACCCAACATATCAGCTGATTTCTGCTCTTCACTTCTGTTATCCCTGTAGGAGTCTGCTGTTTATTACTGCTGTACTGTCTGACCTGTATAACATAGATTATTAGTGCTGGACTATCTGACCTGTATAAAATAGATTATTAGTGCTGGACTATCTGACCTGTATAAAATAGATTATTAGTGCTGTATAATCTGATCTGTATAAAATAGATTATTAGTGCTGTATAATCTGACCTGTATAAAATAGATTATTAGTGCTGGACTATCTGACCTGTATAACATATATTATTACTGCTGTATAATCTGATCTGTAGAAAATAGATTATTAGTGCTGGACTATCTGACCTGTATAAAATAGATTATTAGTGCTGTATAATCTGATCTGTATAAAATAGATTATTAGTGCTGGACTATCTGACCTGTATAACATAGATTATTACTGCTGTACAATCTGACCTGTATAAAATAGATTATTACTGCTGTATAATCTGACCTGTATAAAATAGCATTATTACTGCTGTATAATCTGACCTGTATAAAATAGATTATTACTGCTCTATAATCTGACCTGTATAAAATAGATTATTACTGCTGTCACGATCGTCATACACAGAGGAGGACCAAGGCGCAGCGTTGAAGGCGAACATATTTATTTATAGAATGATCACACGATCAAAACAACAAAACGATGACGTGACAGTCAATGGTAATACACAAACCAAATACGAACACGAAACCACACCAAATGAATGCCTAACGGCTACCTAAGTATGACTCCCAATCAGAGACAACGAGCTACAGCCGTCTCTGATTGGGAGCCACCCCCTGGCCAACATAGAATTACAAAACCAGAAAGTGAAACCTAGAACACACATAGACTATACACACCCTGGCTCAACATATTAGAGTCCCCAGAGCCAGGGCGTGACAGTACCCCCCCCTAAAGGCGCGGACTCCGACCGCGCCCACCAAATACCACAGGGGAGGGACCGGGTGGGCACTCCGCTTAGGCGGCGGATCCGGCTCCGGGCCTGATCCCCGCTCCCTCTCCAACCCCCCAAAGTACCCCTGGTCCGGTCTGGCCCCGCTGGCCGGAGCTGGACTGCACACTGGTGGAGCGGATTGCTCTAGCTCCGGCGTGAAGCATCTGACCGGTGCCGGACCAGCCACCGGTGGAACAGGCACGGGCCGTGCCGGACTGACGACGCACACCACTGGCTTGGTGTGGGGAGCAGGAGCTGGCCGAGCCGGGCTGTCGAAGCGCACCACTGACTTGGTGCGGGGAGCAGGAACGGGCCGAGCCGGGCTGACGAAGCGCACCACTGACTTGGTGTGGGGAGCAGGAGCGGGCCGAGCCGGGCTGTCGAAGCGCACCACTGCCTTGGTGCGGGGAGCAGGAACGGGCCGAGCCGGGCTGACGAAGCGCACCACTGACTTGGTGCGGGGAGCAGGAACGGGCCGAGCCGGGCTGACGAAGCGCACCACTGACTTGGTGCGGGGAGCAGGAACGGGCCGAGCCGGGCTGACGAAGCGCACCACTGACTTGGTGCGGGGAGCAGGAACAGGCCGGACCGTACTGGGGACACACACCACTGGTCCTACGCAGGGATCTGGAATGGGCCGGACCGGACTGGTAACACACCCCAGTACCTCTCGCCGTGCCTCTACACCTTCCACCCCCTCTTCGACCAGTGGCCCCCGTAACCTGGCGGCCTCCTCTGCCAATCCGCTGGGCCGCTCTGCCGCGGGCTCCTGCTGGCCCGTCGTCCACGGCGTTAGCCCCCCCCTAAAAAATTTTTCTGGGCGTCTCTCCTACCCGTGGACCAGGTCTCCATGTCCCTCGCCAGCCTTTCGCCCTTCTGCTTTAATGTCAAGCCCTTCTCTTCCTCACTCGGCTTGACCCAGTCGAGGAGGCGAAGGAGATCTGCTAGAGATCTCCCTGGCGATGGCTCCTGGACACGCTGCTTGGTCAAGTCTTGGTGGTTTCTTCTGTCACGATCGTCATACATAGAGGAGGACCAAGGCGCAGCATTGAAGGCGAACATATTTATTTATAGAATGATCACACGATCAAAACAACAAAACGATGACGTGACAGTCAATGGTAATACACAAACCAAATACGAACACGAAACCACACCAAATGAATGCCTAACGGCTACCTAAGTATGGCTCCCAATCAGAGACAACGAGCTACAGCCGTCTCTGATTGGGAGCCACCCTGGCCAACATAGAATTACAAAACCAGAAAGTGAAACCTAGAACATACATTGACTATACACACCCTGGCTCAACATATTAGAGTCCCCAGAGCCAGGGCGTGACAACTGCTCTATAATCTGATCTGTATAAAATAGATTATTACTGCTGTATAATCTGACCTGTATAAAATAGATTATTACTGCTGTATAATCTGACCTGTATAAAATAGATTATTACTGCTGTATAATCTGACCTGTATAAAATAGATTATTAGTGCTGTATAATCTGACCTGTATAAAATAGATTATTAGTGCTGTATAATCTGACCTGTATAAAATAGATTATTACTGCTGTATAATCTGACCTGTATAAAATAGATTATTAGTGCTGTATAATCTGACCTGTATAAAATAGATTATTAGTGCTGTATAATCTGACCTGTATAAAATAGATTATTACTGCTGTATAATCTGACCTGTATAAAATAGATTATTAGTGCTGTATAATCTGACCTGTATAAAATAGATTATTAGTGCTGTATAATCTGACCTGTATAAAATAGATTATTAGTGCTGGACTATCTGACCTGTATAAAATAGATTATTAGTGCTGGACTATCTGACCTGTATAAAATAGATTATTAGTGTGTATAATCTGACCTGTATAAAATAGATTATTAGTGCTGGACTATCTGACCTGTATAAAATAGATTATTAGTGCTGGACTATCTGACCTGTATAAAATAGATTATTACTGCTGTATAATCTGACCTGTATAAAATAGATTATTAGTGCGTTCCGCCTGATTTAATTTTAGAAGCTTGACATCTGATTTTTGAAAATCAGCAGAAATAAATTGAAGGAAGCCGTGGATTCAAAGATAAAGCGGGGGCGTTGAGCCAGTCATAGACACTCCACACCACTCCAGCTCAGCAACAACCTGACACGTTTCATCTAGACCCAATATATCAGCTGATTTCGGCTCTTCACTTCTGTTATCCCTGTAGGAGTCTTCTGTTTATTACTGCGGTATAATCTGACCTGTATAACATAGATTATTAGTGCTGGACTATCTGACCTGTATAACAGATTGTTACTGCTGTATAATCTGATCTGTAGAAAATAGATAATTACTGCTGTATAATCTGATCTGTATAAAATAGATAATTACTGCTGTATAATCTGACCTGTATAAAATAGATTATTACTGCTGTATAATCTGACCTGTATAAAATAGATTATTAGTGCTGTATAATCTGACCTGTATAAAATAGATTATTACTGCTCTATAATCTGATCTGTATAACATAGATTATTACTGCTGTATAATCTGACCTGTATAAAATAGATTATTAGTGCTGTATAATCTGACCTGTATAAAATAGATTATTACTGCTCTATAATCTGATCTGTATAACATAGATTATTACTGCTGTATAATCTGACCTGTATAACATAGATTATTAGTGCTGTATAATCTGACCTGTATAAAATAGATAATTACTGCTGTATAATCTGACCTGTATAACATAGATTATTAGTGCTGTATAATCTGACCTGTATAAAATAGATTATTAGTTCTGGACTATCTGACCTGTATAAAATAGATTATTAGTGCTGTATAATCTGACCTGTATAAAATAGATTATTAGTGCTTTATAATCTGACCTGTATAAAATAGATTATTAGTTCTGGACTATCTGACCTGTATAAAATAGATTATTAGTGCTGTATAATCTGACCTGTATAAAATAGATTATTAGTGCTGTATAATCTGACCTGTATAAAATAGATTATTAGTGCTGTATAATCTGACCTGTATAAAATAGATTATTAGTGCTGTTTTAGAAAAAAGAATGCCACTGCTGTGCTTTTGAATGTGATGACACAATCACATATTTTTCTTTGGGAGTATAGCTGTTAATTAGGGTCTAATTATACACATTGTACTTGTTGAATGCAATTACTGAACAAATAGATCTTCCTCACAATGTGATATAAAAAAGCCTTTTGCTTCTGGGTTATACAGAAGGACTAGGCAGAACAATTCATTCCATTCTGGGTTATACAGCAGGACTAGGCAGAACAATTCATTCTGGGTTATACAGAAGGACTAGGCAGAACAATTCATTCTGGGTTATACAGAAGGACTAGGCAGAACAATTCATTCTGGGTTATACAGAAGGACTAGGCAGAACAATTCAAGCTGAACATATGAGTGATCTGTATGTGTATAATGTTGATCGACCCCTGTGAGAATGTTCCCTCCAAGGTTATTTGATGTCCATGAAAAACACAAACCAAACATGATGTAACGGATAGGCAAAAGATAGTAGTCCTGGCTTCAAAACTATTCAAAATCATTTCAAATCCTATGTCTGTGCTTGATTGAGCTTGCCTGTTGTGACGGAACAAATAGAAAAAGCCTGGGGCTTTTCAAAGATTTCAAATATGATTTGAACCCAGGTCTGGGCAATAGCGCATCCAACACATCCCTAATAACGTGTTCATCACATAACGTATCCATCACATAACGTATCATCATATGACGTATTATCCATCACATAACATATCCATCACATCTCACAATGTATCCGTCACATCCCACATAACGTATTCATCACATCCCACATAACGTATCCATCACATCCTACATAACGTATCCATCACATCCTACATAACGTATCCATCACATCCTACATAACGTATCCATCACATAACATATCCATCACGTCCTTTAGATATTCTGAAAGAGGAGACACAAGCCCTCCTCAAATGATTCAGAACCCTGACTCCCAGATGGTGCTCTATTCGCTACATAGTGCACTACTTTTTTTTTTAACCAGAACCCTATGGGCCCTGTTCAAAAGTAGTGCACTATATAGGGCATAGGGTGCCGTTTGAGATGCAACCACTAAAACCCTCAGAGTTTGAGTCAGTCTGCCACAAGGCTGTTCCAGTCTGCTACAAAGCCTTTCCTCCAGGCTGTTCTAACAGAAAGGCCCCAGTGTGAACTGAGATACACAGAGACCTTATCTTACTCCTTCTCTACCTCACCTCACTCCTGATGGAAGACACGGTGAGAAACCGTTTGACAATCCACGGGATTTGATTCGGCTTCAAGCCCCCAAATTTCACACTGAATTGCAGAACTTGTAGATGTCACAATGGAATATGTCCAACCCTTAATTATTTCGGACAGAAAACGCGGGAGAGCAATTTCCTCCAGGGAATTTCCTCAAATCTTTTATCCCAGTAAAGAGACTATTTTCAGTTCAATAGGGTGAACGGTCTAGGACTGTGTTCCAAATCGCGCCATATTCTCTATATGGTGCACTACCTTTTGACCAGAGTCCTGTGGTCCGTGCCATCTGAGAAACAGCCTAGGTTTCTTTCAGAGATAATGCTGTAAACTACAGCACACGTATGGTATATTGATCACGACCACACTCTGTTACTCTGAGCAGTCTACACTCTGTTACTCTGAGCAGTCTACACTCTGTTACTCTGAGCAGTCTACACTCTGTTACTCTGAGCAGTCTACACTCTGTTACGTTACTCTGAGCAGTCTACACTCTGTCACTCTGAGCAGTCTACACTCTGTTACTCTGAGCAGTCTACACTCTGTTACTCTGAGCAGTCTACACTCTGTTACTCTGAGCAGTCTACACTCTGTTACTCTGAGCAGTCTACACTCTGTTACTCTGAGCAGTCAGGTATTGAGCTGTTCTCTGGGATATGAAAACTAGAAAGGCCTTCAAACATCAGATGGTTGCTTTCTCTCTCTCTCTCTAGCACGTGCTTACTTCTTACTTGCTTCTCACACGTGCGCGCACACACACACACACACCTTGACACACACTCCTTTTAAACACACACCTCGACACACACACCGCTGTGCGGAGCCTCATTATAACCTGAGTTCTGTCAGCAGTAGAGACCGGTCCACGGTTTCCCCCTTCTGTAATTGGCCAGGTAGGACTGTTATGGTGGTGCAACCCTGGTGGGTTCTTGGACGGATGGGCGGGTTCTGTAAATGATAATAATGAATACTAGCCAATTAGGCCTGGGCCTGTGGTGATAGGCGTCTCACACACTGCCTAAACGTGCTGTAATGAGCTCATCAGAGCCTTTTAAAAAGGGGCCAACCATATGGACAGATCTCCTCTGCCTGTCGCTGCCCACACCAGACTCCCAACGGTGTGTGTCTTCTCTTCCAACCTGACAGGCTGTGTGTGAGTATCATTCAGTTCCTCTCATTACCTTCCCAGGAACTATGTGGAGCGGAACAGTCTTCCCTCCTCCTCTGTTCCGAGGGCGGAAGAGAGAGGAACACGTCATGTCTGCTCTGCTAAACGAATAAAAAGAAAATGTTTTCTACAGTTTGGTGGATTTTTTGTGATAAATGACTAAATGTCTGGCTTTCGTGGCTCTCTCCTCTTTTTTTTTAAAGTTGCAGTTGGTGGACCTTTACAGTTAATGACAAAAAGTCTGGTTTCGTGGCCCGTTCCTTCAAAATATCCCTGTTAGTGTTGTGTGTGTGGTGTGGCTGAAGAGAACACACAGGAATGTTGTTTCATAGCAACGTCTTCCAAGAGGCTTCACTGTCTCCCTCTTCTCTGAGATAAACACAGACATGCCCAGTGTTCTAAACAGCATTCTATTCCCTACATAGTGCACTATGGGCCCTGGTCAAAAGTAGTGTGCACACTATATAGGAAATAGGGTTGCCATTTAGAACGCCAAGACAGTGATTTTGATAACGACAGTCTGTTGAAGGAAGAAACAGCATCTGCTAGCTGGGAGTCACTGGGGAGAGTATTAAAACATAACCTACTGCCGTCTTTCTCTGTTCACTCCCAGTGGGGGGCTATGGGGGGTGGGGTGGTTTGGTGGGGATCTATGGGCGTGCGGGGGGGGGGGGGGGGTATTTTTGTTCCCTTACTTCACTGTGTGAAGAGAGAGACAGAGACAGAGACAGAGACAGACAGAGACAGAGAGAGAGTGAGAGAGACAGAGACAGAGAGACAGAGACAGAGAGTGAGGCTTGTAAGGAATAAAGATAACCAGATAACACATAGAGCAGTGCATCATGGTTAGTCGTTAGGAGTGCACCCTGCTGAGTCTCCACCATGCGCTGCTCTGCTCACATGCACTGGAGCAACTCCGCTAAACAGATGGTTGGTACAGCTCTGTCACGACCACTGGAACAACTCAGCTAAACAGATGGTTGGTACAGCTCTGTCACGACCACTGGAACAACTCAGCTAAACAGATGGTTGGTACAGCTCTGTCACGACCACTGGAACAACTCAGCTAAACAGATGGTTGGTACAGCTCTGTCACGACCACTGGAACAACTCCGCTAAACAGATGGTTGGTACAGCTCTGTCACGACCACTGGAACAACTCAGCTAAACAGATGGTTGGTAGAGCTCTGTCACGACCACTGGAACAACTCAGCTAAACAGATGGTTGGTGCAGCTCTCTCTGTCACGACCACTGGAACAACTCAGCTAAACAGATGGTTGGTACAGCTCTGTCACGACCACTGGAACAACTCAGGTAAACAGATGGTTGGTGCAGCTCTGTCAAGACCACTGGAACAACTCAGCTAAACAGATGGTTGGTACAGCTCTGTCACGACCACTGGAACAACTCAGCTAAACAGATGGTTGGTGCAGCTCTGTCACGACCACTGGAACAACTCAGCCAAACAGATGGTTGGTACAGCTCTGTCACGACCACTGGAGCAACTCAGCTAAACAGATGGTTGGTGCAGCTCTGTCACGACAACTGGAGCAACTCGGCTAAACAGATGGTTGGTGCAGCTCTGTCACGACCACTGGAACAACTCAGCTAAACAGATGGTTGGTGCAGCTCTGTCACGACCACTGGAGCAACTCAGCTAAACAGATGGTTGGTGCAACTCTGTCACGACCACTGGAACAACTCAGCTAAACAGATGGTTGGTACAGCTCTGTCACGACCACTGGAACAACTCAGCTAAACAGATGGTTGGTGCAGCTCTGTCACGACCACTGGAACAACTCAGCTAAACAGATGGTTGGTAAAGCTCTGTCACAACCACTGGAACAACTCAGCTAAACAGATGGTTGGTACAGCTCTGTCACGACCACTGGAACAACTCTGCTAAACAGATGGTTGGTGCAGCTCTGTCACGACCACTGGAACAACTCAGCTAAACAGATGGTTGGTGCAGCTCTGTCACGACCACTGGAGCAACTCAGCTAAACAGATGGTTGGTGCAGCTCTGTCACGACCACTGGAACAACTCAGCTAAACAGATGGTTGGTGCAGCTCTGTCACGACCACTGGAGCAACTCAGCTAAACAGATGGTTGGTGCAGCTCTGTCACGACCACTGGAACAACTCCGCTAAACAGATGGTTGGTACAGCTCTGTCACGACCACTGGAACAACTCAGCTAAACAGATGGTTGGTAGAGCTCTGTCACGACCACTGGAACAACTCAGCTAAACAGATGGTTGGTGCAGCTCTGTCACGACCACTGGAACAACTCAGCTAAACAGATGGTTGGTACAGCTCTGTCACGACCACTGGAACAACTCAGCTAAACAGATGGTTGGTGCAGCTCTGTCACGACCACTGGAACAACTCAGCTAAACAGATGGTTGGTACAGCTCTGTCACGACCACTGGAACAACTCAGCTAAACAGATGGTTGGTGCAGCTCTGTCACGACCACTGGAACAACTCAGCCAAACAGATGGTTGGTACAGCTCTGTCACGACCACTGGAGCAACTCAGCTAAACAGATGGTTGGTGCAGCTCTGTCACGACAACTGGAGCAACTCGGCTAAACAGATGGTTGGTGCAGCTCTGTCACGACCACTGGAACAACTCAGCTAAACAGATGGTTGGTGCAGCTCTGTCACGACCACTGGAGCAACTCAGCTAAACAGATGGTTGGTGCAACTCTGTCACGACCACTGGAACAACTCAGCTAAACAGATGGTTGGTACAGCTCTGTCACGACCACTGGAACAACTCAGCTAAACAGATGGTTGGTGCAGCTCTGTCACGACCACTGGAACAACTCAGCTAAACAGATGGTTGGTAAAGCTCTGTCACAACCACTGGAACAACTCAGCTAAACAGATGGTTGGTACAGCTCTGTCACGACCACTGGAACAACTCTGCTAAACAGATGGTTGGTGCAGCTCTGTCACGACCACTGGAACAACTCAGCTAAACAGATGGTTGGTGCAGCTCTGTCACGACCACTGGAGCAACTCAGCTAAACAGATGGTTGGTGCAGCTCTGTCACGACCACTGGAACAACTCAGCTAAACAGATGGTTGGTACAGCTCTGTCACGACCACTGGAACAACTCAGCTAAACAGATGGTTGGTGCAGCTCTGTCACGACCACTGGAACAACTCAGCTAAACAGATGGTTGGTTTGGTGCAGCTCTGTCACGACCACTGGAGCAACTCAGCTAAACAGATGGTTGGTGCAGCTCTGTCACGACCACTGGAACAACTCAGCTAAACAGATGGTTGGTACAGCTCTGTCACGACCACTGGAACAACTCAGCTAAACAGATGGTTGGTGCAGCTCTGTCACGACCACTGGAACAACTCAGCTAAACAGATGGTTGGTAGAGCTCTGTCACGACCACTGGAACAACTCAGCTAAACAGATGGTTGGTACAGCTCTGTCACGACCACTGGAACAACTCAGCTAAACAGATGGTTGGTGCAGCTCTGTCACGACCACTGGAACAACTCAGCTAAACAGATGGTTGGTGCAGCTCTGTCACGACCACTGGAGCAACTCAGCTAAACAGATGGTTGGTGCAGCTCTGTCACGACCACTGGAACAACTCAGCTAAACAGATGGTTGGTACAGCTCTGTCACGACCACTGGAACAACTCAGCTAAACAGATGGTTGGTGCGGTGCAGCTCTGTCACGACCACTGGAACAACTCAGCTAAACAGATGGTTGGTAGAGCTCTGTCACGACCACTGGAACAACTCAGCTAAACAGATGGTTGGTACAGCTCTGTCACGACCACTGGAACAACTCAGCTAAACAGATGGTTGGTGCAGCTCTGTCACGACCACTGGAACACCTCAGTTAAACAGATGGTTGGTACAGCTCTGTCACGACCACTGGAACAACTCCGCTAAACAGGTGGTTGGTACAGCTCTGTCACGACCACTGGAACAACTCAGCTAAACAGATGGTTGGTAGAGCTCTGTCACGACCACTGGAACAACTCAGCTAAACAGATGGTTGGTGCAGCTCTGTCACGACCACTGGAACAACTCAGCTAAACAGATGGTTGGTACAGCTCTGTCACGACCACTGGAACAACTCAGGTAAACAGATGGTTGGTGCAGCTCTGTCAAGACCACTGGAACAACTCAGCTAAACAGATGGTTGGGTTGGTACAGCTCTGTCACGACCACTGGAACAACTCAGCTAAACAGATGGTTGGTGCAGCTCTGTCACGACCACTGGAACAACTCAGCCAAACAGATGGTTGGTACAGCTCTGTCACGACCACTGGAGCAACTCAGCTAAACAGATGGTTGGTGCAGCTCTGTCACGACAACTGGAGCAACTCGGCTAAACAGATGGTTGGTGCAGCTCTGTCACGACCACTGGAACAACTCAGCTAAACAGATGGTTGGTGCAGCTCTGTCACGACCACTGGAGCAACTCAGCTAAACAGATGGTTGGTGCAGCTCTGTCACGACCACTGGAACAACTCAGCTAAACAGATGGTTGGTACAGCTCTGTCACGACCACTGGAACAACTCAGCTAAACAGATGGTTGGTGCAGCTCTGTCACGACCACTGGAACAACTCAGCTCAACAGATGGTTGGTAAAGCTCTGTCACAACCACTGGAACAACTCAGCTAAACAGATGGTTGGTACAGCTCTGTCACGACCACTGGAACAACTCTTCTAAACAGATGGTTGGTGCAGCTCTGTCACGACCACTGGAACAACTCAGCTAAACAGATGGTTGGTGCAGCTCTGTCATGACCACTGGAGCAACTCAGCTAAACAGATGGTTGGTGCAGCTCTGTCACGACCACTGGAACAACTCAGCTAAACAGATGGTTGGTACAGCTCTGTCACGACCACTGGAACAACTCAGCTAAACAGATGGTTGGTGCAGATCTGTCACGACCACTGGAACAACTCAGCTAAACAGATGGTTGGTAAAGCTCTGTCACAACCACTGGAACAACTCAGCTAAACAGATGGTTGGTACAGCTCTGTCACGACCACTGGAACAACTCTGCTAAACAGATGGTTGGTGCAGCTCTGTCACGACCACTGGAACAACTCATCTAAACAGATGGTTGGTGCAGCTCTGTCACGACCACTGGAGCAACTCAGCTAAACAGATGGTTGGTGCAGCTCTGTCACGACCACTGGAGCAACTCAGCAAAACAGATGGTTGGTGCAGCTCTGTCACGACCACTGGAACACCTCAGCTAAACAGATGGTTGGTACAGCTCTGTCACGACCACTGGAACAACTCAGCTAAACAGATGGTTGGTAGAGCTCTGTCACGACCACTGGAACAACTCAGCTAAACAGATGGTTGGTGCAGCTCTGTCACGACCACTGGAACAACTCAGCTAAACAGATGGTTGGTACAGCTCTGTCACGACCACTGGAACAACTCCGCTAAACAGATGGTTGGTGCAGCTCTGTCACGACCACTGGAACAACTCAGCTAAACAGATGGTTGGTGCAGCTCTGTCACGACCACAACTCACTAAACAGATGGTTGGTACAGCTCTGTCACGACCACAACTCAGCTAAACAGATGGTTGGTACAGCTCTGTCACGACCACTGGAACAACTCAGCTAAACAGATGGTTGGTACAGCTCTGTCACGACCACTGGAACAACTCAGCTAAACAGATGGTTGGTACAGCTCTGTCACGACCACAACTCAGCTAAACAGATGGTTGGTACAGCTCTGTCACGACCACAACTCAGCTAAACAGATGGTTGGTACAGCTCTGTCACGACCACTGGAACAACTCAGCTAAACAGATGGTTGGTACAGCTCTGTCACGACCACAACTCAGCTAAACAGATGGTTGGTACAGCTCTGTCACGACCACTGGGACAACTCAGCTAAACAGATGGTTGGTACAGCTCTGTCACGACCACTGGAACAACTCAGCTAAACAGATGGTTGGTACAGCTCTGTCACGACCACTGGAACAACTCAGCTAAACAGATGGTTGGTGCAGCTCTGTCACGACCACTGGAACAACTCAGCTAAACAGATGGTTGGTACAGCTCTGTCACGACCACTGGAACAACTCAGCTAAACAGATGGTTGGTACAGCTCTGTCACGACCACTGGAACAACTCAGCTAAACAGATGGTTGGTACAGCTCTGTCACGACCACTGGAACAACTCAGCTAAACAGATGGTTGGTACAGCTCTGTCACGACCACTGGAACAACTCAGCTAAACAGATGGTTGGTACAGCTCTGTCACGACCACTGGAACAACTCAGCTAAACAGATGGTTGGTGCAGCTCTGTCACGACCACTGGAACAACTCAGCTAAACAGATGGTTGGTACAGCACTGTCACGACCACTGGAGCAACTCAGCTTAACAGATGGTTGGTACAGCTCTGTCACGACCACTGGATCAACTCAGCTTAACAGATGGTTGGTACAGCTCTGTCACGACCACTGGAACAACTCAGCTAAACAGATGGTTGGTACAGCTCTGTCACGACCACTGGAACAACTCAGCTAAACAGATGGTTGGTACAGCTCTGTCACGACCACAACTCAGCTTAACAGATGGTTGGTGCAGCTCTGTCACGACCACTGGAACAACTCAGCTAAACAGATGGTTGGTACAGCTCTGTCACGACCACTGGAACAACTCAGCTAAACAGATGGTTGGTGCAGCTCTGTCACGACCACTGGAACAACTCAGCTAAACAGATGGTTGGTACAGCTCTGTCACGACCACTGGAGCAACTCAGCTAAACAGATGGTTGGTACAGCTCTGTCACGACCACTGGAGCAACTCAGCTAAACAGATGGTTCGTACAGCTCTGTCACGACCACTGGAACAACTCAGCTAAACAGATGGTTGGTGCAACTCTGTCACGACCACTGGAGCAACTCAGCTAAACAGATGGTTGGTGCAGCTCTGTCAGGACCACTGGAGCAACTCAGCTAAACAGATGGTTGGTGCAGCTCTGTCACGACCACTGGAACAACTCAGCTAAACAGATGGTTGGTACAGCTCTGTCACGACCACTGGAACAACTCAGCTAAACAGATGGTTGGTGCAGCTCTGTCACGACCACTGGAGCAACTCAGCTAAACAGATGGTTGGTGCAGCTCTGTCACGACCACTGGAGCAACTCAGCTAAACAGATGGTTGGTGCAGCTCTGTCACGACCACTGGAGCAACTCAGCTAAACAGATGGTTGGTGCAGCTCTGTCACGACCACTGGAACAACTCAGCTAAACAGATGGTTGGTGCAGCTCTGTCACGACCACTGGAACAACTCCGCTAAACAGATGGTTGGTACAGCTCTGTCACGACCACTGGAGAAACTCGGCTAAACAGATGGTTGGTGCAGCTCTGTCACGACCACTGGAGCAACTTGGCTAAACAGATGGTTGGTGCAGCTCTGTCACGACCACTGGAACAACTCAGCTAAACAGATGGTTGGTGCAGCTCTGTCACGACCACTGGAGCAACTCAGCTAAACAGATGTTTGGTGCAGCTCTGTCACGACCACTGGAGCAACTCAGCTAAACAGATGGTTGGTGCAGCTCTGTCACGACCACTGGAGCAACTCAGCTAAACAGATGGTTGGTGCAGCTCTGTCACGACCACTGGAACAACTCCGCTAAACAGATGGTTGGTACAGCTCTGTCACGACCACTGGAACAACTCAGCTAAACAGATGGTTGGTACAGCTCTGTCACGACCACTGGAACAATTCAGCTAAACAGATGGTTGGTGCAGCTCTGTCAACAGATGGTTGGTGCAGCTCTGTCATGACCACTGGAACAACTCAGCTAAACAGATGGTTGGTGCAGCTCTGTAAACAGATGGTTGGTGCAGCTCTGTCACGACCACTGGAACAACTCAGCTAAACAGATGGTTGGTGCAGCTCTGTAAACAGATGGTTGGTGCAGCTCTGTCACGACCACTGGAACAACTCAGCTAAACAGATGGTTGGTACAGCTCTGTCACGACCACTGGAACAACTCAGCTAAACAGATGGTTGGTACAGCTCTGTCACGACCACTGGAGCAACTCAGCTAAACAGATGGTTGGTACAGCTCTGTCACGACCACTGGAACAACTCAGCTAAACAGATGGTTGGTACAGCTCTGTCACGACCACTGGAGCAACTCAGCTAAACAGATGGTTGGTACAGCTCTGTCACGACCACTGGAACAACTCAGCTAAACAGATGGTTGGTACAGCTCTGTCACGACCACTGGAACAACTCAGCTAAACAGATGGTTGGTACAGCTCTGCCACGACCACAACTCAGCTAAACAGATGGTTGGTACAGCTCTGTCACGACCACTGGAGCAACTCAGCTAAACAGATGGTTGGTACAGCTCTGTCACGACCACTAGAACAACTCAGCTAAACAGATGGTTGGTACAGCTCTGTCACGACCACTGGAGCAACTCAGCTAAACAGATGGTTGGTACAGCTCTGTCACGACCACTGGAACAACTCAGCTAAACAGATGGTTGGTACAGCTCTGTCACGACCACTGGAACAACTCAGCTAAACAGATGGTTGGTACAGCTCTGTCACGACCACTGGAACAACTCAGCTAAACAGATGGTTGGTGCAGCTCTGTCACGACCACAACTCAGCTAAACAGATGGTTGGTACAGCTCTGTCACGACCACTGGAGCAACTCAGCTAAACAGATGGTTGGTACAGCTCTGTCACGACCACTGGAACAACTCAGCTAAACAGATGGTTGGTACTGCTCTGTCACGACCACTGGAACAACTCAGCTAAACAGATGGTTGGTACAGCTCTGTCACGACCACTGGAACAACTCAGCTAAACAGATGGTTGGTACAGCTCTGTCACGACCACAACTCAGCTAAACAGATGGTTGGTACAGCTCTGTCACGACCACAACTCAGCTAAACAGATGGTTGGTACAGCTCTGTCACGACCACTGGAACAACTCAGCTAAACAGATTGTTGGTACAGCTCTGTCACGACCACTGGAACAACTCAGGTAAACAGATGGTTGGTACAGCTCTGTCACGACCACTAGAGCAACTCAGCTAAACAGATGGTTGGTACAGCTCTGTCACGACCACTGGAACAACTCAGCTAAACAGATGGTTGGTACAGCTCTGTCACGACCACTGGAACAACTCAGCTAAACAGATGGTTGGTACAGCTCTGTCACGACCACTGGAACAACTCAGCTAAACAGATGTTTGGTGCAGCTCTGTCACGACAACTGGAACAACTCAGCTAAACAGATGGTTGGTGCAGCTCTGTCACGACCACTGGAGCAACTCAGCTAAACAGATGGTTGGTGCAGCTCTGTCACGACCACTGGGACAACTCAGCTAAACAGATGGTTGGTACAGCTCTGTCACGACCACTGGAGCAACTCAGCTAAACAGATGTTTGGTGCAGCTCTGTCACGACCACTGGAACAACTCAGCTAAACAGATGGTTGGTACAGCTCTGTCACGACCACTGGAACAACTCAATTAAACAGATGGTTGGTACAGCTCTGTCACGACCACTGGATCAACTCAGCTAAACAGATGGTTGGTACAGCTCTGTCACGACCACTGGAACAACTCAGCTAAACAGATGGTTGGTGCAGCTCTGTCACGACCGCTGGGGCAACTCAGCTAAACAGATGGTTGGTGCAGCTCTGTCACGACCACTGGAACAACTCAGCTAAACAGATGGTTGGTACAGCTCTGTCACAACCACTGGAACAACTCAGCTAAACAGATGGTTGGTACAGCTCTGTCACGACCACTGGAGCAACTCAGCTAAACAGATGGTTGGTACAGCTCTGTCACGACCACTGGAACAAATCAGCTAAACAGATGGTTGGTGCAGCTCTGTCACGACCGCTGGGGCAACTCAGCTAAACAGATGGTTGGTGCAGCTCTGTCACGACCACTGGAGCAACTCAGCTAAACAGATGGTTGGTACAGCTCTGTCACGACCACTGGAACAACTCAGCTAAACAGATGGTTGGTGCAGCTCTGTCACGACCACTGGAGCAATTCAGCTAAACAGATGGTTGGTGCAGCTCTGTAAACAGATGGTTGGTGCAGCTCTGTCACGACCACTGGAACAACTCAGCTAAACAGATGGTTGGTGCAGCTCTGTAAACAGATGGTTGGTGCAGCTCTGTAAACAGATTGTTGGTGCAGCTCTGTCACGACCACTGGAACAACTCAGCTAAACAGATGGTTGGTACAGCTCTGTCACGACCACTGGAACAACTCAGCTAAACAGATGGTTGGTGCAGCTCTGTAAACAGATGGTTGGTGCAGCTCTGTCACG
Source organism: Coregonus ussuriensis (assembly GCA_031479575.1). Classification (NCBI taxonomy): domain Eukaryota; kingdom Metazoa; phylum Chordata; class Actinopteri; order Salmoniformes; family Salmonidae; genus Coregonus; species Coregonus ussuriensis. The sequence goes on along the minus strand of CM062500.1, from coordinate 6,339,285 downwards.
ACCACTGGAACAACTCAGCTAAACAGATGGTTGGTGCAGCTCTGTAAACAGATGGTTGGTGCAGCTCTGTCACGACCACAACTCAGCTAAACAGATGGTTGGAACAGCTCTGTCACGACCACTGGAACAACTCAGCTAAACAGAATGTTGGTACAGCTCTGTCACGACCACTGGAACAACTCAGCTAAACAGATGGTTGGTGCAGCTCTGTCACGACCACTGGAGCAACTCAGCTAAACAGATGGTTGGTGCAGCTCTGTAAACAGATGGTTGGTGCAGCTCTGTAAACAGATGATTGGTGCAGCTCTGTCACGACTTCTGGAACAACTCAGCTAAACAGATGGTTGGTACAGCTCTGTCACGACCACTGGAACAACTCAGCTAAACAGATGGTTGGTGCAGCTCTGTAAACAGATGGTTGGTGCAGCTCTGTCACGACCACTGGAACAACTCAGCTAAACAGATGGTTGGTGCAGCTCTGTAAACATATGGTTGGTGCAGCTCTGTAAACAGATGGTTGGTGCAGCTCTGTCACGACCACAACTCAGCTAAACAGATGGTTGGTACAGCTCTGTCACGACCACTGGAACAACTCAGCTAAACAGATGGTTGGTACAGCTCTGTCACGACCACTGGAACAACTCAGCTAAACAGATGGTTGGTGTAGCTCTGTCACGACCACTGGAACAACTCAGCTAAACAGATGGTTGGTTTCAGCTCTGTCACGACCACTGGAACAACTCAGCTTAACAGATGGTTGGTACAGCTCTGTAAACAGATGGTTGGTGCAGCTCTGTCACGACCACTGGAACAACTCAGCTTAACAGATGGTTGGTGCATCTCTGTAAACAGATGGTTGGTGCAGCTCTGTCACAACCACTGGAGCAACTCAGCTAAACAGATGGTTGGTGCAGCTCTGTAAACAGATTGTTGGTGCAGCTCTGTCACGACCACTGGAACAACTCAGCTAAACAGATGGTTGGTGCAGCTCTGTAAACAGATGGTTGGTACAGCTCTGTAAACAGATGGTTGGTGCAGCTCTGTCACGACCACTGGAACAACTCAGCTAAACAGATGGTTGGTACAGCTCTGTCACGAACACTGGAACAACTCAGCTAAACAGATGGTTGGTGCAGCTCTGTAAACAGATGGTTGGTGCAGCTCTGTCACGACCACTGGAACAACTCAGCTAAACAGATGGTTGGTTTAGCTCTGTAAACAGATGGTTGGTGCAGCCCTGTCACGACCACAACTCAGCTAAACAGATGGTTGGTACAGCTCTGTCACGACCACTGGAACAACTCAGCTAAACAGATGGTTGGTACAGCTCTGTCACGACCACTGGAACAACTCAGCTAAACAGATGGTTGGTGCAGCTCTGTCACGACCACTGGAGCAACTCAGCTAAACAGATGGTTGGTGCAGCTCTGTAAACAGATGGTTGGTGCAGCTCTGTAAACAGATGGTTGGTGCAGCTCTGTCACGACCACTTGAACAACTCAGCTAAACAGATGGTTGGTACAGCTCTCTCACGACCACTGGAACAACTCAGCTAAACAGATGGTTGGTGCAGCTCTGTAAACAGATGGTTGGTGCAGCTCTGTCACGACCACTGGAACAACTCAGCTAAACAGATGGTTGGTGCAGCTCTGTAAACAGATGGTTGGTGCAGCTCTGTAAACAGATGGTTGGTGCAGCTCTGTCACGACCACAACTCAGCTAAACAGATGGTTGGTACAGCTCTGTCACGACCACTGGAACAACTCAGCTAAACAGATGGTTGGTACAGCTCTGTCACGACCACTGGAACAACTCAGCTAAACAGATGGTTGGTGTAGCTCTGTCACGACCACTGGAACAACTCAGCTAAACAGATGGTTGGTTTCAGCTCTGTCACGACCACTGGAGCAACTCAGCTAAACAGATGGTTGGTGCAGCTCTGTAAACAGATGGTTGGTGCAGCTCTGTCACGACCACTGGAACAACTCAGCTTAACAGATGGTTGGTGCAGCTCTGTAAACAGATGGTTGGTGCAGCTCTGTCACGACCACTGGAACAACTCAGCTAAACAGATGGTTGGTGCAGCTCTGTAAACAGATGGTTGGTGCAGCTCTGTAAACAGATGGTTGGTGCAGCTCTGTCACGACCACTGTGTGAGTGTGTTTATCTCCCGACTGCTGTTCACTGTTCCGCCCACGTTGTACTGCTTATTCATGTTACCATCGCAGCTTTAATCAGAGAGCTTATTGTTTTTACAGAACCATCCATCGGGTAACTACTGTTAAATTGCTGAGGGCTGAAGCCTAGCTTGAGATGCATGCACATAAAACATTTGTGCAAATCTCTCATTGATGTCAATGATGGTTTTCAGAGAATCTACACTGAGTATACCAAACATTAGGAACACCTTCCTAATATTGAATTGCACCACCCACCTTTTGCCCTCAGAACAGCCTCAATTCGTCGGGGGGGCATGGACTCTACAAGGTGTCGAAAGCATTCCACAGGGATGCTGGCCCACGTTGACTCCAATGCTTGCCACAGCTGTGTCCAGTTGGCTGGATGTCTTTTGGGTGGTGGACCATTCTTCATACACACGGGAAAGTGTTAGAGCGTGAAAAACTCAGCAGCTTTGCAGTTCTTGGCACCTACTACCGTCCCCCGTTCAAAGGCACTTACGATTTTTTGTCTTGGCCATCACCCTCTGAATGGCACACATACACAATCCATGTCTCAATTGTCTCAAGGCTTAAAAATCCTTCTGTACCCTGTCTTCTCCCTTTCATCTCCACTGATTGAAGTGGGATTTAACAAGTGACATCAATTAGGGATCATAGCTTTCACCTGGATTCAGCTGGTCAGTCTGCAGTATGTCATGGAAAGCGTTCTTAATGTTTTGTACACTCAGTGTTTATTATAGTCTTGACAATATTAGATGTGATGCAAGGTATACTTTTTTTTCCTCTCCTCTTTTCTCTTTCAATATCTAGTTAGGATTTGGTACGTAAGGAGACAGTCACCGGTTAAGGCTTTGTAGTTTGAGAAATGTATCTTTGAACGATAACAATAACATCTTGCGGGCACAGAGGTGGAGTAATGTGAGCAGAAGCTAAACTATAGAGGTAGAGTAGCTTTAAACACATTTCATTTTTTGGTGAATTCATTTAACACATATTGTGCTTTTACTAGAGAACAGGCATCAGATATTACCATTTCAATTGGTTGAAACAGTAGAAAATCTGAATGTGGAAGAAATGGAATTCACATTGGTGGAGAATATCCCTAGGCAATGCCAGAGTACTCACGCATATACCAGGGAAACATTACATGTCCCAGAGAACTGATACAACTATGCATAATTCAGCAAGGAATGCAGTGTGTGTGTGTGTTTGTTGCACATGTCTATGTGTGTTCTCTTACGTCTGTGTGCATGTGTGTGTGCCCGAACTTGCCAAAGTAGTCCAAACAGCGAGTCTAATTCAATTATCTTCAAATTTAACATCTCATCAAATTTGAATAAAATCAAACAGGAAGAATGAATTGGGCTTTACCAACACTGGTTCCTATTGGAGCTCTGTGTAAATGAGTTCTGCTTGAAAGGCTGCGTTCGTCTGTCTGCAGGCGTGATGGGAATTCATGTGGCCTAATTTTAACCTGCTATCATGTGCGTGTGTGTGTGTAATGTAGCCTGCTATCGACGTTCAAGATGGCTTCATGTTATCGACTCACTCTCCTGTCTCCGACTGGCTGGTTGTCTCTTTCCATTGTTCTGATATTTCAAGTCTTTTAGGTTTTTATTTATTCGCACAAAAGAAAATAAATTAAAGACAAAACAGTCCAGATAACAAACTGGTAAAAACGGTTGGACCAAAAGGGCTGATATGAAAACCACAAATATAAGTACAAAAAACAAAAGTTTATTCAATCAGTTAAACAAAGCATTTTCATTATAATTGTACATTATATACTGAGCATACAATAAAAAAACATGTTTGATTATGTGTTTGAGGGTGAGAGTTAGGCCAGTCTTCATGGAGGGGATTATTGGGTAGTTTGGTTCATCAGGCTGACCCCCAGTCTTCATGGAGGGGATTATTGGGTGGTTTGGTTCATCAGGATGACCCCCAGTCATGGAGGGGATTATTGGGTAGTTTGGTTCATCAGGCTGACCCCCAGTCTTCATGGAGGGGATTATTGGGTGGTTTGGTTCATCAGGATGACCCCCAGTCATGGAGGGGATTATTGGGTAGTTTGGTTCATCAGGCTGACCCCCAGTCTTCATGGAGGAGATTATTGGGTAGTTTGGTTCATCAGGCTGAATCCCAGTCTTCATGGAGGAGATTATTGGGTAGTTTGGTTCATCAGGCTGACCCCCAGTCTTCATGGAGGGGATTATTGGGTAGTTTGGTTCATCAGGCTGAATCCCAGTCTTCACTTGAAGTTATTGAGGGATGATGAGGTTTTGGCAACGTGAAGGTAAGAATTCCAGTGTATTGTACCTCTGTATCTGATGGAGAATTGACTCTGTGAGGTGTGGCAGTGGGGAGGGTGAAGGTTATAAAATGTAAAAATGTTATATAGATGGATTTCAGAATTAACCTGGAAGAATCCATTGAAGGGTTTAGGTAAACTGTCTGGGAGGTGTTAGTATTTGTAGATGAAAGTGCATACTTGCCGTACATTAACGTCGTAAATAGACAAGATAATGAGTTTCTTAAACGGAGGTGCAGATGAAGCCAGGTAATTACAGGAGATGGCTTGTCTAGTTAATGTCTTTTGTATGATGAGTAATTTGTGTAGGTAGGAGGCATATGTACTGGCCCAATATTACAGTAAATGAGATATGGTTAAATTAAGCTATAGTATAGAGTAAGGATGTTTCAAGTCTTACCATTAACACAATCACAGGTTCTCTGAAGAGGAAAAAAGAGAGCTTTTCAATCAAAAAGTATTTATTTAATCAAGTCCACTCAGCGCTTGAACATCCACTCACTGTTGTTAAGGTCCTTGAAGCATCCACAGTGAGGTGAGCTGTGAATGCTGTGCTGCTTCAATGCTTTAAAGACATTAATAGCCATTAACAATTAACTGAAGCCAGACAGTCTGTACGGCTTCACTCATGTTGCCAAAATCAAAATGTTTGGCTGCGGTTCAAATGCCGCCCTATCCCCTATGCAGTGCTCTACCTTTTGACCAGGGCCCATAGGGAATAGGGTGCTATTTGGGACGCATGCTTTGTGTTTTATCCTTCAATTCACTGGAATGTTCTCCATCTCAAAAGTACTAAAAGCCGTTTCATAACTTGACCAATCTCTGTCTCACTCAATGCAGAGGTGAAACAGGAGTATTTTACAAGGCTGGTGGACTAAAGCTTGTGGTATTTGTGGTGGCCTTTACTGGGGGAGAACTCATTCAAAAGCTTTGTACTGTATTTCTTCTGTATGTCTAAAATAAACGGAGAGCCACTGGGCACAGACGTCAGTTCAACGTCTAGTTTTGATTCACATTTGGTTGAGTTGTCAACTAATGTGAATTCAACGTGAAATAAACAACAAAAAATTCAACATGTCGTTGGATTTAGTTTCAAAGCTGGGTGAAAATAAGAGAAAAGGTCCTTACGTTGATGACTTTTTGCAAATCCAATTTGTTTTCCACGTTTAAAGTCATCACATTGGTTTTTTGGGGTTGAAATGTGAAAACAACATTGATTCAACTCGTTTTTGCCCTGTGGGGGGGAGGGAGGGAGGGAGGGAGGGAGAGAGAGAGAAATAGAACACATAAAAACATCACTTTTCAACCACATACATTTCCCCATCACCATAATCTGTCACCATGTATGAGGGAGGGAGGGAGGGAGGGAGAGGAATAGAGGGGACGAGGGAGAGACTGAGCATCCTTCTGACAGTCCTCCTCTCCTCATCCTCTCCTTTCTCTCTCTCTCTCTCCTCTCTTCCTTCTCTGCCATCTGGCTTGGAGGCTTCTTCCTCCTCCTCTTCTTCCTCCTCCTCTTCTTCCTCATCTCCCTCCTCTTCTTCCTCCTCTTCTTCATCCTCTTCCCCCTCCTCTTCTTCCTCCTCCTCTTCCTCCTCTTCCTCCTCCTCTTCCTCCTCCTTCTCTTCTTCCTCATCTTCTTCATCCTCTTCTTCATCATCTTCCTCCTCCTCTTCTTCCTCCTCTTCTTCCTCCTCTTCTTCCTCCTCTTCTTCATCCTCTTCTTCATCCTCTTCTCCCTCCTCTTCTCCCTCCTCTTCTCCCTCCTCTTCTTCATAATCTTCCTCCTCCTCTTCTTCCTCATCTTCCTCATCCTCTTCTTCATCATCTTCCTCCTCCTCTTCTTCCTCCTCTTCTTCCTCCTCTTCTTCCTCCTCTTCTTCATCCTCTTCTCCCTCCTCTTCTCCCTCCTCTTGTCTATGTCTTTTCAGAGGGGACAAAACACAACACCAAACCATAACTATGCCCTGAAGAAGTTATCAGGTACGCTTTTTATCTAGCAAATAGCAATCACTCTGTTTTTTGTTTTTCTCCCCCCCTCCTCTTCATCTGTCATTAGATGATGGTGGAAATAATTGCGGCTCCAGTATTTCACTTCAGGGGAAATCACTGCGGTAGGCGTTTGTGCTTCACAGGAGTGGAAAACATATCGTCCTGGAGGAGTTTAAACTCAGGCTGAGTCTGGCCCCAGACCCAATGTGATGAATGACCCTCACAGGGAGGAAGGAGAGAGGGAGGGGAAAGGAGAGAGGGGGGGGGGGGGTGAGAGAGAGTGAGGAGAGGGAGAGGAGAGAGAGCGAGAGAGAGAGGGAGAGAGAGAAGGCAGAGACAGAGTGATTTGTGATGGGGAGTAGAAGAGAGTGAGAAGATGCAGTAGTCTATGAACCTCATGTAGGTGTGTGCATGGCGATGGTGTTCTGCACCAAGTGAAGCTAATGTTTCCCTTTCGATTGTTACTCCATAATTTGTATATCTCTCTCCCTCTTCCTCTCTCCTTCCACCTCATCCTCTCTCCTCCTCTTCCTCTTTCCCTCTTCCTCTCTCCCGCCTCCTCTTCATCTCTCCCTCCCTCTTCCTCTCTCTGTCACACCCTGATCTGTTTCACTCACCTGTCTTGTGCTTGTCTCCACCCCCCACCAGGTGTCTCCCATTTGTCCCCATTATCTCCTGTGTATTTATACCTGCCTTTTCGTGTTTCCCGTTTTTCTTGTTTCTCAAGTTTTGTTTTCTAGTCTTCCCAGTTCTGACCATTCTGCCTGCCCTGACCCTGAGCCTGTCTGCCGTTCTGTCCCTGATAGACTCTGGCTTGGATTACTGACCTCTGCCTGTCCTTGACCTGCCCCCTGCTGCCCCCTGCTGCCTCCTGCTGCCCCATGCTGCCCTCTGCTGCCCCATGCTGTCCCCTGCTTCCCCCTGCTGTCCCCAGCTGTCCCCTGCTGCCCCCTGCTGCCCCCTGCTGTCCCCTGCTGCCCCCTGCTGTCCCCTGCTGCCCCCTGCTGCCCATGCTGCCCCCTGCTGTCCCCATGCTGCCCCATGCTGCCCTCTGCTGTCCCCTGCTGCCCCCTGCTGCCCCCTGCTGCCCCATGCTGCCCCCTGCTGTCCCCTGCTGCCCCCTGCTGTCCCCCTGCTGTCCCCTGCTGCCCCCTGCTGCCCCCTTCTGTTCTGCCCCATGCTGCCCCCTGCTGTCCCCTGCTACCTCCTGCTACCCCATGCTGACCCCTGCTGTACCCTGCTGCCCCCTGCTGCCTCTCTCCCTCCTCCTCGTCCTCTCTCTCTCCCTCCTCTTCATCTCTCCCTCCTCCTCTATTCCTCTCCCAGTCTCTCCAGTCCAGAGATAGTGGACGGTGATGAATGTACTGGGAGTAACAGGAGTGGTGGGGACACAGAGACAGTGATGTATACCACCACTACTGGACTGGAAGGGGTGGGGACACAGAGACAGTCATGTATACCACCACTACTGGACTGGAAGGGGTGGGGACACAGAGACAGTCATGTATACCACCACTACTGGACTGGAAGGGGCGGGGACACAGAGACAGTGATGTATACCACCACTACTGGACTGGAAGTGGTGGGGACACAGAGACTACTGGCTGGAAGGGGTGGGGACACAGAGACAGTCATGTATACCACCACTACTGGACTGGAAGGGGTGGGGACACAGAGACAGTCATGTATACCACCACTACTGGACTGGAAGGGGTGGGGACACAGAGACAGTCATGTATACCACCACTACTGGACTGGAAGGGGTGGGGACACAGAGACAGTCATGTATACCACCACTACTGGACTGGAAGGGGTGGGGACACAGAGACAGTCATGTATACCACCACTACTGGACTGGAAGGGGTGGGGACACAGAGACAGTCATGTATACCACCACTACTGGACTGGAAGGGGTGGGGACACAGAGACAGTCATGTATACCACCACTACTGGACTGGAAGGGGTGGGGACACAGAGACAGTCATGTATACCACCACTACTGGACTGGAAGGGGTGGGGACACAGAGACAGTCATGTATACCACCACTACTGGACTGGAAGGGGCGGGGACACAGAGACAGTCATGTATACCACCACTACTGGACTGGAAGGGGTGGGGACACAGAGACAGTCATGTATACCACCACTACTGGACTGGAAGCGGTGGGGACACAGAGACAGTCATGTATACCACCACTACTGGACTGGAAGGGGTGGGGACACAGAGACAGTCATGTATACCACACTACTGGACTGGAAGGGGTGGGGACACAGAGACAGTCATGTATACCACACTACTGGACTGGAAGGGGTGGGGACACAGAGACAGTCATGTATACCACCACTACTGGACTGGAAGGGGTGGGGACACAGAGACAGTCATGTATACCACCACTACTGGACTGGAAGGGGTGGGGACACAGAGACAGTCATGTATACCACACTACTGGACTGGAAGGGGTGGGGGGACAAAGACAGTCATGTATACCACACTACTGGACTGGAAGGGGCGGGGACACAGAGACAGGCATGTATACCACCACTACTGGACTGGAAGGGGTGGGGACACAGAGACAGTCATGTATACCACCACTACTGGACTGGAAGGGGTGGGGACACAGAGACAGTCATGTATACCACACTACTGGACTGGAAGGGGTGGGGACACAGAGACAGTCATGTATACCACCACTACTGGACTGGAAGGGGTGGGGACACAGAGACAGTCATGTATACCACCACTACTGGACTGGAAGGGGTGGGGACACTGAGACAGTCATGTATACCACCACTACTGGACTGGAAGGGGTGGGGACACAGAGACAGTCATGTATACCACACTACTGGACTGGAAGGGGTGGGGACACAGAGACAGTCATGTATACCACCACTACTGGACTGGAAGGGGTGGGGACACAGAGACAGTCATGTATACCACACTACTGGACTGGAAGGGGCGGGGACACAGAGACAGTCATGTATACCACCACTACTGGACTGGAAGGGGTGGGGACACAGAGACAGTCATGTATACCACACTACTGGGATACAGAACGGCCCTTAAAGAACCACACACCCCTTTTCCTCAATGCATTATGGGTACCGGGAGGACTGACTGCATCCCACATGCATTATCAGGACAAGTATCTACACTATACTGCATTATTAGGACAAATCTACAGTATACTGCATTATCAGGACAAGTATCTAGAGTATACTGCATTATCAGGACAAATCTACTGTATACTGCAATATAAGGACACCTGCATTACCAGGACAAGTATCTAGAGTATACTGCATTATCAGGACAAATCTACAGTATACTGCAATATCAGGACAAGTATCTAGAGTATACTGCATTATCAGAACAAGTATCTACAGTGTACTGCATTATAAGGACGCCTGCATTATCAGGACAAGTATCCACAGTATACTGCAATATCAGGACACATCTACAGTATACTGCATTATCAGGACACCTGCATTATCATGACAAGTATCTACAGTATACTGCAATATCAGGACAAGTATCTAGAGCAGGGGTGTCAAACTTATTTTAGCTCAGGGGCCACATGGAGGAAAATCTATTCCCAAGTGGGCCGGACCGGAAAAATCATGGTATATATAACTTAAAAACAACAACTTCAGATTGTTTTCTTTGTTTTAATACGATCAACATACAACATAAAGCTGGAGCCTGAGGACAGTGTGTCCGAAATAGTACAAGCACAACATCACTATTAATCATAAAACATGTCAAGTTTATTTGAAAATTCTAAAGAAAAAGAACACACAAACACACAATGCCTCAGTGATTAACAGAACTGTTTCACAGATCACAGAACTATATCAGGGTGGCATTTCTCAGGCAGAAATGTAGATAAAAATAATGAAATCCTGTTCCCCAAACAAGTGCAAGAACCACAGAGTCAAGAATAGGTTAAATATACAAATACAATAAAATCAATTAAAAACAATAGCACATCAACATAAAAACATATAAACATAAAGCTGGAGCCTGAGGACAGTGTCCAAAAGCACAACATCACTATTAATCATAAAACACCTCAAGTTATTTGAAAGTTCTGAGGACAAAGAACACACAAACACACAATGCCTCAGTGATTCACATAAGTATATCACAGATCACAGAACTATATCAGGGTGTCATTTCTCAGGCAGAAATGTAGATACAAATAATGAAATCCTGTTCCCCAAACAAGTGCAAGAACCACATAGTCAAGAATAGGTTAAATATACAAATAAAATAAAATCAATTAAAAACAATAGCACATCAACATAAAAACATATAAACATAAATCTGAAAGCTTTGCTCAAACTCCCGTAACAGTCCTGTTATTTTATCTTTGAACCGCTTCATGTCTGCCACATGTTGGGTCGCGCACACATTTTTCAGACAGGGGAAGTGAGCTGCATCACCACCGGCAAGTTGCGTCTCCCACAATGACAGCTTCAACTTGAAAGAACGTATGCTGTCATAATACTGCGTGACAACTTTGTTGCGCCCTTGCAGCTGTTTGTTCAAGTTATTCAGGTGCTCTGTAACATCCACCATAAATGCAAGGTCCGGCATACATTCTGTGGAATGAAATTCTAACACTGGTTTGCCCTTTTCTTCCATGAACTGTTCAATTTCTTCTCGTAAATCAAAGAAACGCCTCAGCACAGCACCTCGGCTTAACCATCTTACCTCAGTGTGGTATGGCAGGCCATAGATGTGGTCTTTCTCTCTGAGAAGGCTGTCAAACTGACGGTGATTCAGGCTTCTGGATCGGATGAAATTAACAGTTTGGATGACCACCTTCATGACGTTATCCATCTTTAATGACTTGCAACACAAAGCCTCCTGGTGCAAAATACAGTGAAAAGTCAAAAAATCACGTCCTCCATTTGCAGATTGCACTTTCTCTCTGAACTTTGTCACAACGCCTGCTTTTTTCCCGATCATTGAGGGCGCACCATCTGTAGCCAGGCTGACAGCGCGGGACCAGTCCACTCCGACCCTGTCCAGCGCGCCGACGAGTGCGGTAAAAATATCAGCTGCTGTCGTTGTATCTGTCATCGGCACCAACTCCACGAACTCCTCGGTGACGGTCAATGTGTCATCAACTCCGCGGATGAAAAAATGGCCAGTTGTGCAACATCTGTAATGTCCGTGCTTTCATCAATTGCAACCGAAAACGCAATAAATGACTTTACTTTTTGCTTCAACTGGCTGTCCAAATCCACTGAAAGATCGGAAATCCTGTCTGCAACTGTGTTTCTTGTCAGGCTGATATTTGCAAAAGCCTGCCGCTTTTCAGGGCACACAATCTCCGCTGCCTTCATCATGCATGTTTTTACAAATTCACCCTCACTGAATGGTTTTGGAGCCACTGCGATTTCATTAGCAATGAGGTAGCTAGCTTTCACTGCAGCGTCACTGATGTCTCGGCTGTGAGTAAACACAGACTGCTGTTTCTTCAGACCTGCCAACAGTTCATTCACCTTCTCTCATCTCCACTGTCCTTGAAAGTTGTCATATTTGTCGGCATGAAGACTCACATAGTGGCGACGAAGGTTATATTCTTTCAGCACTGCAACATGCTCTGAACACACCAAACATACAGCTTTCCCATTCAATTCCGTGAATAAATAGGATGACAATTTTTCTTGGAACACTCTGCACTCTGCGTCCACTTTTCTCTTTTTTGACAGAGACATATTGGGGCAATGAGGGTGCCAAAGCACATAATGTTAAAAGTAGAAGCCGTAATAAATATCGCGGGCAAAACAAAGTAGCTCATTGGCTGCACGTGCTTGACCTACTTGCTCTGCCCCGGTATAAACAGTTTGCTTGCTTAACACAATTGCTATTGCCGGCTAGTTGAGGTAGATGAGGTAATATGTACATGTAGGTAGAGTTAGGGGTGTCAAACGTACGGCTCGCGGGCCGGATCAGGCCCGCAAACGGGTTTAATCCGGCCCGCGAGATGATTTTGGAAAAAATAAATAAAAATACCCTTACCACCTGGGGGGCGGCCCGTCAGGAAGTCCAGGATCCAGTTGCAGAGGGAGGTGTTTAGTCCCAGGATCCTTAGCTTAGTGATGAGCTTTGAGGGCACTATGGTGAGCTGTAGTCAATGAATAACATTCTCACGTAGGTGTTCCTCTTCTCCAGGTGGGAAAGGGCAGTGTGGAGTGCAATAGAGATTGCAACATCTGTGGATCTGTTGGGGCGGTATGCAAATTAGAGTGGGTCTAGGGTTTCTGGGATAATGGTGTTGATGTGAGCCATGACCAGCCTTTCAAAGCACTTAATGGCTACAGACGTGAGTGCTACGGGTCGGTAGTCATTTAGGCTGGTTATCTTAGTGTCCTTGGGCACGGGGACTATGGTAGTCTGCTTGAAACATGGTGGTATTACAGACTCAGTCAGGGATATGTTGAAAATGTCAGTGAAGAGACTTGCCAGTTGGTCTGCACATGCTCGGAGTACACGTCCTGGTAATCTGTCTGGCCCTGCGGCCTTGTGAATGTTGACCTGCTTAAAAGTCTTACTCACATCGGCTACGGAGAGCGTGATCACATAGTCATCCAGAACAGCTGGTGCTCTCATGCATGCTTCAGTGTTGCTTGCCTCGAAGCGAGCATAGAAGTGGTTTAGCTCGTCTGGTAGGCTTGTGTCACTGGGCAGCTCGCGGCTGTGCTTCCCTTTGTAGTCTGTAATAGTTTTCAAGCCCTGCCACATCCGACGAGCGTCAGAGCCAGTGTAGTACGATTCAATCTTAGTCCTGTATTGACTCTTTGCCTGTTTGATGGTTCGTCGGAGGGCATAGCGGGATTTCGTATAAGCATCCGGGTTAGAGTCCCGCTCCTTGAAAGCGGAAGCTCTACCCTTTAGCTCAGTGCGGATGTTGTCTGTAATCCATGGCTTCTGGTTGGGGTATGTACGTACAGTCACTGTGGGGACGATGTCATCGATGCACTTATTGATGAAGCCAGTGACTGATGTGGTGTACTCCTCCCTCAATGCAATCTGAAGAATCCCAGAACATGTTCCAGTCTGTGCTAGCAAAACAGTCCTGTAGCTAAGCATCTGCGTCATCTGACCACTTTTTTAATAACCGAGTCACTGGTGCTTCCTGCTTTAGTTTTAGCTTATAAGCAGGAATCAGGAGGATAGAGTTATGGTCAGATTTGCCAAATGGAGGGCGAGGGAGTGCTTTGTAT
>CM062500.1:6273069-6320569 GCA_031479575.1 Coregonus ussuriensis | reverse complement strand
AGATATTAGCTGATGTAAGAAGGGCTATATAAAATAAAATTGATTGATTGAAAAATTGAAAATTGATTATAGGGACCGGACCACCCGTTGATGGGTGATTGACGGCCGTAATTTTCGCCCGTTTCTACATGTAGACTCGGGTTGCACTCGGTTTGCAGATTACGTCTGGCTCTCTGTTCAGACGTTTTAAGTACTCTCGGACCTCAGACGCTCGCCAATCCTACTGGTTTGTCCGTGCCTTAAACTAACCAGAGCCAAGCCAAGCTGAAGGGGAGAGTGGGGTAAATTGAGCGACCCTTGTTTCTAGGACAAAATTAATAACTTCACCAAATACGTGAGAAGAGGTCATAATTTCATGGACTCTGTGAAATAAGAAACCACATGGAAAAAGTGGTAAGCAAGTTAGGTCAAACAAATGTATTTTCACCCCAAAAAAGGTGTCAAACTGATTTTCACCAATTCAAATGAATTTATTGGGTTAGTGGTTTCATGATTCTTGTATATAAACCAAAGATTCAACCTAAGTAGATCATTTGAAGATACATCAGTTGCGGTCTCTATATGCTTCAATATGAGGTCCTAAACCTAGCATGAAGGTGCATCCTTGTAGCTGTGTGGGCTAATATAGTCAAAATGTTTGCCTTGGGGTAAGTTGAGCCAATAGAAAGCTGAGCAAATTGAAGTTTTCTTCCCAGGTGTAATGCAAGGCGTTATCACTGGTTTATAAGGTAACAACAGGGCCTGGCCTATTTAAAAGTGTTTTAAAAAGTACAAAGTGTTTGTTAGGTGTTAAGCCTGTGTTCAAATATGCTTTAAATGATTAAAAGACAGAAAAAAGTGATTGTGTTGAATTGTGTTTGGGAAATAAAGAAATACATGGTTTTAAAAAGGTACTGGTAATATTTAATTTAGTACATACATTTGCAGCTATGTTTTCAAAACTGCAATGTCTACATGAATTCTGATTATTTCCAGGAATACACAACATCCTGAAATATATGTAGATGCTGTATCTTTGTTAGAAAGAATACTATATTGTACATCTATCCCTCTCTGGCTCCACAACCTATGTCCTCTTAACCTCTGCTAATAAGGACACCTCCCTGCTAATAGGGACACCCCCTGCTAATAGGGATGCATGCCTGCTGATAGGGATGCCTGCCTGCTAATAGGGATGCATTCCTGCTAATAGGGATGCATTCCTGCTAATAGGAATGCCTGACTACTAATAGGGATGCCTGCCTGCTAATAGGGATGCCTGCCTGCTAATAGGGATGCCTGACTACTAATAGGGATGCCTGACTGCTAATAGGGATGCCTGCCTGCTGATAGGGATGCCTGACTACTAATAGGGATGCCTGACTACTAATAGGGATGCCTGACTGCTAATAGGGATGCCTGACTACTAATAGGGATGCCTGACTACTAATAGGGATGCCTGCCTGCTGATAGGGATGCCTGACTACTAATAGGGATGCCTGACTGCTAATAGGGATGCCTGACTACTAAGACCAACCAGCAACAACCTCAAAGGGAGTCTAAGCCAAGGCAACACCTATACCCCTTGACCACACATCAACCTGTGAAAAGGATCAGCAAACCCCAGCCCTCTACCCAGAGAGACAGTAATGCTACAGTAGCATCCAGGGTAAACCCCATCCCTCTACCCAGAGAGACAGTTATGCTACAGTAGCATCCAGGGTAAACCCCAGCCCTCTACCCAGAGAGACAGTTATGCTACAGTAGCATCCAGGGTAAACCCCAGCCCTCTACCCAGAGAGACAGTTATGCTACAGTAGAATCCAGGGTAAACCCCAACCCTCTACCCAGAGAGACAGTTATGCTACAGTAGAATCCAGGGTAAACCCCATCCATCTACCCAGAGAGACAGTAATTCTACAGTAGCATCCAGGGTAAACCCCAGCCCTCTACCCAGAGAGACAGTTATGCTACAGTAGCATCCATGGTAAACCCCAACCCTCTACCCAGAGAGACAGTTATGCTACAGTAGAATCCAGGGTAAACCCCATCCCTCTACCCAGAGAGACGGTTGTGCTACAGTAGCATCCAGGGTAAACCCCATCCCTCTACCCAGAGAGACAGTTATGCTACAGTAGCATCCAGGGTAAACCCCAGCCCTCTACCCAGAGAGACAGTTATGCTACAGTAGCATCCAGGGTAAACCCCAGCCCTCTACCCAGAGAGACAGTTATGCTACAGTAGAATCCAGGGTAAACCCCAACCCTCTACCCAGAGAGACAATTATGCTACAGTAGCATCCAGGGTAAACCCCAACCCTCTACCCAGAGAGACAGTTATGCTACAGTATCATCCAGGGTAAACCCCAGCCCTCTACCCAGAGAGACAGTTATGCTACAGTAGCATCCAGGGTAAACCCCATCCATCTACCCAGAGAGACAGTAATTCTACAGTAGCATCCAGGGTAAACCCCAGCCCTCTACCCAGAGAGACAGTTATGCTACAGTAGCATCCATGGTAAACCCCAACCCTCTACCCAGAGAGACAGTTATGCTACAGTAGAATCCAGGGTAAACCCCATCCCTCTACCCAGAGAGACGGTTGTGCTACAGTAGCATCCAGGGTAAACCCCATCCCTCTACCCAGAGAGACAGTTATGCTACAGTAGCATCCAGGGTAAACCCCAGCCCTCTACCCAGAGAGACAGTTATGCTACAGTATCATCAAGGGTAAACCCCATCCCTCTACCCAGAGAGACAGTTATGCTACAGTAGCATCCAGGGTAAACCCCAGCCCTCTACCCAGAGAGACAGTTATGCTACAGTAGCATCCAGGGTAAACCCCATCCCTCTACACAGAGAGACAGTTATGCTACAGTATCATCCAGGGTAAACCCCAACCCTCTACCCAGAGAGACAGTTATGCTACAGTAGCATCCAGGGTAAACCCCATCCCTCTACCCAGAGAGACAGTTATGCTAAAGTAGGATCCAGGGTAAACCCCAGCCCTCTACCCAGAGAGACAGTTATGCTACAGTAGCATCCAGGGTAAACCCCAGCCCTCTACCCAGAGAGACAGTTATGCTACAGTAGCATCCATGGTAAACCCCAACCCTCTACCCAGAGAGACAGTTATGCTACAGTAGAATCCAGGGTAAACCCCATCCCTCTACCCAGAGAGACGGTTGTGCTACAGTAGCATCCAGGGTAAACCCCAGCCCTCTACCCAGAGAGACAGTTATGCTACAGTAGAATCCAGGGTAAACCCCATCCCTCTACCCAGAGAGACAGTTATGCTACAGTAGCATCCAGGGTAAACCCCAGCCCTCTACCCAGAGAGACAGTTATGCTACAGTAGCATCCAGGGTAAACCCCATCCCTCTACACAGAGAGACAGTTATGCTACAGTATCATCCAGGGTAAACCCCAACCCTCTACCCAGAGAGACAGTTATGCTAAAGTAGGATCCAGGGTAAACCCCAGCCCTCTACCCAGAGAGACAGTTATGCTACAGTAGCATCCAGGGTAAACCCCAGCCCTCTACCCAGAGAGACAGTTATGCTAAAGTAGGATCCAGGGTAAACCCCAACCCTCTACCCAGAGAGACAGTTATGCTACAGTAGCATCCAGGGTAAACCCCAACCCTCTACCCAGAGAGACAGTTATGCTACAGTAGCATCCATGGTAAAGAGACAGTTATGCTACAGTAGCATCCAGGGTAAACCCCAGCCCTCTACCCAGAGAGACAGTTATTCTACAGTAGCATCCAGGGTAAAGAGACAGTTATGCTACAGTAGAATCCAGGGTAAACCCCAGCCCTCTACCCAGAGAGACAGTTATGCTACAGTAGAATCCAGGGTAAACCCCATCCCTCTACCCAGAGAGACGGTTATGCTACAGTAGCATCCAGGGTAAACCCCATCCTTCTACCCAGAGAGACAGTTATGCTACAGTAGCATCCAGGGTAAACCACATTCCTCTACCCAGAGAGACAGTTATGCTACAGTAGAATCCAGGGTAAACCCCAGCCCTCTACCCAGAGAGACGGTTATGCTACAGTAGAATCCAGGGTAAACCCCATCCTTCTACCCAGAGAGACAGTTATTCAACAGTATCATCCAGGGTAAACCACATCCCTCTACCCAGAGAGACAGTTATGCTACAGTAGCATCCAGGGTAAACCCCAGCCCTCTACCCAGAGAGACAGTTATGCTACAGTAGAATCCAGGGTAAACCCCAGCCCTCTACCCAGAGAGACAGTTATGCTACAGTAGAATCCAGGGTAAACCCCAGCCCTCGACCCAGAGAGACAGTAATGCTACAGTAGCATCCAGGGCAGCACCCACAGGTCCCATCCAACAGAACTTCAACAGAGCCTCAGAACAGTCAGCTGAGAGAATGCCAGGAGCTCAGCCTGAGAGCTATGCGGAGATAGCACGGTAGCCTGCAAACCCTGCAGCATCTGAACTTAGTCAGATAAGACACCTCCTGAACATCATCTGCAGTCGAGTGACGTATTAGTTTAGTTTTATTAGTTTTATTGTTATTATATAATCATGTACAGTGCTGATAAAATAGCAGATACTAAAGGCGTATCCATGGAAACATTGGTAGTCTGCTACCCAAAGAGACATGCTCAGAGCATGGGGGAGGAACTCATCAACTCACATATTAACCATTTCAGAGACATGGTTGAATAGCAACATTTCAGACACTGAGTTAAAGATCCAGGGTTACATATGATATAGAATTGATTGGTGCACTCGAGGTGGGGGAATAGCAACCTTATGTCCTCGATAAATTACTGTCTATGAAGATTTCACCTGAGATTGTCCCTTTAGATTTTGAAAGTTTATTTGTTAAAATAACTCTAGAGGACAAGTCATTGATGACTGGTAGCATTTACAGACCACACAATGCCCCAGTAGACTATGCAGTGGGCAAATTAATGGATTATTTCAGGTGACTTTATTAAGAATTGGCTACATAAATCCTCTGCTAAGGACAGAAAAACTAATTTAATTACGTTTTTTTACTCAATTAATTAAAGAACCAACGAGAGTCAAACCTCAAACTCATAACGGGATTTTGCTGGATTGGCTCTTGGTGACACGTCCTGACAGGATTATAAATCCAGGTGTTCTTCCAGACTGTTTCAGTGATCATTCCATCATCTACTATGTTTGGAAAAGGAAGATACCTAAAGCACCACCCAAATTGATTAATTTAAGACAATGTACAAAATGTAAATATTGATTATTTCATTGATGACTTGTACCATAGAACCAAAGATCCAACTGATTGGGAATCCTATAGAAAGAAACGCCAGTAAAACTAAAACTAGAAATACAAAAGCCTCCTTCTATATGGATAGTATTACAAAGAATTAAAAAAAATCCACAGCAGTTCTGGATATACACAAATGTCCTTTTAAATGGGTCAAATAATCAACCTGTTGAGCAAATACTCCTAAATGGCCGTGTCATTCAAGAGCCAGCAGATATAGCTGATGTTTTAATGAGCATTTCTCATCTGTTAGCTCATCTGGTCCCTCAAATAATAATGTCACCCACAATTCCACAATGCTAGGTATACATGGAAGATCAGCACCCCAAATCAGATATTAAACTTTAGAAAGATTAAACCAACTGATATTCTACAGCCTGCAGCAGTCTCAACCAAACCAGCCGCCGACATTCAAGTTCAAGTGGGTTTTTGTAGTGTTTAAAAGTAGTTAGTTTAGGACTGTCTATAAAGAGATCTTCACAACATTTTCGTATGGAGTCGGCATGGGAAGCTATATGAATCCTTTGGGATGTGCTATAGAAGTCTGCTCTATGGGAAACCTCACTGTGCCGCTGAGAGGACGAGGCCTCGGTCTCAGACAGAGACACGTCTCATGGCATTCTCCAGACAAACCCACAAGTATGTCACACTTTTACCTCTGCGTGGTTTTCTTCTGCTCTATAACAAAGTATTTTAACTTAGACCTTTAAACATGCTGAGTACCAGCTGACCCTAATTCCTCCTGATAGGCCCACTAGAACCAGCCCTTCATTAAGAGGTCTAAATCCTCCTGATAGGCCATTAGAACCAGCCCTTCCTTAAGAGGTTTCATTCCTCCTGATAGGCCCATTAGAACCAGCCCTTCATTAAGAGGTCTAATTCCTACTGATAGGCATATTAGACCAAGCCCTTCCTTAAGAGGTTTAATTCCTCCTGATAGGCCCACTAGAACCAGCCCTTGATTAAGAGGTTTCATTCCTCTTAATAGGCCCATTAGAACCAGACCTTCATTAAGAGGTCTGATGTGGGGGGTAACCAGGGGTAACAGGGTGAGGAGAGATCGATGGAGGATCTTGCTGTGAAAGCAGCTGTTTATTGGATCGCAGCACAGAGAGAGAGAGAGAGAGAGAGAGAGAGAGAGAGAGAGAGAGAGAGTTTCATTCCCCTCAATACTGCCTGCCAGGGCTAAGCACCTCTTCCTCTCTCCAGTCAGTTCCCTCCTCCTCCTCCGTCCTCCTATAAGAAACAGGACACAGTTAATTGTATTAACATTTCAGCTGCAGCAGGCAAGCATCCCTATTAGAAGGTGAAGAGAGATCCTTATTAGCAGGCAGGCATTCATATTAGCAGGCAGGTATTCCTATTAGCAGGCAGGCATTCATATTAGCAGGCAGGTATTCCTATTAGCAGGCAGGCAGGCATCCCTATTAGCAGGCAGGTATTCCTATTAGCAGGCAGGCAGGCATTCCTATTAGCAGGCAGGCATTCATATTAGCAGGCAGGTATTCCTATTAGCAGGCAGGCATTCCTATTAGCAGATAGGTATTCCTAAAGCAGGCAGGTATTCCTATTAACAGGCAGGTATTCCTATTAGCAGGCAGGTATTCCTATTAACAGGCAGGTATTCCTATTAGCAGGCAGGTATTCCTATTAGCAGGCAGGTATGCCTATTAGCAGAAAGGCATTCCTATTAGCAGGCAGGTATTCCTATTGGCAGGCAGGTATTCCGTTTAGCAGGCAGGCATTCCTATTAGCAGGCAAGCATTCCTATTAGCAGGCAGGCAGGCATTCCTATTAGCAGGCAGGCATTCCTATTAGCAGGCAGGCAGGCATTCCTATTAGCAGGCAGGTATTCCTATTAGCAGGCAGGTATTCCTATTAGCAGGCAGGCAGGCATTCCTATTAGCAGGCAGGTATTCCTATTAGCAGGCAGGTATTCCTATTAGCAGGCAGGTATTCCTATTAGCAGGCAGGTATTACTATTAGCAGGCAGGCAGTCCTATTAGCAGGCAGGCAGGCATTCCTATTAGCAGGCAGGTATTCCTATAAGCAGGCAGGCATTCCTATTAGCAGGCAGGTATTCCTATTAACAGGCAGGCATTCCTATTAGTAGGCAGGCATTCCTATTAGCAGAAAGGTATTCCTATTAGCAGTCAGGTATTCCTATTAGCAGGCAGGTATTCCTATTAGCAGGCAGGCATTCCTATTAGCAGGCAGGCAGGTATTCCTATTAGCAGGCAGGTATTCCTATTAGCAGGCAGGTATTCCTATTAACAGGCAGGTATTCCTATTAGCAGGCAGGTATTCCTATTAGCAAGCAGGCAGGCATTCCTATTAGCAGGCAGGTATTCCAATTAGCAGGCAGGTGTTCCTATTAACTGGCAGGTAGTCCTATTAGCAGGCAGGCATTCCTATTAGCAGGCAGGCATTCCTATTAGGAGGCAGGCAGGCATTCCTATGAGCAGGCAGGCATTCCTATTAGCAGGCAGGCATTCCTATTAGCAGGCAGGCAGGCATTCCTATTAGCAGGCAGGTATTTCTATTAACAGGCAGGTATTCCTATTAGCAGGCAGGTATTCCTATTAGCAGGCTGGCAGGCATTCCTATTAGCAGGCAGGTATTCCTATTAGCAGGCAGGTATTCCTATTAGCAGGCAGGCATTCATATTAGCAGGCAGGTATTCCTATTAGCAGGCAGGCAGGCATCCCTATTAGCAGGCAGGTATTCCTATTAGCAGGCAGGCAGGCATTCCTATTAGCAGGCAGGCATTCATATTAGCAGGCAGGTATTCCTATTAGCAGGCAGGCATTCCTATTAGCAGATAGGTATTCCTAAAGCAGGCAGGTATTCCTATTAACAGGCAGGTATTCCTATTAGCAGGCAGGTATTCCTATTAACAGGCAGGTATTCCTATTAGCAGGCAGGTATTCCTATTAGCAGGCAGGTATGCCTATTAGCAGGCAGGCATTCCTATTAGCAGGCAGGTATTCCTATTAGCAGGCAGGTATTCCGTTTAGCAGGCAGGCATTCCTATTAGCAGGCAGGCATTCCTATTAGCAGGCAGGCAGGTATTCCTATTAGTAGGCAGGTATTCCTATTAGCAGGCAGGCAGGCATTCCTATTAGCAGGCAGGTATTCCTATTAGCAGGCAGGTATTCCTATTAGCAGGCAGGCAGGCATTCCTATTAGCAGGCAGGTATTCCTATTAGCAGGCAGGTATTCCTATTAGCAGGCAGGCATTCCTATTAGCAGGCAGGCATTCCTATTAGCAGGCAGGCAGGCATTCCTATTAGCAGGCAGGCATTCCTATTAGCAGGCAGGCATTCCTATTAGCAAGCAGGCAGGCATTCCTATTAGCAGGCAGGTAATCCTATTAGCAGGCAGGTATTCCTATTAACAGGCAGGTATTCCTATTAGCAGGCAGGTATTCCTATTAGCAGGCAGGCAGGCATTCCTATTAGCAGGCAGGTATTCCTATTAGCAGTTAGGTATTCCTATTAGCAGGCAGGCAGGCATTCCTATTAACAGGCAGGTATTCCTATTAGCAGGCTGGTATTCCTATTAGCAGGCAGGCAGGCATTCCTATTAGCAGGCAGGTATTCCTATAAGCAGGCAGGCATTCCTATTAGCAGGCAGGTATTCCTATTAACAGGCAGGCATTCCTATTAGTAGGCAGGCATTCCTATTAGCAGGCATGTATTCCTATTAGCAGTCAGGTATTCCTATTAGCAGGCAGGTATTCATATTAGCAGGCAGGCATTCCTATTAGCAGGCAGGCAGGTATTCCTATTAGCAGGCAGGTATTCCTATTAGCAGGCAGGTATTCCTGTTAACAGGCAGGTATTCCTATTAGCAGGCAGGTATTCCTATTAGCAAGCAGGCAGGCATTCCTATTAGCAGGCAGGTATTCCAATTAGCAGGCAGGTGTTCCTATTAACAGGCAGGTAGTCCTATTAGCAGGCAGGCATTCCTATTAGCAGGCAGGCATTCCTATTAGCAGGCAGGCAGGCATTCCTATGAGCAGGCAGGCATTCCTATTAGCAGGCAGGCAGGCATTCCTATTAGCAGGCAGGCATTCATATTAGCAGGCAGGTATTCCTATTAGCAGGCAGGCATTCCTATTAGCAGATAGGTATTCCTAAAGCAGGCAGGTATTCCTATTAACAGGCAGGCAGGTATTCCTATTAGCAGGCAGGTATTCCTATTAACAGGCAGGTATTCCTATTAGCAGGCAGGTATTCATATTAGCAGGCAGGTATGCCTATTAGCAGGCAGGCATTCCTATTAGCAGGCAGGTATTCCTATTAGCAGGCAGGTATTCCGTTTAGCAGGCAGGCATTCCTATTAGCAGGCAGGCATTCCTATTAGCAGGCAGGCAGGCATTCCTATTAGCAGGCAGGCATTCCTATTAGCAGGCAGGCATTCCTATTAGCAGGCAGGCAGGCATTCCTATTAGCAGGCAGGCATTCCTATTAGCAGGCAGGCATTCCTATTAGCAGGCAGGTATTCCTATTAGCAGGCAGGTATTCCTATTAGCAGGCAGGCAGGCATTCCTATTAGCAGGCAGGTATTCCTATTAGCAGGCAGGTATTCCTATTAGCAGGCAGTTATTCCTATTAGCAGGCAGGTATTCCTATTAGCAGGCAGGTATTCCTATTAGCAGGCAGGCATTCCTATTAGCAGGCAGGCAGGCATTCCTATTAGCAGGCAGGTAATCCTATTAGCAGGTAGGTATTCCTATTAGCAGGCAGGTATTCCTATTAGCAGGCAGGCATTCCTATTAGCAGGCAGGTATTCCTATTAGCAGGCAGGCATTCCTATTAGCAGGCAGGCATTCCTATTAGCAGGCAGGCATTCCTATTAGCAGGCAGATATTCCTTTTAGCAGGCAGGTATTCCTATTAGCATGCAGACATTCATATTAGCAGGCAGGTATTCCTATTAGCAGGCAGGTATTCCTATTAGCAGGCAGTTATTCCTATTAGCAGGCAGGCATTCCTATTAGCAGGCAGGTATTCCTATTAGCAGGCAGGTATTCCTATTAGCAGGCAGGTATTCCTATTAGCAGGCAGGCATTCCTATTAGCAGGCAGGCATTCCTATTAGCAGGCAGGCAGGCATTCCTATTAGCAGGCAGGCATTCCTATTAGCAGGCAGGCATTCCTATTAGCAGGCAGGCAGGCATTCCTATTAGCAGGCAGGTAATCCTATTAGCAGGCAGGTATTCCTATTAACAGGCAGGTATTCCTATTAGCAGGCAGGTAATCCTATTAGCAGGCAGGCAGGCATTCCTATTAGCAGGCAGGTATTCCTATTAGCAGGCAGCTATTCCTATTAGCAGGCAGGCAGGCATTCCTATTAACAGGCAGGTATTCCTATTAGCAGGCAGGTATTCCTATTAGCAGGCAGGCAGGCATTCCTATTAGCAGGCAGGTATTCCTATAAGCAGGCAGGCATTCCTATTAGCAGGCAGGTATTCCTATTAACAGGCAGGCATTCCTATTAGTAGGCAGGCATTCCTATTAGCAGGCAGGTATTCCTATTAGCAGTCAGGTATTCCTATTAGCAGGCAGGTATTCCTATTAGCAGTCAGGTATTCCTATTAGCAGGCAGGTATTCCTATTAGCAGGCAGGCATTCCTATTAGCAGGCAGGCAGGTATTCCTATTAGCAGGCAGGTATTCCTATTAGCAGGCAGGTGTTCCTATTAACAGGCAGGTATTCCTATTAGCAGGCAGGTATTCCTATTAGCAAGCAGGCAGGCATTCCTATTAGCAGGCAGGTATTCCAATTAGCAGGCAGGTGTTCCTATTAACAGGCAGGTAGTCCTATTAGCAGGCAGGCATTCCTATTAGCAGGCAGGCATTCCTATTAGCAGGCAGGCAGGCATTCCTATGAGCAGGCAGGCATTCCTATTAGCAGGCAGGCATTCCTATTAGCAGGCAGGCAGGCATTCCTATTAGCAGGCAGGTATTTCTATTAACAGGCAGGTATTCCTATTACTAGGCAGGTATTCCTATTAGCAGGCTGGCAGGCATTCCTATTAGCAGGCAGGTATTCCTATTAGCAGGCAGGTATTCCTATTAGCAGGCAGGTATTCCTATTAGCAGGCAGGTATTCCTATTAGCAGGCAGGCATTCCTATTAGCAGGCAGGCATTCCTATTAGCAGGCAGGCAGGCATTCATATTAGCAGTCAGGCATTCCTATTAGCAGGTAGGTATTCCTATTAGCAGGCAGGCATTCCTATTAGCGGGCAGGTATTCCTATTAACAGGCAGGCAGGCATTCATATTAGTAGGCAGGCATTCCTATTAGCAGGCAGGTATTCCTATTAGCAGGCAGGCAGGCATTCCTATTAGCAGGCAGGTATTCCTATTAGTAGGCAGGCATTCCTATTAGTAGGCAGGCATTCCTATTAGCAGGCAGGCATTCCCATTAGCAGGCAGGTATTCCTATTAGCAGGCAGGTATTCCTATTAGTAGGTAGGCATTCCTATTAGCAGGCAGGTATTCCTATTAGCAGGCAGGTATTCCTATTAGGAGGCAGGTATTCCTATTAGCAGGCAGGCATTCCTATTAGCAGGCAGGTATTCCTATTAGCAGGTAGGTATTCCTATTAGCAGGCAGGTATTCCTATTAGCAGGCAGGTATTCCTATTAGCAGACAGGCATTCCTATTAGCAGGCAGGTATTCCTATTAGCAGGCAGGTATTCCTATTAGCAGGCAGGCAGGCATTCCTATTAGCAGGCAGGTAGTCCTATTAGCAGGCAGGTATTCCTATTAGCAGGCAGGTATTCCTATTAGCAGGCAGGTATTCCTATTAGCAGGCAGGTATTCCTATTAACAGGCAGGTATTCCTATTAGCAGGCAGGCAGGCATTCCTATTAGCAGGCAGGTATTCCTATTAACAGGCAGGTATTCCTATTAGCAGGCAGTTATTCCTATTAGCAGGAAGGTATTCCTATTAGCAGGCAGGCATTCCTATTAGCAGGCAGGTATTCCTATTAACAGGCAGCCATTCATATTAGTAGGCAGGCATTCCTATTAGCAGGCAGGCATTCCTATTAGCAGGCAGGTATTCCTATTAGCAGGCAGGTAATCCTATTAGCAGGCAGGTATTCCTATTAGCAGGCAGGTATTCCTATTAGCAGGCAGCAGGCATTCCTATTAGCAGGCAGGTATTCCTATTAGCAGGCAGGCAGGTATTCCTATTAGCAGGCAGGTATTCCTATTAGCAGGCAGGCAGGCATTCCTATTAGCAGGCAGGTATTCCTATTAGCAGGCAGGCATGCATTCCTATTAGCAGGCAGGTATTCCTAGTAGCAGGCAGGTATTCCTATTAGCAGGCAGGTATTCCTATTAGCAGGCAGGTATTCCTATTAGCAGGCAGGTATTCCTATTAGCAGGCAGGTATTCCTATTAGCAGGAAGGTATTCCTATTAACAGGCAGGCAGGCATTCATATTAGTAGGCAGGCATTCCTATTAGCAGGCAGGTATTCCTATTAGCAGGCAGGCAGGCATTCCTATTAGCAGGCAGGTATTCCTATTAGCAGGCAGGCATTCCTATTAGCAGGCAGGTATTCCTATTAGCAGTCAGGCAGGTATTCCTAATAGCAGGCAGGCATCCCTAATAGCATGCAGGCACCCCTATCAGCAGGCAGGCATCCCTAATAGCAGGCAGGCATCCCTATCAGCAGGCAGGCATCCCTAATAGCAGGCAGGCATCCCTAATAGCAGGCAGGCATCCCTATTAGCAGGCAGGATGAAATCTCTTGAGATGCACCATCTTGTTTTCAAGTAAAAATATATTTAAAAAAATACTTAGTGACAACAATAATGACAACTACTGTCGAATAATAATAATAATAATAATAATAATAATAATAATAACAATGAATAATATGTTTAAAAATTATTCAAATATGAATAATATTAATATGAATAATAATATGAATATGAACAATAATAATATTGGTAATAATAATAAAAATAACAATCTTACATTAACAGAATAAAAGGTTGTTGTACAACTATTAATAGTCATACAGCTAATAAAAACTACTGCTACAACTACTAATAGTCCTACCACTAATAAAAACTACTGCTACAACTACTAATAGTCCTACCACTAATAAAAACTACTGCTACAACTACTAATAGTCCTACCACTAATAAAAACTACTGCTACAACTACTAAAAGTCCTACCACTAATAAAAACTACTGCTACAACTACTAATTATCCTACCACTAATAAAAACTACTGCTACAACTACTAATAGTCCTACCACTAATAAAAACTACTGCTACAACTACTAATAGTCCTACAGCTAATAAAAACTACTGCTACAACTACTAATAGTCCTACCACTAATAAAAACTACTGCTACAACTACTAATAGTCCTACCACTAATAAAAACTACTGCTACAACTACTAAAAGTCCTACCACTAATAAAAACTTCTGCTACAACTACTAATAGTCCTACGACTAATAAAAACTACTGCTACAACTACTAATAGGCCTACAGCTAATAAAAACTACTGCTACAACTACTAATAGTCCTACCACTAATAAAAACTACTGCTACAACTACTACTAATAGTCCTACAGCTAATAAAAACTACTGCTACAAATACTAATAGTCCTACAGCTAATAAAAACTACTGCTACTACTAATAGTCCTACAGCTAATAAAAACTACTGCTACAACTACTAATAGTCCTACCACTAATAAAAACTACTGCTACAACTACTAATAGGCCTACAACTAATAAAAACTACTGCTACAACTACTAATAGTCCTACCACTAATAAAAACTACTGCTACAACTACTAATAGTCCTACAGCTAATAAAAACTACTGCTACAACTACTAATAGGCCTACAGCTAATAAAAACTACTGCTACAACTACTAATAGTCCTACAGCTAATAAAAACTACTGCTACAACTACTAATAGTCCTACCACTAATAAAAACTACTGCTACAACTACTAATAGTCCTACCACTAATAAAAACTACTGCTACAACTACTACATTTACATGATATTAGTCATTAACTGCAGCAGACACTCTTATCCAGAGAGACTTACATTAATACTAATACAACTAATACAACTAACTCTTCTATAATATATACATATATACATACATACATATATATTTACAAATATCTTCACATGGTGATATTTCTATTAGTTAAAAATGCAAACAGTTTGTTCTTAACATTTGAAAAATGTATTTCTTAAATTCACTGTGTGATTTTAATGCCCTGATTTCTATAGTATATATGTACTTAGGATGTTTAAAGGTCTAAGTTAAAATACTTTGTTATAGAGCAGAAGAAAACCACGCAGAGGTAAAAGTGTGACATACTTGTGGGTTTGTCTGGAGAATGCCATGAGACGTGTCTCTATCTGAGACTGAGGCCTCGTCCTCTCAGCGGCACAGTGAGGTTTCCCATAGAGCAGACTTCTATAGCACATCCCAAAGGATTCATATAGCTTCCCATGCCGACTCCATACGAAAATGTTGTGAAGATCTCTTTATAGACAGTCCTAAACTAACTACTTTTAAACACTACAAAAACCCACTTGAACTTTAACAGTCGGCAGCTGGTTGGTTGAGACTGATGCAGGCTGTTTTTAAAATGTCAGGAGTTTAAGGAAGCAGAGGTTGAATTCGGGGGTTTTGAACAGCCGCGGTTCAAAGAGCATGTCACTGTGTCAGAAGGTGTCAGAAGGTGTCAAATGGTGTCAGGATGTGTCAGACCATTCTGGGACATTCTGTGGCTGGGGAACAACAGTTCCCAAAGGCTAGACTGTCAAGTGCCCCCCAACAAGTTTTCTCATTCCCTTCTCTCTCCCCTCCAGCGTTGAAGAGTGTGGTGGTGTTTTACCCCATAGAAATAGGAGTTCTCTCCTCCCTCCACCTTCCCCCTCTTCTCTTCTCCCCTGCAATCTCTTTCTCTCACTTTCTCTCTCTCTTTTTCTCTTTCTTTCTCTCTCTCTCGCTCTCTCTCTTTCCATCCTCTCTGTCTCTCCTCTCTTTCTTTCCCTCCTCTCTCTCTCCTCTCTCTCTCGCTCCTCTATATATCTCCTCTCTCTCTCTCTCTCTCTCTCTCTCTCTCTCTCTCTCTCTCTCTCTCTCTCCCTCTCTCTGTCCTCTCTCTCGCTCTGCTCTATATCTCTCCTCTCTCTCCCTCTCTCTCTCTGTCCTTGTCACGGTTTCGGCCGAGGCTGCCTCTCTTCCTTGCTTGGGCAGGCTTCGGCGTTCGTCGTCTCCGGAATACTAGCTGCCACCGTTGCATGTTTCTATGTTCGTTTGCTTTTGTCTGATTGTTGTTACACCTGTTATCGTTTAGTGTAATTAGTGTCCTATAAGTTATCGTTGTGTTTGTCAATTGTTGTGTGTGATTGTTTTCTCTGTCGTGCGTTGATGGACGTAATTATTGTATTGCTCGGTTGAGCTGTTCTCCACTGTGTTGGAGCGTTTTGGCGCACCTGTGTAGTGCGCCCGTTTTGTTTCTCGCCTGCGTGCGGAGTTTCGCCTTCGGGCTAGTTGGTGCGTTTCCCTTGTGATTTTCACTAAAGTCTTTGGACTGTGCTTCTGCGTCCTGCGCCTGATTCCACCACCACACCCACCTACAGCCACACTGACAGAATCACACACCAGCTCGAATGGAATCAGCAGGAGCCGCATCAGCACAGGAGACGCTGGAGGACAGGGTCCTCCAGCAGAATGACCAGATCCTGCGGATGGGGGCCGCCCTGCAGGAGGTGATCACCACCATCCGAGGCTGGGAGACCCGAGGGACACCTCCACCGCCATCTTCCCTGCCCTCACCATCGGCAAGTCAGCCCATTCCCGCTCCGGAACCCAGAGGAGTTCGACTCTCGCTCCCGAGGGCCTACGATGGGACCGCTGCTGGGTGTCAGGGATTCCTTCTCCAGGTGGAGCTTTACCTGGCCACCGTGCACCCGGCGCCCTCGGGACACGAGAGCGTGTCCGCCCTGATCTCCTGCCTTTCCGGCAAGGCGTTGGAATGGGCCAACGCGGAGTGGAGGAGAATAGACGCTAACACCATTACGTACGACGAGTTCGCCCGCCGCTTCAGGGCGGTGTTTGACCATCCCCCGGAGGGGAAAGCGGCGGGGGAGCGTCTGTTCTGCCTTCGGCAGGGGAAGAGGAGTGCCCAGGAGTTCGCCTTAGAATTCCGTACTCTAGCGGCGGATGCAGGGTGGAATGAGCGGGCCCTCATCGATCACTACCGATGTAGCCTACGTGAGGACGTCCGTAGGGAGCTGGCCTGTAGGGACACCAGTCTCTCGTTCGACCAGTTGGTCGACATGTCCATCAGGCTGGATACCCTGCTAGCTACCCGCGGACGTCCCGAGAGGGGTCCGTCCATTTCATCTTCCAGCGCCTCCGAGCCGTGCCCCATGGAGCTCGGGAGCGCTGGCGCTAGAGAGAGGAGGGGTCGGCTTACGAGGGGGTCCATCTCCTGCACCAACTGTGGTCGGGGAGGACACACCGCGGCTAGGTGCTGGGGATGGCCTCCTAGGGGAGAAGACGACAGGTCCCGCACTGGGGAGTCCTTCCAGGTGAGTAGGCGCCCCACTCACCCAGAGCTCTCTGTTGCACACTTCTGTATACCTGTGCGTTTTCCACAGGTAGCACCTCATTCCCAGCATAAGGCGCTGGTAGATTCAGGCGCGGCTGGGAATTTTGTTGATAAGAAATTTTGTTTAGCCTTAGGGATTCCCCTTCTCCCTGTTGACGTCCCCTTCCCCGTTCATGCCCTAGATAGCCGTCCGTTGGGTGCGGGCTTGATCAGGGAGGTCACGGCGCCACTTAGGATGTGTGCGCAGGGGGGTCATCAGGAGATGATCCAGCTATTTCTGATTGACTCGCCTGCGTATCCGGTGGTGCTGGGCATGCCCTGGTTGAGTACCCATAACCCATCTATTTCGTGGCAGGAGAGGGCTCTGATGGAGTGGTCTGCCCAGTGTGTGGGTCGATGTTTAGGCGTTTCCGTAGGGGCTACCTCGGTGGAGAGTCCAAACCAGGTGCCCGCATTGCACGTTCCCCCTGAGTATGGGGATTTGGCTATTGTGTTCAGTAAGTCGAGGGCGACGCAGTTGCCTCCCCATAGGCAGGGAGATTGTGCGATAGACCTCCAGGCAGGAGCTGCGCTCCCACGGAGCCATGTGTATCCTCTGTCTCAGGAGGAGAAGAGAGCTATGGAGACTTACATAGACGAATCTCTGAGACAAGGATACATACGGCCCTCCACTTCCCCTGCGTCCTCGAGTTTCTTTTTTGTGAAGAAAAAGGATGGTGGGTTACCTGATTACCGTGGTCTCAACCAGATCACGGTGAAGTACAGTTATCCACTCCCGCTGATTGCGACCATGACGGAGTCATTGCACGGGGCGCGTTTCTTCACTAAATTAGATCTCAGGAGCGCGTACAACTTGGTGCGCATTAGGGAGGGCGATGAATGGAAGACAGCCTTTAGTACCACCTCGGGCCATTACGAGTATCTTGTCATGCCATACGGGTTGATGAACGCTCCTTCAGTTTCCAATCATTCGTGGATGAGATCTTCAGGGACATGCAGGGGCAGGGGGTGGTCGTGTACATAGATGACATTCTCGTGTACTCGCCTACCCGAGTCGAGCATGTGGCCCTGGTGCGCCGAGTGTTGCGGAGGCTGTTGGAGCACGACCTGTATGTCAAGGCAGAGAAGTGGCTGTTTTTCCAGGAGTCAGTCTCCTTTTTGGGGTATCAGTTGTCTGCGTCAGGGGTGAAGATGGAGGTAGACCGGGTGTCAGCCGTGCGTAATTGGCAAACGCCAACCACTGTGAAGGAGGTGCAGCAGTTTTTGGGGTTTGCGAATTACTACTGGAGGTTTATTCGGGGTTTTGGACAGGTGGCAGCTCCCATAACGTCTCTTTTGAAGGGGGGTCCGGTGCGTCTGCAGTGGTCAGCCGAGGCGGACAGGGCGTTTGGGAGGCTGAAGGACCTGTTTACCTCGGCCCCGGTGCTGGCGCATCCGGATCCCTCTTTACCATTTCAGGTAGAGGTGGACGCGTCAGAGGCCGGTATAGGGGCCGTGCTTTCGCAACGGTCCGGCGCGCCACCTAAACTCCGCCCCTGTGCTTTTTATTCCAAGAAGCTCAGTCCGGCGGAGCGAAATTATGACGTAGGGGACAGGGAGCTGTTAGCCGTGGTACAGGCCCTAAAGGTGTGGAGGCACTGGCTTGAGGGGGCTCAACACCCCTTTCCTCATTTTGACGGACCACCGTAACCTGGAGTACATCCGGGCAGCGAGGAGGCTGAACCCTCGCCAGGCGAGGTGGAATATGTTTTTGACCCGGTTCACATTTAAGATCACGTACATCCCTGGGTCACAGAACGGTAAGGCAGATTTTTTACATTTACATTTTTAGTCATTTAGCAGACGCTCTTATCCAGAGCGACTTACATGAGCAATTAGGGTTAAGTGCCTTGCTCAAGGGCACATCGACAGATTTTTCATCTAGTCGGCTCAGGGATTAGAACCAGCGACCTTTCGGTTACTGGCACAACGCTCTTAACCACTAAGCTACCTGCCGCCCTAAGGTGCACTGTCTCGGCGGTATGACACGGAGGAGAGGTCCGTGGAGCCCACGCCCATACTGCCGGAGTCGTGTCTGGTGGCACCGGTAGTGTGGGAGGTCGATGCTGAACTCGAGCGGGCGTTACGCACCGACCCTAGTCCACCTCAATGCCCGGAGGGTCGGAAGTACGTTCCGCTCGAGGTTCGGGATCGATTGATCTATTGGGCTCACACGTCACCCTCCTCTGGACACCCTGGTATCGGCCGGACAGTGCACTGTCTTAGTGCCAAGTACTGGTGGCCCACGTTGGCGAGGGATGTGAGGGTTTATGTTTCCTCCTGCTCGGTGTGCGCCCAGTGTAAGGCGCCTAGACATCTGCCTAGGGGTAAGTTACTACCCCTGCCCGTTCCACAACGACCATGGTCTCACCTCTCGGTGGATTTCCTCACTGATCTTCCTCCTTCACAGGGGAATACCACTATACTGGTCGTTGTGGACCGGTTTTCTAAGGCCTGTCGTTTGCTCCCTATGCCGGGCCTTCCTACTGCCCTGCAAACGGCCGAAGCACTATTCACCCATGTGTTCCGGCACTACGGGGTACCCGAGGATATCGTGTCTGATCGAGGTCCCCAATTTACCTCCAGAGTCTGGAGAGCTTTTATGGAGCGGTTGGGGGTCTCGGTGAGCCTCACCTCGGGTTACCACCCGGAGAGTAATGGGCAGGTGGAACGACAGGTGATCGAGTCTGGCTCTCTACCAGAAACCTACCCCTCCGCCTGCCCTGCCGGAAACTGGGTCGGCGGTTTGTAGGGCCATTTAAAGTCCTGAGAAGATTGAACGAGGTGTGTTACAAATTACAACTGCCTGTTGAGTATAAAAGTATTAACCCCTCGTTCCATGTGTCTCTTCTCAGGCCGGTGGTAGCTGGCCCACTCCAAGAAAGTGATATCTTGGAGACTCCTCCGCCCCCATTGGACATCGAGGGGGCACCGGCGTACTCCGTGCAGGTCCATCTTGGATTCGAGACGTCGGATGGGGGGTCTCCAATATCTAGTGGAGTGGGAGGGGTACGGCCCGGAGGAACGGTGCTGGGTGCCGAGGAGAGACATTTTAGACCCGTCTCTCCTGACGGAATTCCATCGTGGGCACCCGACGCACCCTGCTCCGCGTCCTCCTGGTCGTCCCCGAGGCCGGAGTCGGGGCACGTCTGGAGCCGCGCGTCAAGGGGGGGGTACTGTCACGGTTTCGGCCGAGGCTGCCTCTCTTCCTTGCTCGGGCAGGCTTCGGCGTTCGTCGTCTCCGGAATACTAGCTGCCACCGTTGCATGTTTCTATGTTCGTTTGCTTTTGTCTGATTGTTGTTACACCTGTTATCGTTTAGTGTAATTAGTGTCCTATAAGTTATCGTTGTGTTTGTCAATTGTTGTGTGTGATTGTTTTCTCTGTCGTGCGTTGCTGGACGTAATTATTGTATTGCTCGGTTGAGCTGTTCTCCACTGTGTTGGAGCGTTTTGGCGCACCTGTGTAGTGCGCCCGTTTTGTTTCTCGCCTGCGTGCGGAGTTTCGCCTTCGGGCTAGTTGGTGCGTTTCCCTTGTGATTTTCACTAAAGTCTTTGGACTGTGCTTCTGCGTCCTGCGCCTGATTCCACCACCACACCCACCTACAGCCACACTGACAGTCCTCTTTCTCTGACTCACTTAATTTAATGTGGAAAACAACATTTGTAACATGGCAGTCATTAATTCATAATGATTTGACATTAAACTGGTTTTTTTATGTTGAAATGCAGCATCTCTTGTTACCTCTGATGATTTATGAAACATAATGTAACACCAATGGTCTCCTTTGTGTGAGAATGGAACTGAACAATCACATGTCTTGATGTTAACCGGCTAGTCTATTATTTATTATTATTATTGAATTATTTCTCGTACGGCTTTCAATGTAATTAAAGTGAACTTGACATTCTATTAGAGTTTCTGTGTTGCAGAGAGGGGAAGTGTGTGTCCCAAATGTAACCACTCTCAAATACACATCGGGGCCCTGGTCAAAAGTAGTGCACTATGTAGGGAATAATGTCATTATAAATATGCCAGTCGCACCGGAGGCTCCTGTTAGAAGGCATGTGAGGGCACAGTGTACTCCTAACTCAGTCACACTCTCTCTCTCTCTACTTCTCCCTCCGTGGGAGGCACTCACACACACACACACACACACACACAGACACACACACACACAAACACACAAACACACACACACATACACACACACACACACACACACACACACACACACACACAAACACACACACAGACACACTAAAGGCATCTCTCTGGGTGGGAGTCAGGCGGAACCGTAACGTCTCCACATGGCTGCTCCCAGAATGCTCTCGGGCCTGTGTTGATAATCAGCCGTTTAGCTTTGTACGTCAGTGTTGACGCCACGGGCTAAAGGGCTCAGGTGTAGATTCTGGACCCAGGTGGAGGTGTTCACCTCTGTCCCTAACCTACTGTATCCCTCCCTCTCTCTCTCTCTCTCTCTCTCTCTCTCTCTCTCTCTCTCTCTCTCTCTCTCTCTCTCTCTCTCTCTCTCTCTCTCTCTCTCTCTCTCTCTCTCTTCCTCTCTCTTCCTCTCTTCCTCTCTCTCTCTCTCTCTCTCTCTCTCTCTCTCTCTGTCTCTCTCTCTCTCTCTCTCTCTCTCTCTCTCTCTCTCTCTCTCTCTCTCTCTCTCTCTCTCTCTCTCTCTCTCTCTCTCTCTCTCTCTCTCTCTCTCTCTCTGTCTCTCTCTCTCTCTCTCTTCCTCTCTCTCTCTCTCTCTCTCTCTCTCTCTCTCTCTCTCTCTCTCTCTCTCTCTCTCTCTCTCTGTCTCTCTCTGTCTCTCTCTCTCTCTCTCTCTCTCTTCCTCTTCCTCTTCCTCTCTCTCTGTCTCTGTCTCTGACTCTGTCTCTGTCTCTGTCTCTCTCTCTCTCTCTCTCTCTCTCTCTCTCTCTCTCTCTCTCTCTCTCTCTCTCTCTCTCTCTCTCTCTCTCTCTCTGTGTGTCTCTCTGTGTCTCTCTCTCTCTCTCTCTCGCAGCCTCTAAGGTGCAGGGTTGAGTAACCGGGTGGTAGCCGGCTAGTGATGGCTATTTAACAGTCTGATGGCCTTGAGATAGAAGCTGTTTTTCAGTCTCTCGGTCCCAGCTTTGATGCACATGTACTGACCTCACCTTCTGGATGATAGCGGGGTGAACAGGCCATGCCTCGGTTGGTTGATGTCCTTGATGATCTTTTTGGCCTTCCTCTGACATCGGGTGCTGTAGGTGTCCTGGAGGGCAGGCAGTGTGCCCCCGGTGATGCGTTGGGCAGAGAAAGTCGTTTTTCTGGTCGTAATAATGGTGATATCCAAAAGTTATTTCCGGCTGTATGTAATAACACAAAAAACGTTCTGCGCTAATAATGTTAGAAATAACAAAAAAATACAAAAAAAATACTGCAAAGTTGCTTAGGAGCTAGAAGCAGAGCTGCCAAGTCTGTCGGCACCATCTTCTGTGTGTGTGTGTGTGTGTATGTGTGTGTGTGTGTGTGTGTGTGTGTGTGTGTGTGTAACTCAAATACTATTGTCACGCCCTGGCTCTGGGGACTCTTGTATGTTGAGCCAGGGTGTTAGTTTCTTTGTGTAGTGTCTATGTTTCGTTTCCTATGTTCTGTTCTAGGTTATGTGTTTCTATGTTGGCCGGAATGGTTCTCAATAAGAGGCAACGAGAATCAGCTGTTGCTTGTTGTCTCTGATTGGGGACCATACTTAGGCAGCCTTTTGTGCACTTGTTATTCGTGGGATCTTGTTCCGTGTAGGTTTGTGTATGACCGAGGACTTCACGTTTCGTTTTGTTGTTTTGTTATTTGTATCGTGTTGCTAAGTACACTATTAAAGAGATGTACGCATATCACGCTGCGCCTTGGTCCACTCATTATGACAACTATTGTCAACTTTGAATTTGAAATGTCTAATATTGATAAAGGGTTTTGTTATAGCCCCCTCAGTGAGGCATTTCAACTGAACCTCAGAACATATTGAGCAGTAAGAAAGAGTCCTCAAAGATAGAGAATATCCTCTGTAAATATGAATAATTCCCTCATGGAGGACGTGTTCTGTTCTCACCAGCCAGATGAATGAACAATGCAGTGAAGAACAACATGCCAGTTTATCTACAAGGGATTTCTACAGATGATTATGTGAAGGCATGACGAGTCAAATGTTAACCTAATCATTTCAATTAAACCTCTCACATTTATTTAACACACAGACAATTTTTAAAAACATTTTAGTCATTTAGCAGACGCTCTTATCCAGAGCGACTTACAGTTAGTGAGTGCATACATTTTCATACTGGCCCCCCGTGGGAATCGAACCCACAACCCTGGCGTTGTACACGCCATGCTCTACCAACTGGGCTACAGGGGACTATATCCTCACCAAGCGGCCATGCTCTACCAACTGAGCTACAGGGGACTATATCCTCACCAAGCACCATGCTCTACCAACTGGGCTACAGGGGACCTATGATATAAGGGCGCAGCTTTAGTACATGTTTAGTAATATTCCTGATATTCTCAGTACAGGAGCCTCTGTCCACAGATTATATTTACTGTGTGTGTGTGTGTGTGTGTGTGTGTGTGTGTGTGTGTGTGTGTGTGTGTGTGTGTGTGTGTGTGTGTGTGTGTGTGTGTGTGTGTGTGTGTGTGTGTGTGTGTGTGTGTGTGTGTGTGTGTGTGTGTGTGTGTGTGTGTGTGTGTGTGTGTGTGCGCGCGCGCACGAGAGAGGTTGATATTTACAGTGGCTGTGCGTCTCTCCAGTGTCTGGTTCTGGAGTGTGTCACAGGGAGGGACTGCCATCTAGTAGTTTGACCTTTCTCCAGTGTCTGGTTCTGGAGTGTGTCACAGGGAGGGACTGCCATCTAGTAGTTTGACCGTTCACCTGTGTCTGGTTCTGGAGTGTGTCACAGGGAGGGACTGCCATCTAGTAGTTTGACCTTTCACCTGCTCTTCCTTCTCCTGCCAGTTGCCAGCTGGATGTGTGTGTGTCGTGTGTGTGTGTGCTTGCGTGCGTGTGTGTGTGCTTCCGTGTGTGTGTGCATAAGTGTGTGTGTGTGTTTGTGTGTGAGTTGTCAGGTCATGTTCTCCATTCTCCTGTTTGTCTGTCTCCATGTACACACCAACACAATATGGAGAGAGGGAGGGAGAGAGAGAGAGAGAGAGAGAGAGAGAGAGAGAGAGAGAGAGAGGAGAGAGAGAGAGAGGGAGAGAGAGACAGAGAGGGAGAGAGAGAGAGAGAGAGAGAGAGAGAGAGAGAGAGGGAGAGAGGAAGAGAGAGAGAGAGAGAGAGAGAGAGAGAGGAGAGAGAGCTAAGACACATTGAGACTGGGCTGAGAGAGACCCTGGAGTCAGCACTCCCTGCCTTCTTTCCTTCTCTCTCGCTCATCTCATACCTTCCTCCTAATTCTTAGGATTCACCTCTCAGGCCCCAGGCAGTCCCTATAGCATCAGAGAGATAAGATGGATTCACCTCTCAGGCCCCAGGCAGTCCCTATAGCATCAGAGAGATAAGATGGATTCACCTCTCAGGCCCCAGGCAGTCCCTATAGCATCAGAGAGACTGGAGGAGGTAGAGGGTAATGGGGCTTAGAGAGACCGGGGGAGGTATATGTATTTGTATTTATTAGGGATCCCCATTAGCTGCTGCCAAGGCAGGTCCAAACATATTAAAACACTTACATTACATA
Source organism: Coregonus ussuriensis (assembly GCA_031479575.1). Lineage (NCBI taxonomy): Eukaryota > Metazoa > Chordata > Actinopteri > Salmoniformes > Salmonidae > Coregonus > Coregonus ussuriensis. The sequence goes on along the minus strand of CM062500.1, from coordinate 6,295,945 downwards.
TAAAACAAAATATAAAACAGTACATCATATAACATTATTACACCACTACCTATCTACAATACAAAATGTTTAATACCACTATACAACAATATCACAATGTGTGCGTATGCATGTGTCTATACCTTTGTGTGTGTCTCTTCACGGTCCCCGTTGTTCCATAAGGTGTATTTTTACAATTTTTTAAAAATCTGATTCTACTGCTTGCATCAGTTACCTGATGTGGAATAGAGTTGTTGTCATGGCTCTATGTAGTACTGTGCGCCTCCCATAGTCTGTTCTGGACTTGGGGACTGTGAAGAGACCTCTGGTGGCATGTCTTGTGGGGTATGCATGGGTGTCCGAGCTGTTTGCCAGTATTCCAAACAGACGGTACTTTCAGCTTGTCAACACCTCTTACAAAAACAAGCAGTGATGAAGTCAATCTCTCTTCCACTCTAAGCCAGGAGAGACTGACATACATGTCATCGTTGTTAGCTCTCCGTGTACATTTAAGTTCCAGCCGTGCTGCCCTGTTATGAGCCAACTGCAATTTTCCCAAGTCCCTTTTTGTGGCACCTGACCACACTACTGAACAGTAGTCTAGGTGCGACAAAACTAGGGCCTGTAGGACCTGCCTTTTGATAGTGTTGTTAAGAAGGCAGAGCAGCGCTTAATTATGGACATACTTCTCCCCATCTTATCTACTCTTGTATCAATATGCTTTGACCATGACAGTTTACAATCCAGGGTTACTCCAAGCAGTTCAGTCACCTCAACTTGCTCAATTTCCACATTATTCATTACGAGATGTACTTGAGGTTTAGGGTTTAGTGAATGATTTGACCCAAATACAACGCTTTTAGTTTTGGAAATATTTAGGACTAACTTATTCCTTGCCACCCATTCCGAAACTAACTGCAACTCTTTGTTAAGTGTTGCAGTAATTTCAGTTGCTGTAGTAGCTGACGTGTATAGTGTTGAGTCATCCGCATACATAGACACACTGGCTTTACTCGTTAGTACAGATGGAAAAAAGTAAGGGGCCTAGACAGCTGCCCTGGGGAATTCCTGATTCTACCTGGATTAAGTTTAAGAGGCTTCCATTAAAGAACACCCTCTGTGTTCTGTTAGACAAGTAACTCTTTATCCACATTATAGCAGGGGGTGTAAAGCCATAACACATAAGATTTTCCAGCAGCAGACTATGATCGATAATGTCAAAAGCCGCACTGAAGTCTAACAAAACAGCCCCCACAATATTTGTATCATCAATTTCTCTCAGCCAATCATCAGTCAGTTGTGTAAGTGCTGTGCTTGTTGAATGTCCTTCTCTATAAGCATGCTGAAAGTTTGTTGTCAATTTGTTTTCTGTAAAATAGCATTGTATCTGGTCAAACACCATTTTTTCCAATAGTTTACTAAGGGTTGGTAACAGGCTAATTGGTTGGCTATTTGAGCCAGTAAAGGGGGCTTTACAATTCTTAGGTAGCGGAATGACTTTTGGTTCCCTCCAAGCCTTGGGGCACACATATTCTATTAGGCTTAAATTGAAAATATGGCAAATAGGAGTGGCAATATTGTCCACTATTATCCTCAGTAATTTTCCATCCAAATTGTCAGACCCCGGTGGCTTGTCATTGTTAATAGAAAACAATAATTGTTTCACCTCTTCCACACTCACTTTACAGAATTCAAAATTACAATGCTTGTCTTTCATAATTTGGTCAGATATACTTGGATGTGTAGTGTCAGCAATTGTTGCTGGCATGTCGTGCCTAAGTTTGCTAATCTTGCCAATGAAAAAATAGTAGTTGGCAATATCAGTTGGTTTTGTGATGAATGAGCCATCTGATTCAATGAATGACGGAGCTGAGTTTGCCTTTTTTCCCAAAATGTCATTTAAGGTGCTCCAAAGCATTTTACTATCATTCTTTATGTAATTTATCCTTGTTTCATAGTGTTGTTTCTTCTTCTTTTTATTAAGTTTAGTCACATGATAACTCAATTTGCAGTACGTTTGCCAATCGGTTGTGCTGCCAGACTTATTTGCCATTCCTTTTGCCCCATCCCTCTCAACCATACCTGTCACGACTTCCGCCGAAGTTGGTGCCTCTCCTTGTGCGGGCGGCTATCGGCGGTCGTCGTCACCGGTCTTCTAGCTGCCACCGATGTACGTTTCTGTGTTCTATTTGTTTTGTCTTGATTGTACACACCTGGTTCCCATCACATCATGATTATTTCCCTATTTAACCCTCTGGTTCCCTCATGGTTTTATGCGTGATTAGTTTTTGTTTGGTGTTTATGACTGCTGTGAGCTGGTGTATTTCCCTGAGTGGAATTAGTATTTGTTTCTTTCTGAGTAAAGTTTGTGTGTCCTGCGCCTGACTCCGTCCTACCGCTGCACACTGACACCTGACAATACCATTTTTCAATTCCTCATCAATCCACGGGGATTTAACAGTTTTTACAGTCATAATGGTTTCATGCTTATTAGTAACTGGAATAAGCAATTTCATAAATGTGTCAAGTGCAGTGTCTGGCTGCTCCTCATTACCCACCACGGACCAACATATATTATTTACATCATCAACATAGGAATCACTACAAAAGTTATTGTATGACCTCTTATACACAATATTAGGCCCAGCCTTTGGAACTTTGGTTTTCCTAGATATGGCTACTATATTGTGATCACTACATCCGATGGATTTGGATACTGCTTTCAAACAAATCTCTGCAGCATTAGTAAAGATATGATCAATACATGTTGATGATTTCATTTCTGTACTGTTTGTAACTGGTTGACTGATAACCTGAACCAGGTTGCAGGCACTGGTTACAGTTTGAAGTTTTCTCTTGAGTGGGCAGCCTGATGAAAGCCAGTCAATATTTAAATCACCCAGAAAATATACCTCTCTATTGATATCAAGCATTTCACACATGTTATTCAGATACTGACTGTTAGCACTTGGGGGTCTATAGCAGTTTCCCACCAGAATGGGCTTTAGGTGAGGCAGATGAACCTGTAGCCATATTACTTCAACAGTATTTAACATGAGATCCTCTCTAATCTTCACAGGAATGTGGTTCTGAACATAAACAGCATTTCTATATTTTCTGTAAATGTTATAACCTTGTATTGCTACAACTGTATCATCACAGGTATTATCTAAGTGAGTTTCAGAGATAGTCAGAATATGAATGTCATCTGTTACTAGCAAATTATTGATTTCATGAACCTTAAGCTACATATGTTAACGTGGGCTATTTTAAGCACTTTTCTTCTGGGATGCTTGCTTGTTTTTCTTTTTCTTTACTGGGAAGCTTAGCAGCAGTAGATGTGGTCATGTTCTTTATGTTAGTGCAGGGTGAGCTGCACACAGTGGCCTTCCTCCTCGGGCACACCGGCTCAGTGCTAACAGTATAAATCTGGTTCTTAGGCACATGATTACTGCATACAATAGCTGTAGGATCAGCAGAGGCATTCAGGGCAGTTAGAGGGACATAAATGAGGTTACTTATATTGTGTCTACCGATGCCCCTGATGTAATGTACATTTGCTGAAGCATTTTGACAACTCTGTGTCACAATGGTAGGGATTAGCTGAACCGTACGTTTAGTTCTCCAGACAAAGAGGGCTCCATTGCAAAACTCACAGAGGGTAATGGGGCTTAGAGAGACTGGGCTAGACTGGGGTAGGATGGGGAAAGATGCATGGGGAGGATGGAGGGAGGATGGTGGAGGGTGGGGAGATACTGAGGAAGGGGGACGCAAGGGGAGGCGAAGGGTAATGGATAACTCAATGGTTCTCTGTGCTCTTTGACCTCTTCAGTAATCGTTGACTCGGCTCAAATCCCTGCGACGCTGGGCTACAGGGCCACAGGGCTGGATGTATACGGCTGGGCTGTGTGCGTGTGTGTGTGTGTGTGTGTGCGTGTGTGTGTGTGTGTGTGTGTGTGTGAGTGTGTGTGTGCATTCTCTCAGGCTGACGTTGGACTTCTGCAGGAGGGAGAGACGAGAGGAAGGAGAGGTAGGGAGAGAGAGGAGAAAGGGATCGAGGGGAGCGGAGGAGAGAGGAGAGGCAGAGAGGGAAGAAGAGGTAGATGGGATTGACCCTTTGTCCTCTGTTTCATGAGGGAGACACAGAACACATCAATCATTTAAAGGGATGAAAAAGGATCAGGAAAAGGGAATATAATCTTTATTCACTTTCCTTGACACCTGGAAGGCAGGTTCATGTCACTGGTTCAATTTATATCAACATTGATTGAACAGTGTGGTCGTGGGTAAATAAAGAAGGGAGGGATCACAGCAGTGATTGAATGAGGGTATGAGGCATGAGTTGAGGTGTTCAGAGGCTTGACCAGTGCTGTCACGGTTCTCTAAGACCGAACCCAGAAGCAGACCAGGACAAGGTGAGTTGAACGAAGGAGAGTGTTTATTAACAGATTCAAAAGGATGCAGAATAATCCAGGAGACGGAGCGGGTGGCGGAGATGAGTAGGTGGAGGTGAAGTGGCAGATTAAATGATGGCACGGAAGGGTTTGGGTGAAGGTTCCGGGAGAATGACTGTAGACAGAAAAAACGGAGGTAAGTACAAGGCAGGTCAACAAGGTGCAAAAACAACAAAACTAACGCTAGTACTCAGAGGCTGCTATGCTGGCAAAACATACTGTTAATGGCTAACGATCTGGCAGGGAATGGATGTCAGGTCAGAGCTTAAGAAGGGGTGATGATCAGGACCAGGTGTGCCGAGGCTGATGAGAAGCAGGTGCGGGTAATCGAGAGATCACCCGCCTAGCAACGTCGCCTGGCAACCGGACAGGGTGCGTTCAGGAACCCTTGGGAAAACAGGAGATACCGAGCAGAAAAAACGGCAACCCAGGCAGGAACAGACTCAGGACGCAGGGTTCATGACAAGTGCAGGACAGAATTTGACTGGGAAGACAAAAAACAATAACACAACACACTACACAGTTAGACAAAAGAGCTAAGAATGAGTTAGTCCAAACAAGGACTAAAATCATTGATGTGTAATAATGTGATTGTGTTTGTGTATGTGATTGACTCTACATACAGTAATGAGATAAAAATGGATAGGGGTACTCACAGTGCTTGGAGAGGAAACATTCAATGTGCCAGTGGATGAGCGGGCACATGAGACGTGGCTTCACTTCGTGTCAGGAAAGAGTTGACAATGGTAGTGGAGTGGAGCTGTCGTCACCTCTTAATCAGAGAACAGGAGGGGACTCAGCTGTAAATACAAATAGCAGATACATTCCATTACGGCTGCGTCGTCGTAGGTTTGAACAAAAAAAGTTTCTCCATGAAGTTAAACTCAGACATCTCAAAATTCACAAAGTCAAACACAGACTGTGCATCTTGCCCACTTAACACGTCAAAGTAGCCCGTGAAACCTGTTAACCTATCCAGGAAAACTCTGGACCCTATAAAGTATGACAGTGATTAATCAGTTGTAAAAAGGTTTTATAAGGGCTATGATGGGACCATTTTTTTCTAATCAGGTCACATGGTAAAAAAAAAAAAAGAAAACCACTCCTGGCCTTGGGGGATAAAAACCCTGTCAAACTGCAACGATCATATGAATTATATTTAGACTAGATTAGGAGGGGGATTTCATCTACCCAGACACAGAGACAACAACTGATAGACAATAGAAACTCACAGGGCTGAGCTTGCTTTATGCATGTTTTGCATCACGCAGGCCTATGCAACTGTGGGCCTTATAAAAACATTAACTCACACCTGTCATCACTATTATGTTGATGACTTCCTGTTAATAATGTTGGATTGAAAACGTACAGGCAGCCTAGCCAGCACAATTTGGAATATAAACAGCATTTGACCACATTCACGTTTTCTCCTGAAACACAAACGGACTAGAAATACATAACGTTACTAATTAGTTACCCTTACCTACATTACATTTACATTTACGTCATTTAGCAGACGCTCTTATCCAGAGCGACTTACAAATTGGACATAAGGCGACAGCGCACATAGGCTGTATGCTAAATGACTAAACATGTAAAAATATATGCAGCTGCTCTTATTAGTAGCCTACAGTTGATCAGACTGAAAAATCATCTCGCTTTCATCCGGTACAGTGTTACGTATGGGTACGACGCGCTGTACGTTGTTATGGTTTAAGACAGTGTGATGATTTACGGGTGAATGGGGTTGTCAGAATGAGTGGCACATGTCATTAAACGACAGAGTGATGTACAATGTGAAACTGTTTAGGTGTAGGCTGCTGCAACATTTATGTCATGAGTTTTTGCTTGTATCTGTCCGTAGTGATTATGTGTTCTCATCTTTGCTAAATAACTACCGGAGGAAAGTGGAAAGCCAACTTGAGCACGCGTGAAAGAATGCGCTGCTGCCAACCTCTCTCTTTAATCTAACTTTTAATGGACGATGTGATGGGAAGCTATCAAATCATTCTGAGTTGATTTCGACATCCCAGAAATGACAGTATAACGTTCCATATGTTCAGCAAGTAAAGCATCGTAACGTGCAATTACCGCTGCAAGCTCCTTGTAGTTGCACTTGTTAGCGGGAACTTTCCCTCTCGCTAAGAGGACAAGGTGGCGAGCTAGCAGCGGAGGCAAATGCTATTGCATTCGCCTGATGTGTGGTAGAATTCTGGTCAAGAATGGCTTGGATTGGGGCTAACTGTTGCATTACACATATGTGAAAATGCCTCAAAAATGGGGTCCCAGAAGCCACTCAAGAGACTGACATGACCAAAACACGTGTCCCACAGTCGCTGGACTCTGGTGGCATTTCAAACACTTGGGCTCAACATTTGGATATATTTTTGCCAATCTGTCGTTTGAGTAATGGAGACGGTGCAAAACTTTGAATTGAATGAGCCCATGCCTTATGCAAAATGATGAGGTGTGTATACACTCAATACTGTGTTGCCATATATCATTGGGTAGCTCTCCACCCAATTCTTGCATGCCCAAAAAACGCAGTGGTGTTCTTCAGGTCACTGTACCCCCCTTTCGCCCAGGACTTTCCAAAAAGCAGGCACATCGCTGTTCTGCGTAGAAGAGTGGGCCAACATTTCTCCACAGCGATGTGAGACACTGATCAACAACTACAGGAAGCATTTGGTTGGAGTCATTGCAGCCTAAAGGTGGCACAACCAGTTACTGAGTGCAATTACTTTTTCACACGGGGGAATTGGGTATTGCATAACTGTTAATTAAATAAATAAATAAGTATGTAATTGTTGTGTTTTTTTTTGTAAACTCAGGTTCCCTTTATCTAATATTAGGTTTTGGTTGAAGATCTGATAACATTAAGTATAAAGAATATGCAAAAGTAGAGAAAATCAGAAAGGGGGCCAATACTTTTTCACAGCACTGTAGATACAGTATATATAGCATGGCCCCTTGGGGATCCTTTCTTGCCACTGGACCTATACAGAATGTTAGATTAGTTGATTGCATTTGTCCTCCCTCTTTTCTTATATGGGGTTCCTCTGAATTCACCCCTACAACTGTCAGGGTCAGATTGACAGCTACAAAGCAACCGCTCGTTTAATCTGACCAATTAATATGGACACTTAACAAGCTGAGAAAGAGGAACCTCACCCTCTCATCCCCCCCAATCCCTCTATCCCCGTTCTCTGCTCTCAGATTCCTCTGAAGTCACACACTAAAACTCACTCTCTCCGGTCAACACTTCTCTACGGTCTCATTAAAACTGGAGAGTTTTCTGTCTCTCTCTCTCTCTCTCTCTCTCTCTCTCTCTCTCTCTCTGTCTCTGTCTCTCTGTCTGTCTCTCTGTCTGTCTGTCTCTCTGTCTGTCTGTCTGTCTGTCTCTCTCTCTCTCTCTCTCTCTCTCTCTCTCTCTCTCTCTCTCTCTCTCTCTCTCTCTCTCTCTCTCTCTCTGCCTGCTCATTAGGAGCTGTACTAGAGGAGCCTCAAGCCTGATACTTATTGGTGAGCGATGGGAGGGATGGTTTAAACAAGGAGGTGTGCATGCATGCGTGAGAGAGAGAGAGAGATAGAGATAGAGAGAGAGAGAGGGAGAGAGAGAGAGAGAGAGAGGAGGTGGGAGGTGGTTTGATCAGCGACAGGATTTGAGATAGAAAGTGGAAAGCCTACTTGAGCACGCGCAAAAAAAATGCGCTGCGCCAACCTCTCTCTTTTAATCTAACTTCTGTTCATGTGAGAAAACATTATAGTTAGGTGTCAGGGTGTGTGTGGGGTGGGTGTCAGGGTGTGTGTGGAGTGGGGGGTTGTCAGGGTGTTTGTGTGTGACAGAGAGACTGAGAGAGAGAAACATACAGTAATCCCCCCAGCACAGTGATGTCCCTGACAAACTGAACCCAAACTGCATCCAGCAGTCAGTTCCCTGGTTGACCAGGCATTATGTTTCTGGAGTTATGACTGACTGGTATTGACTGACTGACTGACTGACTGCATTCCCAATGTGCCATCTGTGAGGCGGTTTCATGGTCAACAGACATAGCTGACACAACCTTGGCTGAAGTCCCTCTGAAACAGACAGGGCTAGCTGTAGGCCTGTATGTGTTCAGTCACACAAAACGTCCAAGGTTGCATTCGCTTCAGCCTTTGGCAAATTCACAGCCTGATATTGAGTCATGAATATGCCTCTTCCTGAAAGCTATACTCCTATTTAGTGTTCAAGGCTACATGATGACTGATATGAAAGACCTGAACAAAGTGGATCTTCCTTTGAGATATAACCAGCCAGAGAGAGAAAGGGGGAACTAGAGGATGGATGGATGGATGGAGGGAGGGAGGGAGGGAGGGGGTTGGAGGAGAGGTTGATAGTGTTGCAAACAAGTCCTGATAAGTCCTCTGTTCCCTCTTTCTGACAAATCAAAGCAGGTTGCTGGTTTGTAATGAGGGGAATGGGCCCCAGAATGGGAATGGGCCCCTACAAAGGCCCCAGTGTTTCTAAAATATCACACTTGAAAGTCAATCGTATTTGGCTGGAATGAATGAATGAATGAATGAATTACATTTTATTTTCGAGCCGAATCGCCAGTTGGCAACCCGTCCATTATGGGATTAACTGACACATAAACAAACATTACAATAATTCACTGGGATAATTCAGTGATCATTCTTCTTCCGGTGTTCTCTGCAGTGTGCTTCGAGTAAAGAGTGAAGAAATTAAAGATAAAAATCAATACATAATAGTAAATGTGAGCAGCTACCTAACCTATAGCTCTTTGAGATGGATGGCCGGCTGTGAGAGCCTCATCTCACCACGCCTCATCTCGCCACGCCTCATCTCGCCACGCCTCATCTCGCCACGCCTCGCCTCATCTCGCCACGCCTCATCTCGCCACGCCACGCCTCATCTCGCCACGCCTCATCTTGTCACGCCACGCCTCATCTCGCCTCGCCTCATCTCGCCACGCCTCATCTCGCCATGCCTCGCCTCATCTCGCCTCGCCTCGCCTCATCTCGCCACGCCTCATCTCGCCTCGCCTCATCTCGCCACGCCACGCCTCATCTCGCCTCGCCTCGCCACGCCTCATCTCGCCATGCCTCGCCTCATCTCGCCTCGCCTCATCTCGCCACGCCACGCCTCATCTCGCCACGCCTCATCTCGCCATGCCTCGCCTCATCTCATCTCGACACATTTCGCCACGCCACGCCTCATCTCGCCTCATCTCGCCACGCCTCATCTCGCCTCGCCTCATCTCGCCACGCCACGCCTCATCTCGCCTCATCTCGCCACGCCTCATCTCGCCATGCCTCGCCTCATCTCGCCTCGCCTCATCTCGCCACGCCACGCCTCATCTCACCACGCCTCATCTCGCCATGCCTCGCCTCATCTCATCTCGCCACGCCTCGCCACGCCACGCCTCATCTCACCACGCCACGCCTCATCTCACCACGCCTCGCCTCATCTTACCTCGCCTCATCTCACCACGCCTCGCCTCATCTCACCACGCCACGCCTCATCTCGCCTCGCCTCGCCTCATCTCACCTCGCCTTATCTTGCCACGCCTCGCCTCATCTCACCACGCCACGCCTCATCTCGCCACGCCTCATCTCGCCATGCCTCGCCTCATCTCATCTCGCCACGCCTCATCTCACCACGCCTCGCCTCATCTCGCCACGCCTCATCTTGCCACGCCTCGCCTCATCTCACCACGCCACGCCTCATCTCGCCTCGCCTCATCTCACCTCGCCTCATCTTGCCACGCCTCGCCTCATCTCACCACGCCACGCCTCATCTCGCCTCGCCTCATCTCACCTCGCCTCATCTCACCTCGCCTCATCTCGCCACGCCTCGCCTCATCTCACCACGCCACGCCTCATCTTGCCTCGCCTCGCCTCATCTCGCCTCGCCACGCCTCATCTCGCCTCGCCTTATCTCGCCACGCCTCATCTCACCACGCCTCGCCTCATCTCACCTCGCCTCATCTTGCCACGCCTCGCCTCATCTCACCACGCCACGCCTCATCTCGCCTCGCCTCATCTCACCTCGCCTCATCTTGCCACGCCTCGCCTCATCTCACCACGCCACGCCTCATCTCGCCACGCCTCATCTCGCCATGCCTCGCCTCATCTCATCTCGCCACATCTCGCCACGCCACGCCTCATCTCACCACGCCTCGCCTCATCTCGCCACGCCTCATCTTGCCACGCCTCGCCTCATCTCACCACGCCACGCCTCATCTTACCTCGCCTCATCTCACCTCGCCTCATCTTGCCACGCCTCGCCTCATCTCACCACGCCACGCCTCATCTCGCCTCGCCTCGCCTCATCTCACCTCGCCTCATCTCGCCTCGCCTCATCTCGCCTCATCTCACCACGCCTCGCCTCATCTCACCACGCCACGCCTCATCTCGCCTCGCCACGCCTCATCTCGCCTCGCCTCATCTCGCCATGCCTCATCTCACCTCGCCTCATCTCGCCACGCCTCATCTTGCCACGCCTCGCCTCATCTCACCACGCCACGCCTCATCTCGCCTCGCCTCATCTCACCTCGCCTCATCTCGCCACGCCACGCCTCATCTCGCCACATCTCACCACGCCACGCCTCATCTCGCCTCACCTCATCTCACCACACCACGCCTCATCTTGCCACGCCTCACCTCATCTTGTCTCGCCTCACCTCATCTCGTCTCGCTTGAGGCTGTACAGTGTTTGTTTACGTTTACATTGTTTACAAACACTGGAGTAAAACTAAAGCATATTTTGGGTTGTGATGGTTGTGATGGTTGTGATGGTTGTGATGGGGTACGACAGCTGAACTAAGCTCATGAGGCATTTATAAGTTGTATTCTTGAAGAATCAATGGGTATATCATTATTATTTTTTTGTGCTTTATTTATAGATTTTCAGATATGAGAAGAAAAAAAACAGTACAACCCCATATATCTGCCATATATTATTGGGTAGCTCTCCACCCAATTCTTGCATGCCCAAAAAACGCAGTGGTGTTCTTCAGGTCACTGTACCCCCCTTTCACCCAGGACTTTCCAAAAAGCAGGCACATCGCTGTTCTGCGTAGAAGAGTGGGCCAACATTTCTCCACAGCGATGTGAGACACTGATCAACAGCTACAGGAAGCATTTGGTTGGAGTCATTGCAGCTAAAGGTGGCACAACCAGTTACTGAGTGTAAGGGGGCAATTACTTTTTCACACGGGGGAATTGGGTGTTAGACCTAAGCACCTCTCAACTGGATACTTAGTGGGCTCAAGTGGAAATGAAGGGAAATGTTTTTTGGCAAAGCTGCAAGTTTGCAGGTATCTAAAAAAGTGGGTATTGGAAATATAATGGTCATCCCTCAAAGTATCGAATGAGATGAATGTGTTTTCAACAAATAGGTCACAAAAAAACACCAGACCATTCCTATGCCAGAACTGGAATGCTGTGTCAATCTGCGACGCTGGGAAGAGATGATTAGATGTTAATGGGGAGAAGCAGCTTGCTTGTTTAAGGCTAAAGTGATTTCGGAATTGGACCAGATTTTAAAGGGAGTTCTTGACAATGGGATTCAAAACATGGGTGCCAAGGTTCATGGGCAGTGGGGAGCACAGGAGCGAGACAGAAGATGGAAGGATTGACTGTAGAAACCCAATAAACACATTCAGATATATTTGCTGACCAGTAGTAGTGTAAAGAATTGGGAAGCCCAGCCCGCCTGGGGGCTTCGGTCTCTCTAGATGTACTTTTCTCATTCGTGGATTTGACTTATTCCAAATGAAATTGGAAATGTAGCTGTCCAGTTGCTTGAACATCGACTTTGGAAGAAAAATGGGAATCATTTGGAATAAGTGCCAAGGTACAAACTAGGTAGTACAGTCATGTTAACAGAATGAATGCGACCTGCTAATGAAATGGGAAGAGACGACCACCTTATGAAATCCTGCTTAGTGCGCTCCAGGAGTGTCTTGACGCTATGTTTAAACAGAGCCTTAAATGAGCGTGAGACCTTCATCCCCAAATAATTAAAGACCTGATGGGGAGGAGCACACTTTTTGTTAGGTTTAACTTATAACCAGAGAATGTCCCAAAACCTTGTAGCATGTCCAAGAGATAGGGTATAGACTCCACAGGGTTAGAGATAGGGTATAGACTCCACAGCGTTAGAGATAGGGTATAGACTCCACAGGGTTAGAGATAGGGTATAGACTCCACAGGGTTAGAGATAGGGTGTAGACTCCACAGCGTTAGAGATAGGGTATAGACTCCACAGGGTTAGAGATAGGGTATAGACTCCACAGGGTTAGAGATAGGGTATAGACTCCACAGGGTTAGAGATAGGGTATAGACTCCACAGGGTTAGAGATAGGGTGTAGACTCCACAGGGTTAGAGATAGGGTATAGACTCCACAGGGTTAGAGATAGGGTATAGACTCCACAGGGTTAGAGATAGGGTGTAGACTCCATAGGGTTAGAGATAGGGTATAGACTCCACAGCGTTAGAGATAGGGTGTAGACTCCACAGGGTTAGAGATAGGGTATAGACTCCACAGGGTTAGAGATAGGGTATAGACTCCACAGCGTTAGAGATAGGGTGTAGACTCCACAGGGTTAGAGATAGGGTATAGACTTCACAGGGTTAGAGATAGGGTGTAGACTCCACAGGGTTAGAGATAGGGTATAGACTCCACAGGGTTAGGGGATTCTTGTCCTTTATAGGACGTTATCAGCCACAGTCTAGGGGATTCTTGTCCTTTATAGGATGTTATCAGCCACAGTCTATAGGATTCTTGTCCTTTATAGGATGTTATCAGCCACAGTCTAGGGGATTCTTGTCCTTTATAGGATGTTATCAGCCACAGTCTAGGGGATTCTTGTCCTTTATAGGATGTTATCAGCCACAGTCTAGGGGATTCTTGTCCTTTATAGGACGTTATCAGCCACAGTCTAGGGGATTCTTGTCCTTTATAGGACGTTATCAGCCACAGTCTAGGGGATTCTTGTCCTTTATTGGATGTTATCAGCCACAGTCTAGGGGATTCTTGTCCTTTTTAAGCAAAACCTAAATAGTCGCCTGGGTAAGTGTCTGGGGCAGTTTCTGACTAGAAAGGATTTCATTGTACATTGAGCTGAGGATAGGGGATAGTTTAGAGGAGAATGCTTTACACAATTAAACAGGGAAGCCATCAGGCCCAGGGGATTTTACCGCTCTGCCCGAGCAGCTTCATCATCACTTACTGAGGCATCCATGTTAGTTTGTTCATCTGAATTGAGACAGGGGACGTCCAGATTGTCTAGAAATGCAGGCATACGAGATGTGTCAGGAAGAGCCTCTGACGATTAAAGAGCAGAGTAGAATTGCTTAAAATTGATTGTTGATTTCGGTAGAAGTTCAATCAGCTGCAGCAACAGATTTCAGGTATGGTGCTGCTAGCAGTGGATTGTCGGAGCTGGTGAGATAACAACTTGGCAGCTTTCTCTCCGTGTTCATAAAATGTCTGCCTTGACTTAAACAGAAGCTGCTCCGTTCGTTTAGTGGAAAGATTGTCGAATTCCGATTGGTGTAGCAGTCTCTCTTTGTAGAGTTCAGGAGTCGGAGAAGAGGCATATCTGTTGTCCACATCTAGAACGAGTTGAGATGACTCCATATCTGTTGTCCACATCTAGAACGAGTTGAGATGGCTCCATATCTGTTGTCCACATCTAGAACGAGTTGAGATAGCTCCATATATTTTGTCCACATCTAGAACGAGTTGAGATGGCTCCATATCTGTTGTCCACATCTAGAATTAGTTGAGATGGCTCCATATCTGTTGTCCACATCTAGAATTAGTTGAGATGGCTCCATATCTGTTGTCCACATCTAGAACGAGTTGAGATGGCTCCATATCTGTTGTCCACATCTAGAACGAGTTGAGATAGCTCCATATCTGTTGTCCACATCTAGAACGAGTTGAGATAGCTCCATATCTGTTGTCCACATCTAGAACGAGTTGAGATAGCTCCATATCTGTTGTCCACATCTAGAACGAGTTGAGATAGCTCCATATCTGTTGTCCACATCTAGAACGAGTTGAGATGGCTCCATATCTGTTGTCCACATCTATAACGAGTTGAGATGGCTCCATATCTGTTGTCCACATCTAGAACGAGTTGAGATAGCTCCATATCTGTTGTCCACATCTAGAACGAGTTGAGATAGCTCCATATCTGTTGTCCACATCTAGAATTAGTTGAGATAGCTCCATATCTGTTGTCCACATCTATAACGAGTTGAGATAGCTCCATATCTGTTGTCCACATCTAGAACGAGTTGAGATGGCTCCATATCTGTTGTCCACATCTAGAACGAGTTGAGATAGCTCCGATAATCATTTAGTGAGCTGTTTGTTGTCATACGCTGTGTATGAAATAATTTGACCCCTTAGATATGCTTTTTAACGACTCCCACACAGTATAATGAGACAGGTCAGGTGTGCAGTCGATCTGTAAAAAAACATCAATGTGAGTTGATATGTATTTTTTTAAAGGCACTACAGGACAGTACTAGTGGGTCAAGTCGCCACGCGCGTTGTGACGCAGTACTGTACGGAAAGCAGATATCTAGCTGGACAGGGCGGTGGTCTGAAATAACGATGCTGTGATATTGGCTATTAGTTCCAAAAGGAAGAATTCTATTGTCCAGCAGGAAAAAGTCAATCCTAAAGTATAAGTGGAGGACTGGAGGAAACAAAGGAGTAGTGTTTAGCAGTGGAGCTCCTTCTCCATGGATCAGACAAATTATAGGATTCTAGAAATGAGTTGATTACTGCAACTGATTTAGAAATGACTTTGTTGGGCTTCGGTCTGGATCTGTCTAGACTTGGATGTAATACACAATTGAAATCACCGGCTAGTATCAAACGATGAGCGTTAAGGTCAGGAAGTGTTGAAATTAGGTCAGAGAAAAATTGAGCGTCATCCCAATTAGGACCATAGAGGTTAGCCAGAACAACCTGTGGGCTAAACCATTTCCCCATCCACTGTAATATATCTGCCATTAGTATCTGAAATTACTTTGGAGGAGACAAACGGGGTGCCTTTTCTGATAAGGATGGCTGCCCCTCTGGCCTTAGCACCGAAGTTGGAGTGAAATATTTGGTCGACCCCATCCTCTCTTTAGTTTATCATGGTCGCTGGACCGGAGATGGGTCTCTTGGAGAAAAACAAGGTCCGGACTTAAAGACTTAAGATGAGCATACACTCGGCTACGCTTGACCACATGGTTAATTCCTTTTAAGTTCCAGCTGATAAAGCAAGTGGAGCCTAGAGTACGTGAATTAGGCATAGTCATAGTAATTAGAAATGAATGTTAGTACGATCACATGGCCAGTGTGCTGAAAGGTCAGAGTAATAAAATACAGAGAATAGAAAAAACACCTAAAAACAACAAAACCCAGAACAATTCAAAAAAAATGTTTTATAAATGTAGCCCTCGGTTGAACATTCTAACAAGCCAGAACTGTCACGCTCGTCGAACAGAGATGAGGACCAAGGCGCAGCGTTGAAGGCGAACATATTTATTTAGAGAATGATCACACGATCAAAACAACAAAACGATGACGTGACAGTCAATGGTAAATACACAAACCAAATACGAACAAGAAACCACACCAAATGAATGCCTAACGGCTACCTAAGTATGACTCCCAATCAGAGACAACGAGCTACAGCCGTCTCTGATTGGGAGCCACCCTGGCCAACATAGAATCACAAAACCAGAAAGTGAAACCTAGAACACACATAGACTATACACACCCTGGCTCAACATATTAGAGTCCCCAGAGCCAGGGCGTGACAGTACCCCCCCCTAAAGGCGCGGACTCCGACCGCGCCCACCAAACACCACAGGGGAGGGACCGGGTGGGCACTACGCCTAGGCGGCGGATCCGGCTCCGGGCCTGATCCCCGCTCCCTCTCCAACCCCCCAAAGTACCCCTGGTCCGGTCTGGCCCCGCTGACCGGAGCTGGACTGCACACTGGTGGAGCGGAATGCTCTAGCTCCGGCGTGAAGCATCTGACCGGTGCCGGACCAGCCACCGGTGGAACAGGCACGGGCCGTGCCGGACTGACGACGCACACCACTGGCTTGGTGTGGGGAGCAGGAGCGGGCCGAGCCGGGCTGTCGAAGCGCACCACTGACTTGGTGCGGGGAGCAGGAACGAGCCGAGCCGGGCTGACGAAGCGCACCACTGACTTGGTGCGGGGAGCAGGAACGGGCCGAGCCGGGCTGACGAAGCGCACCACTGACTTGGTGCGGGGAGCAGGAACGGGCCTAGCCGGGCTGACGAAGCGCACCACTGACTTGGTGCGGGGAGCAGGAACGGGCCGAGCCGGGCTGACGAAGCGCACCACTGACTCGGTGCGGGGAGCAGGAACGGGCCGAGCCGGGCTGACGAAACGCACCACTGACTTGGTGCGGGGAGCAGGAACGGGCCGGACCGTACTGGGGACACACACCACTGGTCCTACGCAGGGATCTGGAATGGGCCGGACCGAACTGGTAACACACCCCGTACCTCTCGCCGTGCCTCTACACCTTCCACCCCCTCTTCGACCAGTGGCCCCCGTAACCTGGCGGCCTCCTCTGCCAACCCGCTGGGCCGCTCTGCCGCGGTCTCCTGCTGGCCCGTCGTCCACGGCGTTAGCCCCCCCCTAAAAAATTTCTGGGCGTCTCTCCTACCCGTGGACCAGGTCTCCATGTCCCTCGCCAGCCTTTCGCCCTTCTGCCACAATGTCAAGCCCTTCTCTTCCTCACTCGGCTTGACCCAGTCGAGGAGGCGAAGGAGATCTGCTAGAGATCTCCCTGGCGATGGCTCCTGGACACGCTGCTTGGTCAAGTCTTGGTGGTTTCTTCTGTCACGCTCGTCGAACAGAGATGAGGACCAAGGCGCAGCGTTGAAGGCGAACATATTTATTTAGAGAATGATCACATGATCAAAACAACAAAACGATGACGTGACAGTCAATGGTAAATACACAAACCAAATACGAACAAGAAACCACACCAAATGAATGCCTAACGGCTACCTAAGTATGACTCCAAATCAGAGACAACGAGCTACAGCCGTCTCTGATTGGGAGCCACCCTGGCCAACATAGAATCACAAAACCAGAAAGTGAAACCTAGAACACACATAGACTATACACACCCTGGCTCAACATATTAGAGTCCCCAGAGCCAGGGCGTGACAAGAACACTGAAAAATGACTGGCAAACGCTTGGTAATTAATACCCGTCCTGCAGTGTTCGCTCGGCTGTAGAACCATGCGGTCCCATGCCAGCAGCCACTAAGCACCAAGGCGGACCAACCAGTCAAATGGTAAAGAATAGTACACGTGGTCCTTTGGGAGGACAGACGTGTAGGTATTAAACATGCCCACAGTATGTTAGTAGGGGTATCCTATTAAGGCATGGATGTAGATAGCTCAGTGGCTAGCTTTAGGTAGCGGCTAGGCTAATTAGCACTGCGGCTGTCCAGCCGCGGCTAGTTGGTAAAAGCTAATTGTGCCATGTACTGTAAATAAAATACTATTCAAACTATGTTGTCCTTGTGAGAACATGTCACCGTATACATACCATCATTGTTCATAACGTTAAGTTACTGGAAGAATAATTGTCTATTTTTTTTTTGGCCGCAGGGCGGAGGCACATTTCTAATCAAGAGATGAGTTCACTAGTTGGTCCTTAGTCGCGTTAGCGTGGCTAGTGTAAGGTCATGGGGCAGAGTATGGGCCTACAATGGCTAGTTAGTCGTATGTCGCCTGTCCTCCTGTGGATGTAGGTGCGTGACGATGTATTCTTTGACCCTGGTTGGGTCCACGAACGTCTTCTGCTCGCCGGAGGGAGTAGTGATCTTCATCCCTGCTGGGTAGAGAATGCTGAACTTGGTGTCCAGACAGCGGTGTAGAAGCCCCCTCACCTCGCTGAAGGCTGACCTCGTCTTCATGACTGCCGCCATGTAGTCCGGGTAAATGTAGTCCGTGTCCGGTGAGCCCGAGGCTTTAGCAGAGGTCTGCTCTTTCGTGACTCGTGGCCGTTGTCGTTTTACGACATTTTACGATGAAAAAGGCCAAAAACGTCAGGACAAATAGCCAAATTAGTGAATTGGTTTGATTCGTCATTAAATGTTACAAAATGAACGCGGTAGGGGAGGTGTTGGTGAAGTATTAGTAGTATTAGTAGTATTAGTAGTATTAGTAGTATTAGTAGTATTAGTAGTAAATTGTTTGCCCTGGACAGGAGCACTGCTAAAACGCGTCTTCACATGTCGCTGCTCACCAGCACCCACATTTCATTAATTTGTATGTAACAACTGCAGATTCTAGCTTTAAATATGATATTGAGCAGCTCATATTGTCTTAATGGGAAATGGACCTCTATTCCCTATATACAGTGCACTGCTTTAGGAACAGGGTGCCATTTGGGACGTACACATTGCCTGCTCTCCCGAGTCCTCCATTCCACCACTTCACCCATGTCATTCTTACATCGTCCATTATAGAACTAATACATCTTTGTATGAGAAGTGTGAAGTGTTGGCCAGACGTTAAATATAATAGCCTTCCATTTCATCCCTTCAACCAGGCTGTGTATTCAAGAGTGCCACTTCTGTAGCGTTTTATTGAGTTGTATTGTGAAGGAGCAATGTGTGTGTGTGTGTGTGTGTGTGTGTGTGTGTGTGTGTGTGTGTGTATTGTGTTGTGTTGTGTTACAAATCAGAAATGTGAGCCTAGTGAGTAGCGACATGTAAAATGTCAAATTAGCATGGCTGGGGGATTGACAGGTCACTACTGTGGGAGGAGGGATCCACAACTGTGTATTCAAGAGAGACTTCTGTAGCGTTGTTGCTGTTTTGAAGAAGAAATAATTCAATGAGTGTGTGTCTGTGTGTGTGTGTCTGTCTGTGTGTGTGTGTGTGTGTGTGTGTGTGTGTGTGTCTGTGTGTGTGTCTGTGTGTGTGTCTGTGTGTGTGTCTGTGTGTGTGTGTGTGTGTGTCTGTGTGTGTGTCTGTGTGTGTGTGTGTCTCTGTGTGTGTGTTTGTGTGTGTGTCTGTGTGTGTGTGTGTGTGTGTGTGTGTCTGTGTGTGTGTCTGTGTGTGTGTGTGTGTGTCTGTGTGTGTGTGTGTGTGTGTCTGTGTGTGTGTGTCTGTGTGTGTGTGTCTGTGTGTGTGTGTGTGTCTGTGTGTGTGTGTGTGTGTGTCTGTGTGTGTGTCTGTGTGTGTTGGGGGTGTAATAACTCTGTCATTGGCTGATCAATGGATAGAGAGACAGACCCTCTCTTTTCTCTTCAATTAAATAACGCTGGATAGATCCCGTCTTTTCTCTTCGATTAAAAAACGCCGGAGAGATCCCGTCTTTTCTCTTCGATTAAATAACGCTGGAGAGATCCCGTCTTTTCTCTTCGATTAAATAACGCTGGATAGATCCCGTCTTTTCTCTTCGATTAAATAACGCTGGAGAGATCCCGTCTTTTCTCTTCGATTAAATAACGCTGGAGAGATCCCGTCTTTTCTCTTCGATTAAATAATGCTGGAGATATCCCGTCTTTTCTCTTCGATTAAATAACGCTGGAGAGATCCCGTCTTTTCTCTTCGATTAAATAACGCTGGAGAGATCCCGTCTTTTCTCTTCGATTAAATAACGCTGGAGAGATCCCGTCTTTTCTCTTCGATTAAATAACGCTGGAGTAAATAACGCTGGAGAGATCCCTGTCTTTTCTCTTCGATTAAATAACGCTGGAGAGATCCCGTCTTTTCTCTTCGATTAAATAACACTGGAGAGATCCCGCCTTTTCTCTTCGATTAAATAACACTGGAGAGATCCCGTCTTTATTTAACCTGGTAAACATTTATTCAAGTCAAGTTCAAGCAAACAACCGTGGATCAGTTCCCTCTCTCTTTCTCTCAATCTCTCTCTCTCTCGCTCTCCCTCTCAGCCTCTCTCTCTCTCTCTCATTCTCTCTCTCTCTCTCTCTCTCTCTCTCTCTCTCTCTCTCTGCTCTCTCTCTCTCTCTCTCTCTCTCTCTCTCTCTCTCTCTCTCTCTCTCTCTCTCTCTCTCTCTCTCTCTGTCTCCCTCTCTCCAGTCCTCTCTCTGCTCTCTCTCTCTCTCTCTCGCTCTCTGTCTCCCTCTCTCCAGTCCTCTCTCTCTCTCTCTCTCTCTCTCTCTCTCTCTCTCTCTCTCTCTCTCTCTCTCTCTCTCTCTCTCTCTCTGTCTCTCTCTCTCAGTCCTCTCTCTGCTCTCTCTCTCTCTCTCTCTCTCTCTCTCTCTCTCTCTCTGCTCTCTCTCTCTCTACTCTCTCTCCCTGCTCTCTCTCTCTCTACTCTCTCTCTCTGCTCTCTCTCTCTCCCTATCTCTTCTCTCTCTCTCTCTCTCTCTCTCTCTCTCTCTCTCTCTCTCTCTCTCTCTCTCTCTCTCTCTCTCTCTCTCTCTCTCTCTCTCTCTCTCCCCCTCTCTCTCTCTCTCTCTCTCTCTCTCTCTCTCTCTCTCTCCCTCTCTCCAGTCCTCTCTCTGCTCTCTCTCTCTCTCTCTCGCTCTCTGTCTCCCTCTCTCCAGTCCTCTCTCTCCCTATCTCTTTCTCTCTCTCTCTCTCTCTCTCTCTCTCTCTCTCTCTCTCTCTCTCTCTCTCTCTCTCTCGCTCTCTCTCTCTCTCTCTCTCTCTCTCTCTCTCTCTCTCTCTCTGCTCTCTCTCTCCTCTCTCTCTCTCTCTCTGTCTCCCTCTCTCCAGTCCTCTCTCTGCTCTCTCTCTCTCTCTCTCTCTCTCTCTCTCTCTCTCTGTCTCCCTCTCTCCAGTCCTCTCTCTCTCTCTCTCTCTCTCTCTCTCTCTCTCTCTCTCTCTCTCTCTCTCTCTCTCTCTCTCTCTCTCTCTCTCTCTCTCTCTCTCTCTCTCTCTCTCTCTCTCTCTCTCTCTCTCTCTCTCTCTCTCTCTCTCTCTCTCTCTCTCTCTCTCTCTCTATCTTGCTTCCCTCACTCCCTCAGTCCCCCTGATGCAAATGCCTTCCAAAGTGCCTTTGGGTAAATTCCCAGTTTGTTTATTTCCTCTATTCTAGCCATGCATCATGAGTGTGAGGATTGATAAACTCAGTTATGGGATCGACATACGATTAGCATATCTATTACCAAATAGTCCTTTAATAATGCTAATCCTGAAAACAGCGGTCTCTTTCTGACCTAGCCCAGAACCCATGTGTTGATTTATTGAAGTCTGATGCCTTTTCTTTCTTGGCATGGATCTGCTCAGCATAGCAAACACCAACAACTCACACACCTCTCTCTCTCTCTCTCTCTCTCTCTCTCTCTCTCTCTCTCTCTCTCTCTCTCTCTCTCTCTCTCTCTCTCTCTCTCTCTCTCTCTCTCTCTCTCTCTCTGCTTCCTGGGTGATATTTTATATATATATATATATATATATATATATATATATATATATATATATATATATATATATATATATATATACAGTGGGGAGAACAAGTATTTGATACACTGCCGATTTTGCAGGTTTTCCTACTTACAAAGCATGTAGAGGTCTGTAATTTTTATCATAGGTACACTTCAAATGTGAGAGACGGAATCTAAAACAAAAATCCAGAAAATCACATTGTATGATTTTTAGGTAATTAATCTGCATTTTATTGCATGACATAAGTATTTGATCACCTACCAACCAGTAAGAATTCCGGCTCTCACAGACCTGTTAGTTTTTCTTTAAGAAGCCCTCCTATTCTCAACTCATTACCTGTATTAACTGCACCTGTTTGAACTCGTTACCTGTATAAAATAAACCTGTCCACCCACTCAATCAAACAGACTCCAACCTCTCCACAATGGCCAATACCAGAGAGCTGTGTAAGGACATCAGGGATAAAATTGTAGACCTGCACAAGGCTGGGATGGGCTACAGGACAATAGGCAAGCAGCTTGGTGAGAAGGCAACAACTGTTGGCGCAATTATTAGAAAATGGAAGAAGTTCAAGATGACAGTCAATCACCCTCGGTCTAGGGCTCCATGCAAGATCTCACCTTGTGGGGCATCAATGATCATGAGGAAGGTGAGGGATCAGCCCGAACTACACGGCAGGACCTGGTCAATGACCTGAAGAGAGCTGGGACCACAGTCTCAAAGAAAACCATTAGTAACACACTATGCCGTCATGGATTAAAATCCTGCAGCGCACGCAGGGTCCCCCTGCTCAAGCCAGCGCATGTCCAGGCCCGTCTGAAGTTTGTCAATGACCATCTGGATGATCCAGAGGAGGAATGGGAGAAGGTCATGTGGTCTGATGAGACAAAAATAGAGCTTTTTGGTCTAAACTCCACTCGCCGTGTTTGGAGGAAGAAGAAGGATGAGTACAACCCCAAGAACACCATCCCAACCGTGAAGCATGGAGGTGGAAACATCATT
>CM062500.1:6265569-6268069 GCA_031479575.1 Coregonus ussuriensis | reverse complement strand
AGACTCATAGTTAGTTATAGACTCATAGTTAGTTATAGACTCATAGTTAGTTATAGACTCATAGTTAGTTATAGACTCATAGTTAGTTATAGACTCAAGTTAGTTATAGACTCATAGTTAGTTATAGACTCATAGTTAGTTATAGACTCATAGTTAGTTATAGACTCATAGTTAGTTATAGATTCATAGTTAGTTATAGACTCATAGTTAGTTATAGATTCATAGTTAGTTATAGATTCATAGTTAGTTATAGACTCATAATAATAATATAATATGCCATTTAGCAGACGCTTTTATCCAAAGCGACTTACAGTCATGCGTGCATACATTTTTGTGTATGGGTGGTCCCGGGGATCGAACCCACTACCTTGGCGTTACAAGCGCCGTGCTCTACCAGCTGAGCTACAGAGGACCACAGTTAGTTATAGATTCATAGTTAGTTATAGACTCATAGTTAGTTATAGATTCATAGTTAGTTATAGACTCATAGTTAGTTATAGACGAATAGTTATAGACTCATAGTTATAGACTCATAGTTAGTTATAGACTCATAGTTAGTTATAGACTCATAGTTAGTTATAGACTCATAGTTAGTTATAGATTCATAGTTAGTTATAGACTCATAGTTAGTTATAGATTCATAGTTAGTTATAGACTCATAGTTAGTTACAGCGTGGAGCTGTTCTGGCCCACATTACAATATTTGGGAGTCAGTCAGTTTAGAAAACTTAAAATGGAATTCAATTTCAGTGATTTCTCAATAAACTGAACAGGAGGAGCTATTTACAATGAGTTCCAAAAGTATTGGGACAGTGATCATTTGTTTGTTGTTTTGGCTCTATACTCCAGCACTTTGGATTTGAAATGATACAATGACTATGAGGTTAAAGTGCAGACTGTCAGCTTTAATTTGAAGGTATTTTCATCCACATCTGGTGACCGTTTAGAAATTACACCACTTTCTGTACATACTGTAGCCCCCCATTTTAGGGGACCAAAAGTATTGGGACAAATTCACTTCTAAGTGTATTAAAGTAGAAAAACGTTTAGTATTTGGTCCCATATTCATAGAACACAATGACTACATCAAACATGTGACTCTACAGGCTTGGATGGATTTCCTGTTGGTTTTGGTTGTGTTTCAGATTATTTTGTGCCCAATAGAAATGAATGGTTAATAATATATTGTGTCATTTTGGAGTCACTTTTATTGTAAATAAGAATAAAATATGTTTCTAAACACTTTTACATTTAATGTGGATGCTACCAGGATTACGGATAATCCTGAATGAGTCGTGAGTAATGATGAGTGAGAAAGTTAGACGCACAAATAACATGCTCCATCCCAAAAATGCTAACCCCATTTTATTGTAATGGTGAGAGGTCAGCATGTCTTGAATTGACCCCAACCCTCCCACTTATTTATTTCACCTTTATTTAACCAGGTTTAGCCAGTTGAGAACAAGTTCTCATTTACAACTGCGACCTGGCCAAGATAAAGCAAAGCAGTGTGATAAAAACAACAACAACAACAACAGGGCCTGTAACCAGGACCCATGTCCTGGTCAGGTGAGGTAAACATCCTGTGACTGCACTGTAGTGTGACTCGGTAACGTCTGGGTCAAACTGTTTGTGTGAGAGGCTCTGCAGCATTTGGAGTCACTGGTGTTCTCCCTGGCTGTGTAAAACGGTGCTGTATTATTTATCAGTCTTTAATTGTTCCAAGCGGCTCGCTCTTCATTTGACACAGCATCTATTTGGACAGCTGCATATGGACCGGAGCACGCTAGGTTCAACTACCCTGCTCAAACTGTCGGCATTTAACCCTGTTTTACCCTGTTCACCCTGTTTCACTCTGACTGTGGGGAGGTAAGATAGACATCCTCTCTCCCACAGAGAATAGAGGAGGAGGAAGGGGGGGGGGGGGGGGGGGGGGGGGGGGTGGGGGGGGGGGGGGGGGGAGGGGGGGGGGGAGGGGGAGAGCTAGGAGGGTAGGAGAGGGAGGGGAGAGCGGGAAGAGAGTGAGAAGATGGAGTGGGGAGAGCGGAGGAGAGGGAGGGGGAGAGCGGGAGAAGAGATGAGAAGATGGAGTGGGGAGAGCGGGAGGAGAGGGAGGGGGAGAGGCGGGAGAGAAGAGAGGAGAAGATGGAGTGGGGAGAGCGGGAGAGAGGAGGGGGAGAGCGGGAGAGCGGGAAGGAGAGGGAGGGGGGAGAGCGGGAGGAGAGGGAGGAGAGGGAGAGAGGGAGTGAAGCGGGAGGAGAGGGGAGGAGAGGGAGGGGGAGAGCGGGAGGAGAGGAGGGGGGAGAGCGGGAGGAGAGGGGAGGAGAGGGAGGGGGGTGGGAGAGCGGGAGGAGAGGGAGAGGGGGGGGGAGCGGGAGGAGAGGGAGGGTGGAGAGTGGGAGGAGAGGGGAGGAGGAGGAGAGGGGAGGGGGGGAGAGCGGGAGGAGAGGGAGGGGGGAGAGTGGGAGGAAAGGGAGGGGGGAGAGCGGGGAGGAGAGGG
>CM062500.1:6224779-6265069 GCA_031479575.1 Coregonus ussuriensis | reverse complement strand
AGAGAGAGAGATAGAGACAGAGAGAGAGAGAGAGAGAGAGAGAGAGAGAGAGAGAGAGAGAGAGAGAGAGAGAGAGAGAGAGAGAGAGAGAGAGAGAGAGAGAGAGAGAGAGAGAGAGAGAGAGAGATAGAGAGAGACAGAGAGAAAGAGAGAGAGAGAGAGAGAGAGAAAGAGAGAGAGGAGAGAGAGAGAGAGGAGAGAAAGTGTGGAAATGATAATCATGGTGTGACTTTGAACTTCATTGTGATCAGATGCCATCTATCTACACAGATTGACAGACACATTGCAACCCTGCTGTGGATGTGGTTCTCGTTCGGGGGTGGGTTGAGGAGACAAAAGGGCAACATGTCATTTCAGAACCAATCCAAGTGGGCAAAGGTGGTTGGAATAACGTACCAGAAACTGGTTGGAATAACGTACCAGAAACTGGTTGGAATAACGTACCAGAAACTGGTTGGAATAACGTACCAGAAACTGATTGGAATAACGTACCAGAAACTGGTTGGAATAACGTACCAGAAACTGGTTGGAATAAAGTACCAGAAACTGGTTGGAATAACGTACCAGAAACTGGTTGGAATAACGTACCAGAAACTGGTTGGAATAACGTACCAGAAACTGGTTGGAATAAAGTACCAGAAACTGGTTGGAATAACGTACCAGAAACTGGTTGGAATAACGTACCAGAAACTGGTTGGAATAAAGTACCAGAAACTGGTTGGAATAACGTACCAGAAACTGGTTGGAATAACGTACCAGAAACTGGTTGGAATAACGTACCAGAAACTGGTTGGAATAACGTCACTATAACATAGCCTGCTAGGATATTCCAGTTTACCAGAACCAATATTACGACAGCTAAATGAACGAAAGAGGAGACTAAAGAGCAAAGCCACTCTCTCTACCAACCCATAACCCCCCCCCCAAACCAGCCTGTTGTAACCAAATGTCCAATATGCTGAGCCCCCTGCAGTCTTTCAGCTGTGACGTCTCGGGGTCCCAGTGGAGGGCTGTCAGAGCCAGCTGACAGCATTAGAGGCCCCCCAAAGACAAATGGGACTGATTTAAAGCACACAGGAGGAGTTACACCGTCATACTCCAGGGAAGACATTGCCAGCCCCAGATTAAAGAAGTGAAATTCTCTCTGCCCGCCTGCCTGCCCACACAACACACTACACGCACGCATAGGCATAGATGCATGCACATACGGGCCCCATAGACACACACTGTAATTTGTGTGAGGTTGAGCTGTGATATTGTATCGCCTTTCAAAACTCCTGTAATAGTGAATCGGTCAGAAGCATGGCCAGGCCGAGGCTCAGCACACAACATGCATCTACTGCCATCTTAATAATGCATTCAGTACAGCCTGGGATGCCCAACACTGACTTTCTCCAAGTTACATCTAAGTCCCATTATATGTTCATCATATTGCAAAGGATGATAGGATCCGTACAGTTCAGTTAGTGTAACATACTGATCCATGGCTGGCACTGATATCTCAAAACCTCTGAAAACTTCTCTAAATGTATTGGACCTACTGAGCTTCCTGCTTTGAACTCTGCACCCCAGTGGGAAAAATCCTAAAGTTACTCAGAAAGGAACATATTTTTATTCAATTTGACAACATTGGGTGGTCCTCTGTAGCTCAGCTGGTAGAGCACGGCGCTTGTAACGCCAAGGTAGTGGGTTCGATCCCCGGGACCACCCATACACAAAAATGTATGCACGCACGACTGTAAGTCGCTTTGGATAAAAGCGTCTGCTAAATGGCATATTTTTATTTTTTTATATATGTTCCATGGTTCAGCCTTTGCCCGAGTGATGCTCTACTCTACTCTGAGCAGTGCTGGATTCCTGTGCGAGGCAACATATGGTTTTGGGTTTAGAACAGCGAAGCAGAAAGCAGAAGCCCGTCAAGCAAAGTTAGCCTTTCAGTCGTCAACTCCAACTCCAAGCGCAGCCTGCCGGTCGAGTCAGGTGAAGAGCTAGTCTAGTGGAGAAGACTTTATATAATACATGGAGGGGGGAAAACCTGACAGACAGATCACAGCTACTGGAATATAAAGGGCACAGTCTTCACAGCAGAGGGAGGGGGGGATATAGAGAGAGGGGGAGAGGTAAAGAGAGATAGGAAGAGAGAGAAGGAGAGAGGGAGAGAGAGAGAGAGAGAGAGAGAGAGAGAGCGAGAGAGAGAGAGAGAGAGCGAGAGAGAGAGAGAGAGAGAGAGAGAGAGAGAGAGAGAGAGAAAGAGAGAGAGAGGATGGAGAGGGGGGTGAGAGGGAGGGAGAGAGAGGGAGAGAGGGACTTCTTAGACGACCTCAATACCCAAAGTGAAAATGAGAGGAAAGGGGAAATTAGGCAGAACACCATGGATAACGTACTAATCTAACAAATGTACATGTTTAATTAATTTTTTTTTCCCCCCACGTCCTTGACTTTTCCTACAAATAAATCTATATAACACACTGTTGTTGTTAGAATCTTAATATCATTAACATAATTTGTGTTATTAGACGTTTTAAGAGGAAGTTATTAGTATATCCCCCTACCCAGCATTCACAGCCAGTTATTCACTGACAGTCAGCCTGAGCAGCTGATGATGGCCCATCCAAGCTACACCTAAACTATATCCAAACTACACCTAAACTATATCCAAACTACACCTAAACTATATCCAAACTACACCTAAACTATATCCAAACTACACCTAAACTATATCCAAACTACACCTAAACTATATCCAAACTACACCTAAACTATATCCACACTACACCTAAACTATATCCACACTACACCTAGACTATATCCAAACTACACCTAAACTATATCCAAACTACACCTAAACTATATCCACACTACACCTAAACTATATCCAAACTACACCTAAACTATATCCAAACTACACCTAAACTATATCCACACTACACCTAAACTATATCCAAACTACACCTAAACTATATCCAAACTACACCTAAACTATATCCAAACTACACCTAAACTATATCCAAACTACACCTAAACTATATCCACACTACACCTAAACTATATCCACACTACACCTAAACTATATCCAAACTACACCTAAACTATATCCACACTACACCTAAACTATATCCACACTACACCTAAACTATATCCAAACTACACCTAAACTATATCCACACTACACTTAAACTATATCCAAACTACACCTAAACTATATCCAAACTACACCTAAACTATATCCAAACTACACCTAAACTATATCCAAACTACACCTAAACTATATCCACACTACACCTAAACTATATCCACACTATACCTAAACTATATCCACACTACACCTAAACTATATCCACACAACACCTAAACTACACCTAAACTATATCCAAACTACACCTAAACTATATCCAAACTACACCTAAACTATATCCAAACTACACCTAAACTATATCCACACTACACCTAAACTATATCCACACTACACCTAAACTATATCCAAACTACACCTAAACTATATCCAAACTACACCTAAACTATATCCACACTACACCTAAACTATATCCAAACTAAACCTAAACTATATCCACACTACACCTAAACTATATCCACACTACACCTAAACTATATCCACACTACACCTAAACTATATCCAAACTACACCTAAACTATATCCACACTACACCTAAACTATATCCAAACTACACCTAAACTATATCCACACTACACCTAAACTATATCCACACTACACCTAAACTATATCCACACTACACCTAAACTATATCCACACTACACCTAAACTATATCCAAACTACACCTAAACGATATCCACACTACACCTAAACTATATCCACACTACACCTAAACTATATCCAAACTACACCTAAACGATATCCACACTACACCTAAACTATATCCAAACTACACCTAAACTATATCCACACTACACCTAAACTATATCCACACTACACCTAAACTATATCCAAACTACACCTAAACTATATCCAAACTACACCTAAACTATATCCACACTACACCTAAACTATATCCACACTACACCTAAACTATATCCAAACTACACCTAAACTATATCCACACTACACCTAAACTATATCCACACTACACCTAAACTATATCCAAACTACACCTAAACTATATCCACACTACACCTAAACTATATCCACACTACACCTAAACTATATCCAAACTACACCTAAACTATATCCAAACTACACCTAAACTATATCCACACTACACCTAAACTATATCCAAACTACACCTAAACCATATCCAAACTACACCTAAACTATATCCACACTACACCTAAACTAAACTATATCCAAACTACACCTAAACTATATCCACACTACACCTAAACTATATCCACACTACACCTAAACTATATCCAAACTACACCTAAACTATATCCACAACTACACCTAAACTATATCCACACTACACCTAAACTATATCCACACTACACCTAAACTATATCCACACTACACCTAAACTATATCCACACTACGCCTAAACTATATCCACACTACACCTAAACTATATCCACTACCTAAACTATATCCACACTACACCTAAACTATATCCAAACTACACCCAAACTATATCCAAACTACACCTAAACTATATCCAAACTACACCTAAACTATATCCAAACTACACCTAAACTATATCCACACTACACCTAAACTATATCCACACTACACCTAAACTATATCCACACTACACCTAAACTATATCCACACTACACCTAAACTATATCCACACTACACCTAAACTATATCCACACCACACTACACCTAAACTATATCCAAACTACAACTAAACTATATCCACACTACACCTAAACTATATCCAAACTACACTTAAACTATATCCAAACTACACCTAAACTATATCCACACTACACCTAAACTATATCCACACTACACCTAAACTATATCCAAACTACACTTAAACTATATCCAAACTACTCCTAAACTATATCCAAACTACACTTAAACTATATCCAAACTACACCTAAACTATATCCAAACTACACCTAAACTATATCCAAACTACACCTAAACTATATCCAAACTACACCTAAACTATATCCAAACTACACTTAAACTATATCCAAACTACACTTAAACTATATCCAAACTACACTTAAACTATATCCACACTACACCTAAACTATATCCAAACTACACCTAAACTATATCCACACTACACCTAAACTATATCCACACTACACCTAAACTATATCCACTCTACACCTAAACTATATCCAAACTACACTTAAACTATATCCAAACTACACCTAAACTATATCCAAACTACACTTAAACTATATCCAAACTACACTTAAACTATATCCAAACTACACCTAAACTATATCCAAACTACACTTAAACTATATCCACACTACACCTAAACTATATCCACACTACACTTAAACTATATCCAAACTACACCTAAACTATATCCAAACTACACCTAAACTATATCCAAACTACACCTAAACCGTATCCAAACTATACAAAATATATATCTAAACTACACCTAAACTATATCCAAACTACACCTAAACTATATCCACACTACACCTAAACTATATCCAAACTACACCTAAACTATATCCACACTACACCTAAACTATATCCAAACTACACCTAAACTATATCCACACTACACCTAAACTATATCCACACTACACCTAAACTATATCCACACTACACCTAAACTATATCCACACTACACCTAAACTATATCCAAACTACACCTAACCTAAACTATATCCACACTACACCTAAACTATATCCACACTACACCTAAACTATATCCACACTACACCTAAACTATATCCACACTACACCTAAACTATATCCAAACTACACCTAAACTATATCCAAACTACACCTAAACTATATCCACACTACACCTAAACTATATCCACACTACACCTAAACTATATCCAAACTACACCTAAACTATATCCAAACTACACCTAAACTATATCCACACTACACCTAAACTATATCCACACTACACCTAAACTATATCCAAACTACACCTAAACTATATCCAAACTACACCTAAACTATATCCACACTACACCTAAACTATATCCACACTACACCTAAACTATATCCACACTACACCTAAACTATATCCAAACTACACCTAAACTATATCCACACTACACCTAAACTATATCCACACTACACCTAAACTATATCCAAACTACACCTAAACTATATCCAAACTACACCTAAACTATATATAAACTACACCTAAACTATATCCACACTACACCTAAACTATATCCAAACTACACCTAAACTATATCCAAACTACACCTAAACTATATCCACACTACACCTAAACTATATCCAAACTACACCTAAACTATATCCACACTACACCTAAACTATATCCACACTACACCTAAACTATATCCAAACTACACCTAAACTATATCCACACTACACCTAAACTATATCCAAACTACACTTAAACTATATCCACACTACACCTAAACTATATCCAAACTACACCTAAACTATATCCACACTACACCTAAACTATATCCAAACTACACCTAAACTATATCCACACTACACCTAAATTATATCCACACTACGCCTAAACTATATCCACACTACACCTAAACTATATCCACACTACACCTAAACTATATCCACACTACACCTAAACTATATCCAAAATACACCCAAACTATATCCAAACTACACCTAAACTATATCCAAACTACACCTAAACTATATCCAAACTACACCTAAACTATATCCAAACTACACCTAAACTATATCCAAACTACACCTAAACTATATCCACACTACACCTAAACTATATCCACACTACACCTAAACTATATCCACACTACACATAATATATATCCACACTACACCTAAACTATATCCACACTACACCTAAACTATATCCACACTACACCTAAACTATATCCAAACTACACCTAAACTATCTCCAAACTACACCCAAACTATATCCAAACTACACCTAAACTATATCCAAACTACACCTAAACTATCTCCAAACTACACCCAAACTATATCCAAACTACACATAATATATATCTAAACTTCACCTAAACTATATCCAAACTACACCTAAACTATCTCCAAACTACACCCAAACTATATCCAAACTACACCTAAACTATATCTAAACTACACCTAAACTATATCCACACTAAACCTACAATGTATCCAAACTACATCTAAACTATATCCAAACTACACCTAAACTATATCCAAACTACACCTAAACCGTATCCAAACTATACATAATATATATCTAAACTACACCTAAAATATATCCAAACTACACCTAAACTATATCCAAATTACACCTAAACTATATCAAAACTATATCCAAACTATACCTAGACTATATCCAAACTACACCTAAACTATATATAAACTACTCCTAAACTATATCCACACTACACCTAAACTATATCCAAACTACACTTAAACTATATCCAAACTACACTTAAACTATATCCAAACTACACCTAAACTATATCCAAACTAAACCTAAACTATATCCAAACTACACCTAAACTATCTCCAAACTACACCCAAACTATATCCAAACTATACCTAAACTATATCTAAACTACACCTAAACTATATCCACACTACACCTAAACCGTATCCAAACTATATATAATATATATCTAAACTACACCTAAACTATATCCAAACTACACCTAAACTATATCCACACTACACCTAAACTATATCCAAATTACACCTGAACTATATTCAAACTATATCCAAACTACACCTAGACTATATTCAAACTACACCTAAACTATATATAAACTACACCTAAACTATATCCAAACTACACCTAAACTATATCCAAACTACACCTAAACTGTATCCAAACTACACATTATATATATATCTAAACTACACCTAAACTATATCCAAACTACACCTAAACTATATCCAAACTACACCTAAACCGTATCCAAACTACACCGAAATTATATCCAAATTACACCTAAACTATATTCAAACTATATCCAAACTACACCTAGACTATATCCACACTAAACCTAAACTTGATCCAAACTACATCTAAACTATATCCAAACTACACCTAAACTATATCCAAACTACACCTAAACTGTATCCAAACTACACATTATATATATCTAAACTACACTTAAACTATATCCAAACTACACCTAAACTATATCCAAACTACACCTAAACCGTATCCAAACTATACATAATATATATCTAAACTACACCTAAACTATATCCACACTACACCGAAATTATATCCAAACTATTACTTAACTATACCCAAACTACACCTAAACTATATCCAAACTAATGTCACACACATAATAAGAGTTAGCCTACAGACAACATTAAATTGACAATAGTCTGATGGGTGACAATATTATAATTTTGTTAAATTGTATATGAAGAATCTGATGAACAGCGCAGCTTGGAATTGACACAGAGGCAAGGAAATGGAGCACCAGAAAGTGACATTTTCCAAATTCTCCTACAGAGTGACAAGCAGGTAAGACGTTGTGATGTCTATGTAGTATCAGACAGAGCGGAGTCTGCAGTTTCACCTGTCCTTGCCAAAATACTCTTCAAAATGACCCATTGAGCTCAATTTCAAAATATATAACTTTTTGGCAGAATTTCTGTGATTCCATGCGCCCGCAACACTCAAAGCGCAGTAATATATTTGAACTCAAAATATGCCATTCTGTTCTTTTGAATGCATTTTCTTATATAGTTTCATGTTCCTTAAGACCGGCCCTTAACAAATGAATGATGAATGATCTTTGTGATGGTGCTCATTTGAATTGTGGTGTTTTCCTGGTTTTTCGTCTGTACATAACATGTATATTCTAGCCTACGTCCTCCCTTCCCAGCCTCCTCTGGTATATTCTAGCCTATGTCCTCCCCTCCCAGCCTCCTCTGGTATATTATAGCCTATGTCTTCCCCTCCCAGCCTCCTCTGGTATATTCTAGCCTACGTCCTCCCCTCAGCAGCCTCCTCTGGTATATTCTAGCCTATGTCCTCCCCTCAGCAGCCTCCTCTGGTATATTCTAGCCTACGTCCTCCCCTCAGCAGCCTCCTCTGGTATATTCTAGCCTACGTCCTCCCCTCAGCAGCCTCCTCTGGTATATTCTAGCCTACGTCCTCCCCTCAGTAGCCTCCTCTGGTATATTCTAGCCTACGTCCTCCCCTCCCAGCCTCCTCTGGTATATTCTAGCCTATGTCTTCCCCTCCCAGCCTCCTCTGGTATATTATAGCCTACGTCCTCCCCTCCCAGCCTCCTCTGGTATATTATAGCCTATGTCCTCCCCTCCCAGCCTCCTCTGGTATATTATAGCCTATGTCCTCCCCTACCAGCCTCCTCTGGTATATTATAGCCTATGTCCTCCCCTCCCAGCCTCCTCTGGTATATTATAGCCTATGTCCTCCCCTCCCAGCCTCCTCTGGTATATTCTAGCCTACGTCCTCCCCTCAGCAGCCTCCTCTGGTATATTATAGCCTATGTCCTCCCCTCAGCAGCCTCCTCTGGTATTTATAGCATACAGTTAAATAATATAATGAAAATGCTATTGTGTTCTTTGAAATACATTTTGTTTAGTATTCTAATGTTACCTTCATGAACACAGCTTTTTTGCGATAGCATATATGAAATGTATTTATTAGACTGCTAGAATGCTGACGTCATTGGCTTTAAGGGGGTTCCCTCGATGCCAGGCTTTAACAGTTTAACACGGCGTGTTGTTGATGACGGATGGTGTGATCAGGACACACACATTCACACACACACCACTAGACACATTCACACACACACAGGACACTAGCAAGGCTAACTCTTATTCCCCTCTCTCTCTCTCTCTCTCTCTCTCTCTCTCTCTCTCTCTCTCTCTCTCTCTCTCTCTCTCTCTCTCTCTCTCTCTTCTCTCTCTCTCTCTCTCTCTCTCTCTCTCTCTCTCTCTCTCTCTCTCTCTCTCTCTCTCTCTCTCTCTCTCTCTCTCTCTCTCTCTCTCTCTCTCTCTCTCTCTCTCTCTCTCTCTCTCTCTATCCTAGTAATCACAGATTATCTATGACATAGCCAAGAGTTGGACTCTGGCTCACACACATATTCACTAATCGTATTAGCAGAAGAAGAACGAGGCTCAGAATGCCAGTACAGACTGTCATGGCCTCAGACCAGGCCAATGCCAAATAATTACATGTAGTTAGGCTGCATCCACCCTATTCCCTCCTTATATAGTGCACTCATTTTTTACCAGAGCTCTGATCAAAAGTAGTGCACTATATAGGGAATAGGGTGCCATTTGGGAAACTTGAATAATATTTTAGGGGTGTGTCTGGAATAAGGATATCTCGAGCTAGGCTGCTGGGGCATGCAGGGAGAGAAAGGGCTTGACTGTGTTTAACTGTAGGGAGCTAAAGGCCTGACTATCAGGACTTGACTGTGTTTAACTGTAGGGGGCTAAAGGCCTGACTATCAGGACTTGACTGTGTTTAACTGTAGGGAGCTAAAGGCCTGACTATCAGGACTTGGCTGTGTTTAACTGTAGGGAGCTAAAGGCCTGACTATCAGGACTTGGCTGTGTTTAACTGTAGGGAGCTAAAGGCCTGAATATCAGGACTTGACTGTGTTTAACTGTAGGGAGCTAAAGGCCTGACTATCAGGACTTGACTGTGTTGACCTGTAGGGGGCTAAAGGCCTGACTACTAGGACTTGACTGTGTTTAACTGTAGGGAGCTAAAGGCCTGACTATCAGGACTTGACTGTGTTGACCTGTAGGGGGCTAATGGCCTGACTATCAGGACTTGACTGTGTTGACCTGTAGGGGGCTAAAGGCCTGACTACCAGGACTTGACTGTGTTTAAATGTAGGGAGCTAAAGGCCAGACTACCAGGACTTGACTGTGTTTAAATGTAGGGAGCTAAAGGCCAGACTACCAGGACTTGACTGTGTTTAACTGTAGGGAGCTAAAGGCCTGACTATCAGGACTTGACTGTGTTGATCTGTAGGGGGCTAAAGTCCTGACTACCAGGACTTGACTGTGTTTAACTGTAGGGAGCTAAAGGCCTGACTATCAGGACTTGACTGTGTTGACCTGTAGGGAGCTAAAGGCCTGACTATCAGGACTTGACTGTGTTTAACTGTAGGCAGGTAAAGGCCTGACTATCAGCACTTGACTGTGTTTAACTGTATGGGGCTAAAGGCCTGACTATCAGGACTTGACTGTGTTTAACTGTAGGGAGCTAAAGGCCTGACTATCAGGACTTGACTGTGTTTAACTGTAGGGAGCTAAAGACCTGACTATCAGGACTTGACTGTGTTTAACTGTAGGAAGCTAAAGGCCTGACTATCAGGACTTGACTGTGTTTAACTGTAGGGAGCTAAAGGCCTGACTATCAGGACTTGACTGTGTTTAACTGTAGGGAGCTAAAGACCTGACTATCAGTACTTGACTGTGTTTAAATGTAGGGAGCTAAAGGCCTGAATATCAGGACTTGACTGTGTTTAACTGTAGGGGGCTAAAGGCCTGAATATCAGGACTTGACTGTGTTTAACTGTAGGGAGCTAAAGGCCTGACTATCAGGACTTGACTGTGTTTAACTGTAGGGAGCTAAAGGCCTGAATATCAGGACTTGACTGTGTTTAACTGTAGGGAGCTAAAGGCCTGACTATCAGGACTTGACTGTGTTTAACTGTAGGGAGCTTAAGACCTGACTATCAGGACTTGACTGTGTTTAACTGTAGGAAGCTAAAGGCCTGACTATCAGGACTTGACTGTGTTTAACTGTAGGGAGCTAAAGGCCTGACTATCAGGACTTGACTGTGTTTAACTGTAGGGAGCTAAAGACCTGACTATCAGCACTTGACTGTGTTTAAATGTAGGGAGCTAAAGGCCTGAATATCAGGACTTGACTGTGTTTAACTGTAGGGGGCTAAAGGCCTGAATATCAGGACTTGACTGTGTTTAACTGTAGGGAGCTAAAGGCCTGACTATCAGGACTTGACTGTGTTTAACTGTAGGGAGCTAAAGGCCTGAATATCAGGACTTGACTGTGTTTAACTGTAGGGAGCTAAAGGCCTGACTATCAGGACTTGACTGTGTTGACCTGTAGGGGGCTAAAGGCCTGACTACTAGGACTTGACTGTGTTTAACTGTAGGGAGCTAAAGGCCTGACTATCAGGACTTGACTGTGTTGACCTGTAGGGGGCTAAAGGCCTGACTATCAGGACTTGACTGTGTTGACCTGTAGGGGGCTAAAGGCCTGACTACCAGGACTTGACTGTGTTTAAATGTAGGGAGCTAAAGGCCAGACTACCAGGATTTGACTGTGTTTAAATGTAGGGAGCTAAAGGCCAGACTACCAGGACTTGACTGTGTTTAACTGTAGGGAGCTAAAGGCCTGACTATCAGGACTTGACTGTGTTGATCTGTAGGGGGCTAAAGGCCTGACTACCAGGACTTGACTGTGTTTAACTGTAGGGAGCTAAAGGCCTGACTATCAGGACTTGACTGTGTTGACCTGTAGGGAGCTAAAGGCCTGACTATCAGGACTTGACTGTGTTGATCTGTAGGGGGCTAAAGGCCTGACTACCAGGACTTGACTGTGTTTAACTGTAGGGAGCTAAAGGCCTGACTACCAGGACTTGACTGTGTTTAACTGTAGGGAGATAGAGACCTGACTATCAGGACTTGACTGTGTTTAACTGTAGGGAGCTAAAGGCCTGACTATCAGGACTTGACGGTGTTTAACAGTAGGGAGCTAAATGCCTGACTATCAGGACTTGACTGTGTTTAACTGTAGGAAGCTAAAGGCCTGACTATCAGGACTTGACTGTGTTTAACTGTAGGCAGGTAAAGGCCTGACTATCAGCACTTGACTGTGTTTAACTGTATGGGGCTAAAGGCCTGACTATCAGGACTTGACTGTGTTTAACTGTAGGAAGCTAAAGGCCTGACTATCAGGACTTGTCTGTGTTTAACTGTATGGGGCTAAAGGCCTGACTACATTTACATTTTAGTCATTTAGCAGACGCTCTTATCCAGAGCGACTTACAGTTAGTGAGTGCATTCATTATTATTTTTATTTTTTTCATACTGGCCCCCCGTGGGAATCGAACCCACAACCCTGGCATTGCAAACGCCATGCTCTACCAACTGAGCTACATCCCTGCCGGCCATTCCCTCCCCTACCCTGGACGACGCTGGGCCAATTGTGCGCCGCCCCATGGGTCTCCCGGTCGCGGCCGGCTACAACAGAGCCTGGATTCGGGAGTACTGTTTCAATTATGATTAACTTCCAAATTATACTGCTATCGTTAAATGCACAGAGCATAAAAATATCAAAATGTATTTCTCCACCAAGCTAGCCTCGTTCAGGCCCAATGGCTCCTTACAGCCTACATTACAACCATTGTTTAGGATGACCTGAAAATCTATGCATGACACCAAAGAACCATTGGGCCCAAACGAAACCAACTCAGTGGAGAAATACACTTTCACACCTCTATACATTTACTCTGTGCATTTAACAATAGCAGTACAATTTAGAAGTTAATCATAATAGAAACAGTTTGGCATGACAATGCACCACTACATGAACCAGAAACCATATATAAATAGAAACATAATGTCTCTTAGAAATTGCAACTCCCAAACATTCCAATCCATGTTTACTTTTCACAAAAATCTCTTTCAAATAGTAAATATCCTCAACAGGTTTTATAAAATGCACAGTGGTTGCATTTCATCTGCTACTACAGAACACTTACTTAGCAATATAAAAATCATAAAACAAACAAGAAAAGCGCCATGTGTCAGACAGCATGAAAGCCATTATACACACACTCTTTCACACAAACACCTCTAAAAAAATGTAAAAACAGTAACACTCAATTATCATGATAATCATTTAAAAGATATTAATCAAAACAAAAATGAGGGAACAAACATGATGCCCAAAACTAATTGCTGTTGTTCTTAGCCCAGATAAGACACAGGTGAGTGACAGATGGGTTTAACAACGGCTTACATCTTTTGGTTAGTAGGTCAGTCATTCCAAGCGTGATGTGTGCCTTGAACATCCGAACACAACCCAAAAATGGCAAATGCTGAACAATCAGTGGGACATCTCAGCTCACCTGTTAAAAATCCTGCAAGAAATTCCTCACCCGTCTTTCTCACATTCTAAAAACACTCCAAACTCATGATCTAAATTTCACACCCAACCTCAAACCAACAAAAACCCTTGACCAAATTCTAATTCTTTAAAATCCCTCTCTGATTCTTCGTCCCCTCCCCAATCCCTTTACAGAAAACCCCCCCTTCCCCATTCTGAATTATCTCTTGCTGCGGCCCGCTGCCTCTTTCTCCTCCTCCTCCGGGTGGCTGCTCTGCTGATGGGCCTTCAGGTTGCTCTCTCGGCCAAAGCTCTACCAGGACTTGACTGTGTTTAACTGTAGGGAGCTAAAGGCCTGACTACCAGGACTTGACTGTGTTTAACTGTAGGGAGCTAAAGGCCTGACTACCAGGACTTGACTGTGTTTAACTGTAGGGAGCTAAAGGCCTGACTATCAGGACTTGACTGTGTTTAACTGTAGGGAGCTAAAGGCCAGACTACCAGGACTTGACTGTGTTTAACTGTATGGGGCTAAAGGCCTGACTATCAGGACTTGACTGTGTTTAACTGTAGGGAGCTAAAGGCCAGACTACCAGGACTTGACTGTGTTGACCTGTAGGGGGCTAAAGGCCTGAATATCAGGACTTGACTGTGTTGACCTGTAGGGGGCTAAAGGCCTGACTGTCAGGACTTGACTGTGTTTAACTGTAGGGAGCTAAAGGCCTGACTATCAGGACTTGACTGTGTTTAACTGTAGGGAGCTAAAGGCCTGACTATCAGGACTTGACTGTGTTTAACTGTAGAGAGCTAAAGGCCTGACTATCAGGACTTGACTGTGTTTAACTGTAGGAAGCTAAAGGCCTGACTATCAGGACTTGACTGTGTTGACCTGTAGGGGGCTAAAGGCCTGACTGTCAGGACTTGACTGTGTTTAAATGTAGGGAGCTAAAGGCCTGACTATCAGGACTTGACTGTGTTTAACTGTAGAGAGCTAAAGGCCTGACTATCAGGACTTGACTGTGTTTAACTGTAGGAAGCTAAAGGCCTGACTATCAGGACTTGACTGTGTTGACCTGTAGGGGGCTAAAGGCCAGACTACCAGGACTTGACTGTGTTTAACTGTAGGCAGGTAAAGGCCTGACTACCAGGACTTGACTGTGTTTAACTGTATGGGGCTAAAGGCCTGACTACCAGGACTTGACTGTGTTTAACTGTAGGGAGCTAAAGGCCTGACTATCAGGACTTGACTGTGTTTAACTGTAGGGAGCTAAAGGCCTGACTATCAGGACTTGACTGTGTTTAACTGTAGGAAGCTAAAGGCCTGACTATCAGGACTTGACTGTGTTTAACTGTAGGGAGCTAAAGGCCTGACTATCAGGACTTGACTGTGTTTAACTGTAGGGAGCTAAAGGCCTGACTATCAGGACTTGACTGTGTTTAACTGTAGGAAGCTAAAGGCCTGACTATCAGGACTTGACTGTGTTTAACTGTAGGAAGCTAAAGGCCTGACTATCAGGACTTGACTGTGTTTAACTGTATGGGGCTAAAGGCCTGACTCTGCTTAATGGCAGTCTTACCGTAGCAGAGCAGCAGGGAGGAGATTTCATCTGATGTACTGGAAGGATGGGGTTTTGCTGGGACTGGGCTGGGGGTTTGACTGGTGAGAGGGAGGTACCTAAGCCCACATTGAAAGATGCCATCTGATTAATTGGACTGGACTTTATCTCCTTGTGGTAGAGAGACTACCTGTTCTATAATGGTTTGGCTTCAAACACGCTGGTGCTCGGCTTTCAAAGTGCTCCTCGTATAACCTTGCAGGGCGGGATATAATGAATTCTAGAAAGGATTACCGTTACCCTTGCTTTATTAAGGACCATTCTACAGTGAATAAACTCTCAAATAGAACGGAGGGCTGGGCCAAAGTGGTCGATGCACCAAGCCACTCAGGGGCCTGGTGGTAGAGAGAAAAGTGCATCCCAAATCCCTATGGGCCCTGGTCAAAAGCAGTGCACTAAATAGGGAATAAGGTGTCATTTGGGACGCAT
Organism: Coregonus ussuriensis; assembly: GCA_031479575.1. Taxonomy (NCBI): domain Eukaryota; kingdom Metazoa; phylum Chordata; class Actinopteri; order Salmoniformes; family Salmonidae; genus Coregonus; species Coregonus ussuriensis. Next base: position 6,248,849 of record CM062500.1, on the reverse strand, counting down.
GCAAAGTGTCCTCCAAACACAACTGGAGGTGACAGGAAATTTAATATTAGCGTTAGCTAACACAGCTGAGACAGAGCCAACCCTTGTTCACCTCACAGTGTGTGTCCCAAATAGCACCCTATTCCCTCCACAGTGTACTACTTTTGTCCTCAAAAGTAGTGCACTATATAGGGATTAGGGTGCCTTTTGGGATGCAACCCAGTGTATCCAGGGAGTCCTCCATAGTGTTTATATATCCCCAACACGGAGAGATGACACACACGCCAGCGTGGGCGGTGGTTATGGTGAATAACTTCCATGATGAAGGGTGCGGCGGCCGGGGGCTGGGGCTGGTGCTGGTGCCAAGACTGGCGCTGGTGGAGAGGTTGACCTTGACGGAGCTACAGACCGTGACACAGCACGGGGACCACCACTGAGAGTGTGTGTGCGCAGGCCAGCGAGCGTGCATGTGGTTGTGTGTGTGTGTGTGTGTCTGCCAGCTCAGTAGTGTCACCACAACACTGGCAGACAGATAACTAACAGACTGACTCTATGGTCTCCATTGAGCTCCACAACACTGGCAGACAGATAACTAACAGACTGACTCTATAGTCTCCATTGAGCTCCACAACACTGGCAGACAGATAACTAACAGACTGACTCTATAGTCTCCATTGAGCTCCACAACATTGGCAGACAGATAACTAACAGACTGACTCTATAGTCTCCATTGAGCTCCACAACACTGGCAGACAGATAACTAACAGACTGACTCTATAGTCTCCATTGAGCTCCACAACACTGGCAGACAGATAACTAATAGACTGACTCTATAGTCTCCATTGAGCTCCACAACACTGGCAGACAGATAACTAACAGACTGACTCTATGGTCTCCATTGAGCTCCACAACACTGGCAGACAGATAACTAACAGACTGACTCTATAGTCTCCATTGAGCTCCACAACACTGGCAGACAGATAACTAACAGACTGACTCTATAGTCTCCATTGAGCTCCACAACACTGGCAGACAGATAACTAACAGACTGACTCTATAGTCTCCATTGAGCTCCACAACACTGGCAGACAGATAACTAACAGACTCCATTGAGCTCAGAGCTACTGTCTCACTGTAGTGTTGGACAACCCAGCAACGTCTCGGGTCCTACTGTGTACTAAAACATTTATTATGTTGTATTAATGTTGTATGAGGTTTACCAAGAAACATGCTACTAAATCAATCATTTCTGAATGTAGTGGGTCGATATTAAAACTTCATAAGCAATGGATAGAGGCATCATTTCCTTTTTTTGGATGACATTCAACACTTTCTATTTTGATCTGACACACTTGGCTCTGACATATCTATGAGTCATCACAGACAGATGAATACACCTCTTCAACATGAGTCACTTGGAGACACTGATATGACAAACCATAGACAAACAATCTAATGGCAAAAAAATCATTCCATTGGTTGATTTAGGGATATAATCTCATCCTCAAAAAAAAACTAACAGACTATCATGTGATCCCCCACAGGCCTGGCAGACGAGGGCTGCATTCATTAGGCACTAAACTGAAGATAATGGACTGAAACAGGGAGGGTCCAATAAGAAACTATCATTCCTCCTCTCCTCTCCTCTCCTCTCCTCTCCTCTCCTCTCCTCTCCTCTCCTCTCCTCTCCTCTCCTCTCCTCTCCTCTCCTCTCCTCTCCTCTCCTCTCCTCTCCTCTCCTCATCTCCTCTCCTCTCCTCTCCTCTCCTCCTCTCCTCTCCACTCCTCCTCTCCTCTCCTACAGTATATCTCCATGACAGGTGATGAATGATACCATTGGATTGATTTCCTCCTCTATTCTCCTTACTCCATCCTCTCCTCCTCCCTCCTTTTCTCTCCTCCTCCTTCCGTCTCTGTCATCCTGTCTTGGATGCTCTGGCCTCGCCACCTCGTCAACCCCATCCCTTCAGAGAGGATATAGTAGACGTGGCAGGCAGAGGCGTCATGCCCATAGGGGGCGCAGGGGCCCCTCAGAATCGTCCTGTTTAATTTTTCAGTTTTGTTGTTGTTTCCCTGTAATACTACTAGCCACCTAGCAATTTTATGAAGTTGGTTTTAGCTAGCCCAGATAGGTTCCCTATCTCCCAACCTCATATCTAGCTACCAAGAAGCCATTTCAGGCTATCAATCAAGTTATAGTAGCTAGCTTGTCCAACTATCTTAGCTGGCATGCCTGCTGGCAAGGTTGGTAGACTTTAGAAAAGCAAGCAATAACTAAATGTACTGAATAAGACTCATTTTCCTTTCAATCTTGTACCCAGATTTGAGCAGAGATGCAGAGAAGCATATTTAACTTCTTTAATAAAGGACCATCAGTCAGGAGGATACAGACAGCTCAAGAGGCATGCAGAAAAAGAGACATATTTTTTACATGGAATTAAGCATTATGATTATGGCTCTAGATTGAAGGAAAAAGCTGTTTCAGGAGTTTGAAAAGTTCTCAAATTTACGGTCGGGGGCCTAGCCCCCCTCGTACTTTGTGCCCCCTCAGATTTTTAGGGTGCATGACGCCTCTGCTGGCATGTCACAGTCACTTCAATGTCATCAATCTCTCTCTCTCTTCCCTCTCTCTCTCTCTCTCTCTCTCTTCTCTCTCTCTCTCTCTCTCTCTCTCTCTCTCTCTCTCTCTCTCTCTCTCTCTCTCTCTCTCTCTCTCTCTCTCTCTCGCTCTCTCTTTCTTCTCTCTCTTCTCTCTCTCTCTCTCTCTCTCTCTCTCGCTGTCTGTGTCTGTCTCCCTCTCTCTGTCTCTCTCTCTCTCTCTCTCCTCTATCTCTCTCTCTCTCTCTTTCTCTCTCTATATCTCGCTCTCTCCCTCAAGCTCGCTCTCTCTATCTCTCTCCCTCTCTCTCTCTCTCTCTCTCTCTCTCTCTCTCTCTCGCTCTCTCTTTCTTCCCTCTCTCTTCTCTCTCTCTCTCTCGCTCTCTCTTTCTTCTCTCTCTTCTCTCTCTCTCTCTCTCTCTCTCTCACTCTCTCTTTCTTCTCTCTCTTCTCTCTCTCTCTCTCTCTCTCACTGTCTCCCTCTCTCTCTCCTCTCTCTCTCTCTCTCTCTCTCTCTCGCTCTCTCTTTCTTCTCTCTCTTCTCTCTCTCTCTCTCTCCCTCTCTCTGTCTCCCTCTCTCTCTCCTCTATCTCTCTCTCTCTCTTTCTCTCTCCTATATCTCGCTCCCTCGCTCTCCCTCAAGCTCGCTCTCTCTATCTCTCTGCCTCTCTCTCACCCTCTCTTCTCACTCTCTCTCTTCTTTCTCTCGCCCTTTCTCTCTCCCTCTCTCTTGCCCTCTCCCTCTCTACTCCCTCTTCTCTCTCTCTCTCTCTCTCTCTCTCTCTCTCTCTCTCTCTCTCCCTCCCTACTCTCTCTCTCTCTTCTCTCTCTCTTGCCCTCTCTCTCTCTTCTCTAAACCTCTAACTGTGGATTCGATACAGGAAGACAGATCTGTTGTATGGTGAAACATGTTAAACCCTCTCTGATTCAGTGTTTCCGATAACATGAAACCTGTCTGACTCCTCATAAACCTTTCAGTTGTGATACAGAGTCACTTATCTGACTCAAATCAAATGTTCCTTGTCACATGCGCCGAATAAAACCGGTGCAGACCTTACCGTGAAATGCTTACAAGCCCTTAACCAACAATGCAGAGGAAGAAAATAAAAATAGTAACACAATAAAATAACAATAACGAGGCTATATACAGGAAGTACCGGGACTGAGACAATGTGCGGGGGTACAGGTTAGTCGAGGTAATTGAGGTAATATGTACATGTAGGTAGGGGTAAAGTGACTATGCGTAGATAATAAACAGCGAGTAGCAGCAGCGTAAAAAAAGGGGTCAATGTAAATAGTCCAGGTAGCCGTTTGATTAACTGTTCAGCAGTCTTATGGCTTGGGGGTAGAAGCTGTAATGGCTTGGGGGTAGAAGCTGTAATGCCTTGGGTATAGAAGCTGTAATGGCTTGGGGGTAGAAGCTGTAATGGCTTGGGGGTAGAAGCTGTAATGGCTTGGGGGTAGAAGCTGTAATGCCTTGGGGGTAGAAGCTGTAATGCCTTGGGGGTAGAAGCTGTAATGCCTTGGGGGTAGAAGCTGTGGCACATATTTTATTTTATTAATTGTACTTTCTACCCCTTTTTTCTCCCCAATTTCGTGATATCAAATTGGTAGTTACAGTCTTGTCCCATTGCTGCAGCTCCCCTACGGACTCGGGAGAGGCGAAGGTCTAGATTCATGTTGTCCTCCGAAACTCGACCCTGCCGAGCCGCACGGCTTCTTGACACGCTGCTCGCTTAACCCGGAAGCCAGCCGCAACAATGTGTCGGAGGAAACACCGTACAACTGGCGACCGAAGTCAGCATGCATGCGCCCAGGCCCGCCACAAGGAGTCGCTAGAGCGCGATGGGACAAGGACATCCCGGCCGGCCAAACCCTCCCCTAACCCGGACGACGCTGGGCCAATTGTGCGCCGCCTCATGGGTCTCCCGGTCGCGGCCGGCTGCGACACAGCCTGGGATCGAACCCGGGTCTGTAGTGACGCCTCTAGCACTGCAATGCAGTGCCTTAGACCGCTGCGCCACTCGGGAGGCCCCACAATCGGTTAGGAGCAAATAAAACAGACGCCATCCCCTCCAGCGCCATTATAGTGAGACTTTGTTAAGCTTGTCATCCATGATGAAGTTACTTCGGTGACAAAGCTCTTCCTTGTCATCTTGCTCAAAAACATATTGGTGAATTATGTACATTGTCATTGCAGAAAGGGGTCTACAACAATAACATGCTTGAATCCAAGACAAAGTACATTATACAGATGCTGGTGAACAGTGTGTGTAGTGGAGAGTTAATGCACATAAACGCCGTTTACCCACCCCTTTTTTATTTTGCGTGAGCATTTACCCACCTTTTGCGGCTAAAATGCATTGAAAGTACAGGAAGTGCTACTTTACTCACGGTGATCAGCGTTTTTAACCACTACTCCACTACTATACTGGTGAAAAGGTTCTGCCTCTGAACATTAGAGAATGAGAGAGGGAGATAGTTATAAAGAGATGAGTTGATTCAAGCCTTTCTCTAATCCACAACACATCATTGATTTAATTATACAGTAACACCCCTTAAGCCACACACACTCTAAAATGGTACTACTGGTAGGTAGCACTTTAGAGTGAACAAAGACAGAGAGAGAGAGAGAGAGAGAGAGAGAGAGAGAGAGAGAGAGAGAGAGAGAGAGAGAGAGAGAGAGAGAGAGAGAGAGAGAGAGAGAGAGAGAGAGAAGAGTGAAGAGTGAAGAGAGTGAAGAGAGAGAGGAGGACCATGATAGAGATACTCCACTAACAGACTGGCAGCTCCACAGCAGGGGAGAACACAGTAGAAAACTCCCTTTGAGACTCCCCCCTCTCTTCTTTATCTCTCTTCCTCCCTCCCGCCTTCCATTTCCCCCCTCATTCTCCGTTCCTCTGACAGTGAAAGTGAAGCCAGTAGTTAGCCTTAGTGCAGTTTCAGTGGTTAAGTGGTTGCTTACCAAAATGCCACCCTATTCCCTACATAGTGCACTACTTTTGACCAGAGCCCATAGGGCTACGTAGGGAATAGGGCGCCATTTGGGACACAGACTCAGCTCTGCTCTGTCACTCTGAGGAGATGGCAGTGGTGATTAACTTGCTCTAATTGGAGCCTACTTAAGGATTGGAGGGGCTGAACAATGGCCCGCTGCGATGGACAAAGACAGATCCACTTTATGGCGTCGTTTCTCAAAACGCAAGACGACGACTCGTTATGCAAGAACAAACCCACTCACATGGCCCTCTCCCCTCTCTCCTCTCGCTCTCTCAATTCAATTCAAAGGGCTTTATTGGCATGGGAAACATGTGTTTACATTGCCAAAGCAAGTGAAATAAACAATAAACAAATGTGAGACACAAAACAACATCAACAAAAAGCTATTTGAATTTAACAGCAAATATTGCACTTAAAAAGGTTTTAAAAAGTATATCTCTCATTCTCTCTCTCTCTCTTCTCTCTCCCCTCTCTCGCTGGTGCCACATGCCAATGTGATGTGATGCCAAGAGCGGTAAATGACAGAAAATAAATGAATTGAATTCAATGCTGGAAAAACTGAATGACAAGTAAATATGAGGTTGAAAAAGGTAGAAAGAAACTGGAGAGGGAAAACTATTTGGAGAGCACTGTAGGAACTATCTTGCTTTACCATTGTAGGAACTATCTTCCTTTCCAATGGTAGGAACTATCTTCCTTTACCATTGTAGGAACTATCTTCCTGTCACGATCGTCTTCCAAATGAGTAGACCAAAGCGCAGCGCGTTGAGCGAACATGACTTTATTAATTCAAAGTCTGGAACAAAACAACAAAACAAGAACGATTCGTGAAGTCCTCTGCAATACTGACAGAACATGGAACAAAAACCCACAACCCTCATGAGAACACAAACAGTTTAAATATGGCTCCCAATCAGAGATAACGAGCCGACAGCTGACACTCGTTACCTCCGATTGGGAGTCATACGACACCACAATAAACTCACCCAAAACACAACCAAACGAATACACCCTATACAACAAACCCCACTACAAAACCCAACAAAACAAATACACCCTGGCTCAAATACAAACGTCCCGGAGCCAGAGTGTCACAGTACCCCCCCCTAAAGGTGCGCACTCCGGGCGCACCAGCATACAGTCTAGGGGAGGGTCTGGGTGGGCGTCTGTCCACGGTGGCGGTTCTGGCCCTGGTCGTGGTCCCCTCCCCACCTTAGTCACCACCCGCTCCGCTTCCCTAGCCTCCTCCACATGACCTCCCTCCAACTTACCCCACCTGGATTTAGGGGCAGCACCGGGCTAAGGGACAGCACCTGGCTAAGGGGCAGCACCGGACTAAGAGGCAGCACCAGGATAAGGGGTAGCACCGGGCTAAGGGACAGCATCGGGCTCAATGGCGGATCCTGGCTGGCTGGCTCTGGCGGATCCTGGCTGGACGGCTCTGGCGGATCCTGGCTGGACGGCTCATGGCTGGCTGAAGGATCTGGCTGCTCATGGCTGGCTGACGGATCTGGCTGCTCATGGCTGGCTGACGGATCTGGCTGCTCATGGCTGGCCGACGGATCTGGCTGCTCATGGCTGGCCGACGGATCTGGCTGCTCATGGCTGGCCGACGGATCTGGCTGCTCATGGCTGGCTGAGGGATCTGGCTGCTCATGGCTGGCTGACGGATCTGGCTGCTCATGGCCGGCTGACGGATCTGGCTGCTCATGGCTGGCGGAAGGCTCTGCTCTGGCTGATCCTGTCTGGCGGAAGGCTCTGGCTGATCCTGTCTGGCAGAAGGCTCTGGCTGATCCTGTCTGGCAGAAGGCTCTGGCTGATCCTGTCTGGCGGAAGGCTCTGGCTGATCCTGTCTGGCGGAAGGCTCTGGCTGATCCTGTCTGGCAGAAGGCTCTGGCTGATCCTGTCTGGCAGAAGGCTCTGGCTGATCCTGTCTGGCAGAAGGCTCTAGCGGCTCCGGTCTGGCGGACGGCTCTGACGGCTCATGGCAGACGGGCGGCTTAAGCGCCTTTGGGCAGACGGGCAGTTCAGGCCCCGTTGGGCAGACGGCAGACTCTGGCCGTCTGAGGCGCACCATAGGCCTGGTGCGTGGTGCCGGAACTGGAGGTACCGGGCTGAGGACACGCATCTCAGGGCTAGTGCGGGGAGAAGCAACAGGGCATGCTGGACCCTGGGGACGCACATGAGGCCTAGTGCGGAGAGCCGGGCCGGAACAGGGCATGCTGGACCCTGGGGACGCACATAAGGCCTAGTGCGGAGAGCCGGAACAGGGCATGCTGGACCCTGGGGACGCACATAAGGCCTAGTGCGGAGAGCCGGAACAGGGCATGCTGGACCCTGGGGGCGCACATAAGGCCTAGTGCGGAGAGCAGCAACAGGACGCACAGGACTCGGGGGACACACAGGAGGCTTGGTGCGTGGTGTAGGCACTGGTGGGAAAAGGCTGGAGACACGCACCATACAGCTAGTGCGTGGAGGAGACACAGGGCTCTGCAGACTTACAGGAAGCCTAGTGCGTGGTGTAGGCACTGGTGGTACTGGCCTGGAGCGGGGAGGTGGCACCGGAAATACCGGACCGTGCAGGCTTACTGGCCCCCTTGAGCACTGAGCCTGCCCAACCTTACCCGGGTTGATGCTCCCCGTCGCCCGACCAGTGCGGGGAGGTGGAATAACCCGCACCGGCCTATGTGGGCGAACCGGCGGGGACACCATGCGTAAGGCTGGTGCCATGTAAGCCGGCCCGAGGAGACGCACTGGTGGCCAGATGCGTTGGGCCGGCTTCATGACATCCGGCTCAATGCTCAATCTAGCCCGGCCGATACGTGGAGCTGGAATATACCGAACCGGGCTATGCCTGCGTACAGGAGACACCATGCGCTCTACTGCATAACACGGTGTCTGCCCGTACTCTCGCTCTCCACGGTAAGTCCAGGGAGTAGGCGCAGGTCTCCTACCTGACTTCGCCACACTCCCTTTTAGCCCCCCCCCAAGAAATTTTTGGGTAGTACCCACGGGCTTCCAGCCTTGACTCCGTGCTGCCTCCTCATACCGCCTCCTCTCGGCTTTAGCTGCCTCCAGCTCTTCACGAGGGCGGCGATATTCTCCCGGTTGTGCCCAAGGACCCTTTCCATCCAGTATCTCCTCCCATGTCCATGAATCCTTGATAGGCGTCCATAAATCCTGTTGCCGCTTGACACGCTGCTTGGTCCTTTTTAGGTGGGTTTTTCTGTCACGATCGTCTTCCAAATGAGTAGACCAAAGCGCAGCGCGTTGAGCGAACATGACTTTATTAATTCAAAGTCTGGAACAAAACAACAAAACAAGAACGATTCGTGAAGTCCTCTGCAATACTGACAGAACATGGAACAAAAACCCACAACCCTCATGAGAACACAAACAGTTTAAATATGGCTCCCAATCAGAGATAACGAGCCGACAGCTGACACTCGTTACCTCCGATTGGGAGTCATACGACACCACAATAAACTCACCCAAAACACAACCAAACGAATACACCCTATACAACAAACCCCACTACAAAACCCAACAAAACAAATACACCCTGGCTCAAATACAAACGTCCCGGAGCCAGAGTGTCACACTTCCTTTACCATTGTAGGAACTATCTTCCTTTAGAATTGTAGGAACTATCTTCATTTACCATTGTATGAACTATCTTCCTTTAGAATTGTAGGAACTATCTTCCTTTACCATTGTAGGACCTATCTTCCTTTAGCATTGTAGGAACTATCTTCATTTACCATTGTATGAACTATCTTCCTTTAGAATTGTAGGAACTATCTTCCTTTACCATTGTAGGAACTATCTTCCTTTAGCATTGTAGGAAATATCTTCCTTTAGCATTATAGAAACTATCGTACTTAGCATTGTAGGAACTATCTTCCTTTACCATTGTAGGAAATATCTTCCTTTACCATTGTAGGAACTATCTTCCTTTACCATTGTAGGAAATATCTTCCTTTACCATTGTAGGAACTATCTTCCTTTACCATTATAGGAACTATCTTCATTTACCATTGTAGGAACTATCTTCCTTTAGCATTGTAGGAACTATCATCATTTAGAATTGTAGGAAATATTTTCCTTTACCATTGTAGGAACTATCTTCCTTTACCATTGTAGGAACTATCTTCCTTTACCATTGTAGGAACTATCTTCCTTTAGAATTGTAGGAACTATCTTCCTTTACCATTGTAGGAACTATCTTCCTTTACCATTGTAGGAAATATCTTCCTTTACCATTGTAGGAACTATCTTCCTTTAGAATTGTAGGATCTATCTTCCTTTACCATTGTAGGAACTATCTTCCTTTAGCATTGTAGGAAATATCTTCCTTTAGCATTGTAGGAAATATCTTCCTTTAGCATTATAGAAACTATCGTACTTAGCATTGTAGGAACTATCTTCCTTTACCATTGTAGGAAATATCTTCCTTTACAATTGTAGGAAATATTTTCCTTTACCATTATAGGAACTATCTTCCTTTACCATTGTAGGAACTATCTTCATTTACCATTGTAGGAACTATCTTCATTTACCATTGTATGAACTATCTTCCTTTAGAATTGTAGGAACTATCTTCCTTTACCATTGTAGGAACTATCTTCCTTTAGCATTGTAGGAAATATCTTCCTTTAGCATTATAGAAACTATCGTACTTAGCATTGTAGGAACTATCTTCCTTTACCATTGTAGGAAATATCTTCCTTTACAATTGTAGGAAATATTTTCCTTTACCATTATAGGAACTATCTTCCTTTACCATTGTAGGAACTATCTTCATTTACCATTGTAGGAACTATCTTCCTTTAGCATTATAGGAACTATCATCCTTTAGAATTGTAGGAAATATCTTCCTTTAGCATTGTAGGAACTATCTTCCTTTACCATTGTAGGAACTATCTTCCTTTAGAATTGTAGGAAATATATTCCTTTACCATTGTAGGAACTATCTTCCTTTAGAATTATAGGAACTATCTTCCTTTACCATTGTAGGAAATATCTTCCTTTAGAATGGTAGGAACTATCTTCCTTTACCATTGTAGGAACTATCTTCCTTTAGAATGGTAGGAACTATCTTCCTTTAGCAAAGTATTGTGCTGAGTAGAACAATGTAATTGCTAATAGTCCACACTGACACAATGCCATTTCAATGGAACTATTTGTCATTATTAGTTCACAACGACACAATGCCCTTTCAGTGGAACTATCTGTCATTATTAGTTCACACTGACACAATGCCATTTCAATTGAACTATCTGTCATTATTAGTTCATTATCTGTCCCTCTATTAAGTCTTTCTCTTATGGTTTATAAAGGAAATCCACTTTAAAAGTCTTTATCTTATGGTTTATAAAGGAAATCCACTTTAAAAGTATTTATCTTATCGTTTATAAAGGAAATCCACTTTAAAAGTATTTCTCTTATTGTTTATAAAGGAAATCCACTGCACGTACGAGGCCTGCTTCAGTAGGAGCGTCGGGAGAAAAAAAAAGACCTTCAAATATTATCGTTATTGTTCAAAAGGCAACAAAACAGATAGATTGGTCTATGTGAACAGTCTAAAATCCAAATCAGTTAGAAATAAAAACCGGAACCATCCTCGTGCTCCTCTCGAGTTTCCCAAGACGCCGTGTCGTACGCGTGGTAGCGTGCTACGGTGCTGTGTGCTACAGGCCGTCTTTCCATGTGATTTAATCCTATACGGTCGCATTCAACAGAGCGTCAGTACGGCAGGCGGTATGAATCAGTGCTGCATGGCCCTAGCTGTTAGGTCCTAGGGGGGCCTCCAACTGCTGTCTCTACCCAGCACCCAGATGGGAGCCTTTATATAACCCACAACACGCATTATATCTAGGACATGTCTTCACCGAGGCCTCGCTTCACAACGGAACCATGACGTGATGAGGCAGATCTGACAGGGCGCTCTGATCCCTGTGTAGTGCACTACTTTTGAGCAGAGTTGTCTCTCGAAATGGCTCTCTCCCCTACGTAGTACACTAGACGGGGAATAAGGGTGCAATTTCAGATGAAGCGATCCTGAATTGCCAGAGAGGAGACACAGAGTAGACTAACTTTAATGTCATGCCATTTTCTCCCTCACCCAACGAGACCTAATATAGTGTAGCGAATTCTCGGGGGGGGGGGGGGGGGGGGTATCCCCGACCAGGACTCGAACCCCGGTCCAGCGACTGCCAAGCCAACACCTTACATTACCAGAGGTCGCTAGGTGTTGGGTTAAGGTTGCTGCATTACCCCCCCTTCCTTCGGGAGAGAGCCTGTCCCCACTCTTCTCTATTGCAAGTCCCTCACGGGGACACACCTCTCTGACAGCGTGAATTCTTCGGGGCATGGATTCTACAAGGTGTCGGAAACGTTCCACAGGGATGTTGGTCCATGCTGACGTGATGGCATCAAGCAGTTACTGCAGATTGGACGGCGGTACATTCATGCTGCCAACAGCCCGTTCCATCTCATCCCAAAGATGCTCTATTGGGTTTGGTCAGCAACAATGTTCAGATACACCGTGGCGTTCAATCGTTGCTCAACTGGTATCAAGGGACCTAACGTGTGCCAGGAAAACATTCCCCACAACAGCTGCTTCTTCTTGTTTTTGGCTGATAGGAGTGGAACCCGGTGTGGTCGCCTGCTGCAATAGCCCATCTGTGACAACGACCGACGAGTTGTGCGCTTTCGAGATGCCGTTCTGCACACCACTGTTGTACTGCGCCGTTATATGTTTGTGGCCCACCTGTTAGCTTGCACCATTCTCGCCATTCTCCTTAGACCTCTCTCATCAACGAGCTGTTTTCACCCACAGTACTGCCGCTGACTGGATGGTTTTTTGTTGGACACTGTAGTGCATCAAAAGCCGAGGAGAACGGCCGTTTCTGAGATACTGGATCAGGCGCGCCTGGCACCGACGATCATACCGTCTCTTAGGTCACTCGTTTTGCCCATTCTAACGTTCAATCGAACAGTAACTGAATGCCTCGATGCCTGTCTGCCCGCTTTATATAGCAAGCCATGGCCATGTGACTCACTGTCTGTTAGGAGCGATCAATGTTCATGAACAGGGTGGTGTACCAAATAAACTGTCAGTGTACAAGCCTTAGTTTTATTAACAGACTACAACATAACATATGAACTGTCACTAGATTAGATAGATAGATAGATAGATAGATAGATAGATAGATAGATAGATAGATAGATAGATAGATAGATAGATAGATAGATAGATAGATAGATAGATAGATAGATAGATAGATAGATAGATAGATAGATAGATAGATAGATAGATAGATAGATAGATAGATAGATAGATAGATAGATAGATAGATAGATAGATAGATAGATAGATAGATAGATAGATAGATAGATAGATAGATAGATAGATAGATAGATAGATAGATAGATAGATAGATAGATAGATAGATAGATAGATAGATAGATAGATAGATAGATAGATAGGCAGGCAGGCAGGCAGGCAGGCAGGCAGGCAGGCAGGCAGGCAGGCAGGCAGGCAGGCAGGCAGGCAGACAGACAGACAGACAGACAGACAGACAGACAGACAGACAGACAGACAGACAGACAGACAGACAGACAGACAGACAGACAGACAGACAGACAGACAGACAGACAGACAGACAGACAGACGGATAGATGGATTAAACCTCCTTCTTCGTGCTCCTATAAGTCTATACAGTACAAGTCAAACTCTTCAAACACCTCTGAAGGTGACTACATGAAACCATATTTAATCAGCTCTACATTACATTCCTACGTATGACCCTGTATTAGTAGGGAGAAAAGGAAAACATACCAATTCTAATTGGCCCTCGTGAGATGAGCATATGACAACGACCATTTTTGTAAAGCTCATCTCAGCAGCCACAGAGAGACAAAAAAGATTGCTTCCTAAAATGCAGCTATGACACCATGACAAGTACTTTACCCATGCTCCTTTTCCATAACTGTACAACAACAACAACAGCAACAACAGCAACAACAGCAACAAAGGAACCACCAGGAGCTCTGTCTCCTAATATACGCTATAGACAGACAGAGACTGATGCCTGTGTGTTAAAGTACACTACATTCTGAGACCCTGAAGCAGTTGGGTTAGTTCTCCAGTGAGCCCCGTGGAGCCTTGCCTTGCCATCCAACATGACGCCATGCTGCCACAGCTAGCAGATGGAGCCTAGCGCCGCCGGGAGGGAGGGAGGGAGGGAGGGAGGGAGGGCATTTAAGAGCACACACAAGTGGGGAGAGAGCTGGCGGGAGGTGGTGACAGGGGGAAGGGAAAGGAGACAGGGAACGAGGGAGAGAAGGAGGGGTGAAAAGGATGGAGAGAAAGAGAGAGAGAGGACGAGGGAGCGAGGAAAAGAGGGAGGGAGAGAGAGAGAGCGGAAAGGAGGGAGGGAGAGTGGGAGAGAGAGAGAGAGAGAGAGAGAGAGAGAGAGAGAGAGAGAGAGAGAGAGAGCTAGAGAGAGAGAGAGAGAGAGAGAGAGAGCGAGAGAGAGAGAGAGAGAGAGAGAGAGAGAGAGAGAGAGAGTGTGTGTCAGGGAGGGAGAGAGGGAGTATGTTGGGGAAGATTGATGGGAATATTTAAATGAATACGCCAAACTGACAGAAACCCAATGGAGCGAGACACAGACAGAGTAGACTTCTGATGTCAGGCTGCACTCTGTGACTGCTGCACACACACACACACACACACACAGAGACGCACACACACATACACACAAATGGACCTACACACGCACAAATCGCCATACACACATCAGCTACAGAGAAATCCCAACCGATGACTCCAACAATCTAACAGCCCTAGAATGAACATTACACTATTGACTTCTGGCAATCACAGAGTGGAAAAGACTAAACTGTCTTTAAATGGGCTACCATTCTGCACAGGGTAACGCAGCCATAGAATAAACTGTCTTTAAATGGGCTACCATTCTGCACAGGGTAACGCAGCCATAGAATAAACTGTCTTTAAATGGGCTACCATTCTGCACAGGGTAACGCAGCCATAGAATAAACTGTCTTTAAATGGGGTACCATTCTGCACAGGGTAACGCAGCCATAGAATAAACTGTCTTTAAATGGGCTACCATTCTGCACAGGGTAACGCAGCCATAGCAACACAGAATAGCCTTCCACATCTAGGATTCCCCTGCTCAGAAAATCAGGAAATCCTCTCACTATCGACAACAAGCCTTGCTGTGCGTGTGTGTGTGCCTTGCAGACAAGCATTATTCCGACCACGCAGTACAGAACAGAACAGTTGAGTTAGCCCCGGGGTCCCACGTGTCTCACCTAATTTGGGCAGGGAGTATTTGACTTTGAAGTAATCCTCATAGAACTGGAGGAGTCTCTTTGTGATGTGGAGCGCGTAGTCCCCCACTCCGCTCTGGATGGCGTTGGGCCTGGCATACAGCCGGATCTGGAGAAAGGACGGAGGGAGGGAGGGAGGGAGGGAGGACAAAAAGAGAAGAGAAAACATAGACTGAGAGGATGTGAAGAAGTGGGGAAATGAAGCACCGGCTCAGTTCTGTCCTTCCATTGCTCTCCCTTTGGTCCACAGTGTTTCATTAGTGTATTAGTTCTCATGCCGCCTCACAGGGAATACTCTGTTAAAGGTCTGCCGCCATTATTTAGAAGTGGCGGCAGTCACTGTTTGGAAGTCAGTTGATTTGAAGCCGCTGTGCTTGTCTCTGGAGCATGCGGCAATTGAATGCTATGGCATTAGTGTCTGTGTGTGTGTGTGTGTGTGTGTGTGTGTGTGTGTGTGTGTGCGTGCGTGTGTTTGTGCGTGAGTGCGTGTGTGCGTGGGTGTGTGTCTGTGTAAGGGTTTCGAACAAGCCTTTCAGTTAAAAAGTTCATCTTGACTCTTCAATAGGCCTGTAGGAGCCATGGTCATGGCAGGTAGCCTAGCGGTTAAGAGCTTTGGGACAGTAACCGAAACGTCGCTGGTTCAAATCCCCATGGAGGCTCTAAGTAGTTCTACGTTAATGTTATGGAGGCTCTAAGTAGTTCTATGTTGATGTTAATGTCATGAAGGTTCTAAGTAGTTCTATGTTAATGTCATGGAGGTTCTAAGTAGTTCTATGTTAATGTCATGGAGGCTCTAAGTAGTTATATGATGATGTTAATGTCATGGAGGCTCTAAGTAGTTCTATGTTGATGTCATGGAGGCTCTAAGTAGTTCTATGATGATGTCATGGAGGCTCTAAGTAGTTCTATGTTGATGTTAATGTCATGGAGGCTCTAAGTAGTTCTATGTTAATGTCATGGAGGCTCTAAGTAGTTATATGTTAATGTCATGGATGCTCTAAGTAGTTCTATGTTAATGTCATGGAGGCTCTAAGTAGTTCTATGTTAATGTCATGGAGGCTCTAAGTAGTTCTATGTTAATGTCATGGAGGCTCTAAGTAGTTCTATGTTAATGTCATGGAGGCTCTAAGTAGTTATATGTTAATGTCATGGAGGCTCTAAGTAGTTCTATGATGATGTTAATGTCATGGAGGCTCTAAGTAGTTCTATGTTAATGTCATGGAGGCTCTAAGTAGTTCTATGTTAATGTCATGGAGGCTCTAAGTAGTTCTATGTTAATGTCATGGAGGTTCTAAGTAGTTATATGTTAATGTCATGGAGGCTCTAAGTAGTTATATGTTAATGTCATGGATGCTCTAAGTAGTTCTATGTTAATGTCATGGAGGCTCTAAGTAGTTCTATGTTAATGTCATGGAGGCTCTAAGTAGTTATATGTTAATGTCATGGAGGATCTAAGTAGTTCTATGTTAATGTCATGGAGGCTCTAAGTAGTTATATGTTAATGTAATGGAGGCTCTAAGTAGTTATATGTTAATGTCATGGAGGCTCTAAGTAGTTATATGATGATGTTAATGTCATGGAGGCTCTAAGTAGTTCTATGTTAATGTCATGGAGGCTCTAAGTAGTTCTATGTTAATGTCATGGAGGCTCTAAGTAGTTCTATGTTAATGTCATGGAGGCTCTAAGTAGTTATATGTTAATGTCATGGAGGCTCTAAGTAGTTCTATGATGATGTTAATGTCATGGAGGCTCTAAGTAGTTCTATGTTAATGTCATGGAGGCTCTAAGTAGTTCTATGTTAATGTCATGGAGGCTCTAAGTAGTTATATGTTAATGTCATGGAGGCTCTAAGTAGTTCTATGATGATGTTAATGTCATGGAGGCTCTAAGTAGTTCTATGTTAATGTCATGGAGGCTCTAAGTAGTTCTATGATGATGTTAATGTCATGGAGGCTCTAAGTAGTTCTATGTTAATGTCATGGAGGCTCTAAGTAGTTCTATGTTAATGTCATGTAGGCTCTAAGTAGTTCTATGTTAATGTCATGGAGGCTCTAAGTAGTTCTATGTTAATGTCATGGAGGCTCTAAGTAGTTATATGTTAATGTCATGGAGGCTCTAAGTAGTTATATGTTAATGTCATGGGGGCTCTAAGTAGTTATATTGTAATGTAATGGAGGCTCTAAGTAGTTCTATGATGATGTTAATGTCATGGAGGCTCTACGTAGTTCTATGTTAATGTAATGGAGGCTCTAATTAGTTATATGATAATGTCATGGAGGCTCTAAGTAGTTCTATGTTAATGTCATGGAGGCTCTAAGTAGTTCTATGTTAATGTCATGGAGGCTCTAAGTAGTTCTATGTTAATGTCATGGATGCTCTAAGTAGTTCTATGTTAATGTCAGGGAGGCTCTAAGTAGTTCTATGTTAATGTCAGGGAGGCTCTAAGTAGTTCTATGTTAATGTCATGGAGGCGCTAAGTAGTTCTATGTTGATGTTAATGTCATGGAGGCTCTAAGTAGTTATATGATGATGTTAATGTCATGGAGGCTCTAAGTAGTTCTATGTTAATGTCATGGAGGCTCTAAGTAGTTATATGTTAATGTCATGGATGCTCTAAGTAGTTCTATGTTAATGTCATGGAGGCTCTAAGTAGTTCTATGTTAATGTCATGGGGGCTCTAAGTAGTTCTATGTTAATGTCATGGAGGCTCTAACTAGTTCTATGTTGATGTTAATGTCATGGAGGCTCTAAGTAGTTCTATGATGATGTTAATGTCATGGAGACTCTAAGTAGTTCTATGATGATGTTAATGTTAAATCACATGTTAATGTCATCATAGAACTACTTAGAGCCTCCATGACATCATCATATAACTACTTAGAGCCTCCATGACATTAACATAATCATTGAACTATTTAGAGCCTCCGTGACATCATCATAGAACTACTTAGAGTCTCCATGACATTAACATCATCATAGAACTACTTAGAGCCTCCATGACATTAACATCATCAGATAACTACTTAGAGCCTCCATGACATTAACATCATCATATAACTACTTAGAGCCTCCATGACATTAACATATAACTACTTAGAGCCTCTATGACATTAACATAGAACTACTTAGAGCCTCTATGACATTAACATCATCATAGAACTACTTAGAGCCTCCATGACATTAACATCATCATAGAACTACTTAGAGCCTCTATGACATTAACATATAACTACTTAGAGCCTCCATGACATTAACATAGAACTACTTAGAGCCTCCATGACATTAACATAGAACTACTTAGAGCCTCCATGACATTAACGTCAACATAGAACTACTTAGAGCCTCCATGACATTAACATAGAACTACTTAGAGCCTCCATGACATTAACGTCAACATAGAACTACTTAGAGCCTCCATGACATCAACATAGAACTACTTAGAGCCTCCATGACATTAACATAGAACTACTTAGAGCCTCCATGACATTAACGTCAACATAGAACTACTTAGAGCCTCCATGACATTAACATAGAACTACTTAGAGCCTCCATGACATTAACATAGAACTACTTAGAGCCTCCATGACATTAACATAGAACTACTTAGAGCCTCCATGACATTAACATAGAACTACTTAGAGTCTCCATGACATTAACATAGAACTACTTAGATCCTCCATGACATTAACATAGAACTACTTAGAGCCTCCATGACATTAACATAGAACTACTTAGAGCCTCCATGACATTAACATAGAACTACTTAGAGCCTCCATGACATTAACATCATCATAGAACTACTTAGAGCCTCCATGACATTAACATAGAACTACTTAGAGCCTCCATGACATTAACATCATCATAGAACTACTTAGAGCCTCCATGACATTAACATCATCATAGAACTACTTAGAGCCTACATGACATTAACATATAACTACTTAGAGCCTCCATGACATTAACATCATCATAGAACTACTTAGAGCCTCCATGACATTAACGTCAACATAGAACTACTTAGAGCCTCCATGACATTAACATAGAACTACTTAGAGCCTCCATGACATTAACATAGAACTACTTAGAGCCTCCATGACATCATCATAGAACTACTTAGAGCCTCCATGACATTAACATAGAACTACTTAGAGCCTCCATGACATTAACATAGAACTACTTAGAGCCTCCATGACATTAACATAGAACTACTTAGAGCCTCCATGACATTAACATAGAACTACTTAGAGCCTCCATGACATTAACAGAGAACTACTTAGAGCCTCCATGACATTAACATATAACTACTTAGAGCCTCCATGACATTAACATAGAACTACTTAGAGCATCCATGACATTAACATAGAACTACTTAGAACCTCCATGACATTAACATATAACTACTTAGAGCCTCCATGACATTAACATAGAACTAATTAGAGCCTCCATGACATTAACATAGAACTACTTAGAGCCTCCATGACATTAACATAGAACTACTCCATGACATTAACATAGAACTACTTAGAACCTCCATGACATTAACATATAACTACTTAGAGCCTCCATGACATTAACATAGAACTAATTAGAGCCTCCATGACATTAACATAGAACTACTTAGAGCCTCCATGACATTAACATAGAACTACTCCATGACATTAACATAGAACTACTTAGAACCTCCATGACATTAACATATAACTACTTAGAGCCTCCATGACATCAACATAGAACTACTTAGAGCCTCCATGACATTAACATATAACTACTTAGAGCCTCCATGACATTAACATAGAACTACTTATAGCCTCCATGACATTAACATAGAACTACTTAGAGCCTCCATGACATTAACATAGAACTACTTAGAACCTCCATGACATTAACATATAACTACTTAGAGCCTCCATGACATTAACATCAACATAGAACTACTTAGAGCCTCCATGACATTAACATAGAACTACTTAGAGCCTCCATGACATTAACATAGAACTACTTAGAGCCTCCATGACATTAACATATAACTACTTAGAGCCTCCATGACATTAACATATAACTACTTAGAGCCTCCATGACATTAACATAGAACTACTTAGAGCATCCATGACATTAACATAGAACTACTTAGAACCTCCATGACATTAACATATAACTACTTAGAGCCTCCATGACATTAACATAGAACTACTTAGAGCCTCCGTGGCATTAACATAGAACTACTTAGAGCCTCCATGACATTAACATAGAACTACTTAGAGCCTCCATGACATTAACATATAACTACTTAGAGCCTCCATGACATTAACATAGAACTACTTAGAGCCTCCATGACATTAACATAGAACTACTTAGAACCTCCATGACATTAACATATAACTACTTAGAGCCTCCATGACATTAACATAGAACTACTTAGAGCCTCCATGACATTAACATAGAACTACTTATAGCCTCCATGACATTAACATAGAACTACTTAGAGCCTCCATGACATTAACATCAACATAGAACCATATAACTATATTTTGTTCCTGGATGTCGACAGGGAGAGCGAGGGAGGGTATAGAATAGCAAGGTGTCGCTTTGTTTGAAATGTATTTCCTGTGGTAAGAGTGATCACTACTCTCAGTGTCGCCGGTGAGGAACGGGCTGATGCATGGTGCTGTCGATGTGGACATCTATCCACACGAGCACACGCATGCAAACACACACATACACACATACACCCCCACCACCACACACACCTTACACACACCATACACACACATACACACACACACACACCCCCACCACCACACACACCATACACACACCATACACACACACACACACACACACACACCCCACCACCACACACCTTACACACACCATACACACACACACACACACACACATTAAATGGATGGTTGTACTAGCCTACACTATGGTGAGAGAGAGAGTCACATTGCTAGAGGGGAAAACAGCCTGAATGTGAAGCACACACGCTGAGTAATGGGGTGTGTTTCTCTTATATGGTAAACAGGAGGAAATTCCATCAATTCTTGCCGCTGCAGCAAACAGGTGCATGTATTAGTACAGTACTAACCATCACACCACCCACTGGGCTGAGTGATCATAACATGTATTATAGAGTACAGTACTAACCATCACACCACCCACTGGGCTGAGTGATCATACCATGTATTATAGAGTACAGTACTAACCATCACACCACCCACTGGGCTGAGTGATCATAACATGTATTATAGAGTACAGTACTAACCATCACACCACCCACTGGGCTGAGTGATTATAACATGTATTATAGAGTACAGTACTGACCATCACACCACCCACTGGGCTGAGTGATTATAACATGTATTATAGAGTACAGTACTGACCATCACACCACTCACTGGGCTGAGTGATTTTACCATAGGCTCAGTTGTGTCCCAAATGGCACCCTATGCCTTATATAGTGCACTACTTTTGATCAGGGTCCATAGGGCTCATATAGTGCACTATGTCGGGAATAGGGTGCCATTTGGGACGCAGTCATAATGACGTGAAAATGAGTTAAAGTACGACAGCTCATCATCATCATCATCATTTATTTTTTTTTTTTTTTTTTTTTTTTTGGATGCTAGCATGCTAGTTAGCTATGGTGTCATAGTTAGCTAGCTGAATAAAGTGGGTTGAGTCTATTCCTTTAAACATTGAACCGCTGTGGTTCACAACAATTCTGATTTCCAAGGTGGAAGTTGGTAGAGTTTTTGCTCGGGTGGTTCAGTGAAACAATTATAGTTTCTGAGG
Source organism: Coregonus ussuriensis (assembly GCA_031479575.1). Taxonomy (NCBI): domain Eukaryota; kingdom Metazoa; phylum Chordata; class Actinopteri; order Salmoniformes; family Salmonidae; genus Coregonus; species Coregonus ussuriensis. The sequence continues at coordinate 6,227,117 of CM062500.1, read as the reverse complement.
TAGAAGTTTCTCTCCCAGATGTTTAGTTCATTTCATTCCGATCTCCTCTGCATTATTGTAGCCATTTGCTACAGCCTGTCAACTATGCCTCTGCCTATCCCTGTTCTCTCCTCTCTGCACAGGCTACACAAACGCCCCACACCGCGTGGCTGCTGCCTCTCTAACCTGGTGGTCCCTGCACGCACCCCACACCTGGAGTTCCAGGTTTCAGGCAGCCTCTGGAACTGCCGTTCTGCTGCCAACAAAGCTGACTTCATCCCAGCCTATGCCAACCTCCAGTCCCTCGACTTCCTGGCGCTGACGGAAACATGGATCACCACCGAAAACACTGCTACTCCTACTGCTCTCTCCTCGTCTGACCATGTGTTCTCGCATACCCCGAGAGCATTTGGTCAGAGGGGTGGTGGTACAGGAATCCTCATCTCTCCCAAGTGGACATTCTCAATTTTTCCCCTAACCCATCTGTCTATCTCCTCATTTGAATTCCATGCTGTCACAGTCACTAGCCCATTTAAGCTTAATATCCTTGTCATCTATCGCCCTCCAGGTTCCCTTGGAGAGTTCATCAATGAGCTTGACGCCTTGATAAGTTCCTTTCCTGAGGATGGCTCACCCCTCACAGTTTTGGGGGATTTCAACCTCCCTATGTCCACATTTGACTCATTTCTCTCTGCCTCCTTCTTTCCACTCCTCTCCTCTTTTGACCTCACCCTCTCACCGTCCCCCCCTACTCACAAGGCAGGCAATACGCTTGACCTCATCTTCACTAGATGCTGCTCCTCTACTAATCTCACTGCAACTCCCCTCCATGTCTCCGACCACTACTTTGTTTCCTTTTCTCTCTCGCTCTCCTCCCACACTACTCACTCTGCCCCTACACAGATGGTAATGCGCCGCCGCAACCTTCGCTCTCTCTCTCCCACTACTCTCTCCTCTTCCATCCTATAATCTCTTCCCTCTGCTCAATCCTTCTCCCTCCAATCTCCTGATTCTGCCTCCTCAACCCTCCTCTCCTCCCTTTCTGCATCCTTTGACTCTCTGTGTCCCCTATCCTCCCGGCCAGCACGGTCCTCCCCTCCAGCTCCGTGGCTTGATGACTCACTGCGAGCTCACAGAACAGAGCTCCGGGCAGCGGAGCGGAAATGGAAGAAAACTAAACTCCCTGCCGACCTGGCATCTTTTCACTCCCTCCTCTCTACATTTTCTTCATCTGTTTCTGCTGCTAAGGCCACCTTCTACCACTCTAAATTCCAAGCATCTGCCTCTAACCCTAGGAAGCTCTTTGCCACATTTTCCTCCCTCCTGAACCCCCCCCCCTCTCTCTCTGTAGATGACTTCGTCAACCACTTTGAAAAGAAGGTTGACGACATCCGATCCTCGTTTGTTAAGTCTAATGACACTGCTGGTCCTGCTCACACTGCCCTACCCTATGCTTTGACTTCTTTCTCCCCTCTCTCTCCAGATAAAATCCTGCGACTTGTGACTGCAGGCCGCCCAACAACCTGCCCGCTTGACCCCATCCCCTCCTCCCTTCTCCAGACCATCTCCGGTGACCTTCTCCCCTACCTCACCTCGCTGATCAACTCATCCTTGACCGCTGGCCATGTCCCTTCCGTCTTCAAGAGAGCGAGAGTTGCTCCCCTTCTCAAAAAACCAACACTCGACCCCACTGATGTCAACAACTACAGACCAGTATCCCTTCTTTCTTTTCTTTCCAAAACTATTGAGCGTGCCGTCTTTAGCCAACTCTCTTGCTATCTCTCTCAGAATGACCTTCTTGATCCAAACCAATCAGGTTTCAGGACTGGTCATTCAACTGAGACTGCTCTTCTCTGTGTCACGGAGACTCTCCGCACTGCTAAAGCTAACTCTCTCTCCTCTGCTCTTGTCCTTCTAGACCTGTCTGCTGCCTTTGATACTGTGAACCATCAGATCCTCCTCTCCACCCTCTCCGAGCTGGGCATCTCCGGCGCGGCTCACTCCTGGATTGCGTCCTACCTGACCGGTCGCTCCTACCAAGTGGCGTGGCGAGAAGCTGTCTCCGCACCACGTGCTCTCACCACTGGTGTCCCCCAAGGCTCAGTCCTAGGCCCTCTCCTTTTCTCCCTATACACCAAGTCACTTGGCTCTGTCATATCCTCACATGGTCTCTCCTATCATTGCTACGCTGACGATACACAACTAATCTTCTCCTTTCCCCCTTCTGATAACCAGGTGGCGAATCGCATCTCTGCATGTCTGGCAGACATATCAGTATGGATGACGGATCACCACCTCAAGCTGAACCCTGGCAAGACGGAGCTGCTCTTCCTCCCGGGGAAGGACTGCCCGTTCCATG
>CM062500.1:6174779-6219779 GCA_031479575.1 Coregonus ussuriensis | reverse complement strand
TCTGAGGGGAGAGCCAGGCTCCTCTCCTCTCCTCTCTTCACCAGACAGTAAATCTCTGAGGGGAGAGCCAGGCTCCTCTCCTCTCCTCTATTCACCAGATAGTAAATCTCTGAGGGGAGAGCCAGGCTCCTCTCCTCTCCTCTCTACAGCAGACAGTAAATCTCTGAGGGGAGAGCCAGGCTCCTCTCCTCTCCTCTCTACAGCAGACAGGAAATCTCTGAGGGGAGAGCCAGGCTCCTCTCCTCTCCTCTCTTCACCAGACAGTAAATCTCTGAGGGGAGAGCCAGGCTCCTCTCCTCTCCTCTCTTCACCAGACAGTACATCTCTGAGGGGAGAGCCAGGCTCCTCTCCTCTCCTCTCTACAGCAGACAGTAAATCTCTGAGGGGAGAGCCAGGCTCCTCTCCTCTCCTCTCTACAGCAGATAGTAAATCTCTGAGGGGAGAGCCAGGCTCCTCTCCTCTCCTCTCTTCACCAGACAGTAAATCTCTGAGGGGAGAGCCAGGCTCCTCTCCTCTCCTCTCTTCACCAGACAGTAAATCTCTGAGGGGAGAGCCAGGCTCCTGTCCTCTCCTCTCTACAGCAGACAGTAAATCTCTGAGGGGAGAGCCAGGCTCCTCTCCTCTCCTCTCCTCTCTACAGCAGATAGTAAATATCTGAGGGGAGAGCCAGGCTCCTCTCCTCTCTTCCCTACAGCAGACAGTAAATCTCTGAGGGGAGAGCCAGGCTCCTCTCCTCTCCTCTCTACAGCAGACAGTAAATCTCTGAGGGGAGAGCCAGGCTCCTCTCCTCTCCTCTCTACAGTAGACAGTAAATCTCTGAGGGGAGAGCCAGGCTCCTCTCCTCTCCTCTCTTCACCAGACAGTAAATCTCTGAGGGGAGAGCCAGGCTCCTCTCCTCTCCTCTCTACAGCAGACAGTAAATCTCTGAGGGGAGAGCCAGGCTCCTCTCCTCTCCTCTCTTCAGCAGACAGTAAATCTCTGAGGGGAGAGCCAGGCTCCTCTCCTCTCCTCTCTTCACCAGACAGTAAATCTCTGAGGGGAGAGCCAGGCTCCTCTCCTCTCCTCTCTGCAGCAGACAGTAAATCTCTGAGGGGAGAGCCAGGCTCCTCTCCTCTCCTCTCTACAGCAGACAGTAAATCTCTGAGGGGAGAGCCAGGCTCCTCTCCTCTCCTCTCTTCACCAGACAGTAAATCTCTGAGGGGAGAGCCAGGCTCCTCTCCTCTCCTCTCTTCAGCAGACAGTAAATCTCTGAGGGGAGAGCCAGGCTCCTCTCCTCTCCTCTCTACAGCAGACAGTAAATCTCTGAGGGGAGAGCCAGGCTCCTCTCCTCTCCTCTCTTCACCAGACAGTAAATCTCTGAGGGGAGAGCCAGGCTCCTCTCCTCTCCTCTTTACAGCAGACAGTAAATCTCTGAGGGGAGAGCCAGGCTCCTCTCCTCTCCTCTCTACAGCAGACAGTAAATCTCTGAGGGGAGAGCCAGGCTCCTCTCCTCTCCTCTCTACAGCAGACAGTAAATCTCTGAGGGGAGAGCCAGGCTCCTCTCCTCTCCTCTCTACAGCAGACAGTAAATCTCTGAGGGGAGAGCCAGGCTCCTCTCCTCTCCTCTCTTCACCAGACAGTAAATCTCTGAGGGGAGAGCCAGGCTCCTCTCCTCTCCTCTCTTCAGCAGACAGTAAATCTCTGAGGGGAGAGCCAGGCTCCTCTCCTCTCCTCTCTACAGCAGACAGTAAATCTCTGAGGGGAGAGCCAGGCTCCTCTCCTCTCCTCTCTTCACCAGACAGTAAATCTCTGAGGGGAGAGCCAGGCTCCTCTCCTCTCCTCTCTACAGCAGACAGTAAATCTCTGAGGGGAGAGCCAGGCTCCTCTCCTCTCCTCTCTACAGTAGACAGTAAATCTCTGAGGGGAGAGCCAGGCTCCTCTCCTCTCCTCTCTACAGCAGACAGTAAATCTCTGAGGGGAGAGCCAGGCTCCTCTCCTCTCCTCTCTTCAGCAGACAGTAAATCTCTGAGGGGAGAGCCAGGCTCCTCTCCTCTCCTCTCTTCAGCAGACAGTAAATCTCTGAGGGGAGAGCCAGGCTCCTATCCTCTCCTCTCCTCTCTACAGCAGACAGTAAATCTCTGAGGGGAGAGCCAGGCTCCTCTCCTCTCCTCTCTTCAGCAGACAGTAAATCTCTGAGGGGAGAGCCAGACTCCTCTCCTCTCCCCTCTACAGCAGACAGTAAATATCTGAGGGGAGAGCCAGGCTGCTCTCCTCTACTCTCTACAGCAGACAGTAAATCTCTGAGGGGAGTGCCAGGCTCCTCTCCTCTCCTCTCTTCACCAGACAGTAAATCTCTGAGGGGAGAGCCAGGCTCCTCTCCTCTCCTCTCCTCTCTGCAGCAGACTAATCTCTGAGGGGAGAGCCAGGCTCCTCTCCTCTCCTCTCTTCACCAGACAGTAAATCTCTGAGGGGAGAGCCAGGCTCCTCTCCTCTCCTCTCTTCACCAGACAGTAAATCTCTAAGGGGAGAGCCAGGCTTCTCTCCTCTCCTCTCCTCTCTACAGCAGACAGTAAATCTCTGAGGGGAGAGCCAGGCTCCTCTCCTCTCCTCTCTACAGCAGACAGTAAATCTCTGAGGGGAGAGCCAGGCTCCTCTCCTCTCCTCTCTTCACCAGACAGTAAATCTCTGAGGGGAGAGCCAGGCTCCTCTCCTCTCCTCTCTTCAGCAGACAGTAAATCTCTGAGGGGAGAGCCAGGCTCCTCTCCTCTCCTCTCTACAGCAGACAGTAAATCTCTGAGGGGAGAGCCAGGCTCCTCTCCTCTCCTCTCTTCACCAGACAGTAAATCTCTGAGGGGAGAGCCAGGCTCCTCTCCTCTCCTCTCTACAGCAGACAGTAAATCTCTGAGGGGAGAGCCAGGCTCCTCTCCTCTCCTCTCTACAGCAGACAGTAAATCTCTGAGGGGAGAGCCAGGCTCCTCTCCTCTCCTCTCTACAGCAGACAGTAAATCTCTGAGGGGAGAGCCAGGCTCCTCTCCTCTCCTCTCTTCAGCAGACAGTATATCTCTGAGGGGAGAGCCAGGCTCCTCTCCTCTCCTCTCTTCAGCAGACAGTAAATCTCTGAGGGGAGAGCCAGGCTCCTCTCCTCTCCTCTCCTCTCTACAGCAGACAGTAAATCTCTGAGGGGAGAGCCAGGCTCCTCTCCTCTCCTCTCTTCACCAGATAGTAAATCTCTGAGGGGAGAGCCAGGCTCCTCTCCTCTCCTCTCTACAGCAGACAGTAAATCTCTGAGGGGAGATCCAGGCTCCTCTCCTCTCCTCTCTTCACCAGACAGTAAATCTCTGAGGGGAGAGCCAGGCTCCTCTCCTCTACTCTCTACAGCAGACAGTAAATCTCTGAGGGGAGAGCCAGGCTCCTCTCCTCTCCTCTCTACAGCAGACAGTAAACCTCTGAGGGGAGAGCCAGGCTCCTCTCCTCTCCTCTCTTCAGCAGACAGTAAATCTCTGAGGGGAGAGCCAGACTCCTCTCCTCTCCTCTCTACAGCAGACAGTAAATATCTGAGGGGAGAGCCAGGCTCCTCTCCTCTACTCTCTACAGCAGACAGTAAATCTCTGAGGGGAGAGCCAGGCTCCTCTCCTCTCCTCTCTACAGCAGACAGTAAATCTCTGAGGGGAGAGCCAGGCTCCTCTCCTCTCCTCTCTTCACCAGACAGTAAATCTCTGAGGGGAGAGCCAGGCTCCTCTCCTCTCCTCTCTTCAGCAGACAGTAAATCTCTGAGGGGAGAGCCAGGCTCCTCTCCTCTCCTCTCTACAGCAGACAGTAAATCTCTGAGGGGAGAGCCAGGCTCCTCTCCTCTCCTCTCTTCACCAGACAGTAAATCTCTGAGGGGAGAGCCAGGCTCCTCTCCTCTCCTCTCTACAGCAGACAGTAAATCTCTGAGGGGAGAGCCAGGCTCCTCTCCTCTCCTCTCTACAGCAGACAGTAAATCTCTGAGGGGAGAGCCAGGCTCCTCTCCTCTCCTCTCTACAGCAGACAGTAAATCTCTGAGGGGAGAGCCAGGCTCCTCTCCTCTCCTCTCTTCAGCAGACAGTATATCTCTGAGGGGAGAGCCAGGCTCCTCTCCTCTCCTCTCTTCAGCAGACAGTAAATCTCTGAGGGGAGAGCCAGGCTCCTCTCCTCTCCTCTCCTCTCTACAGCAGACAGTAAATCTCTGAGGGGAGAGCCAGGCTCCTCTCCTCTCCTCTCTTCACCAGATAGTAAATCTCTGAGGGGAGAGCCAGGCTCCTCTCCTCTCCTCTCTACAGCAGACAGTAAATCTCTGAGGGGAGATCCAGGCTCCTCTCCTCTCCTCTCTTCACCAGACAGTAAATCTCTGAGGGGAGAGCCAGGCTCCTCTCCTCTACTCTCTACAGCAGACAGTAAATCTCTGAGGGGAGAGCCAGGCTCCTCTCCTCTCCTCTCCTCTCTACAGCAGACAGTAAACCTCTGAGGGGAGAGCCAGGCTCCTCTCCTCTCCTCTCTTCAGCAGACAGTAAATCTCTGAGGGGAGAGCCAGACTCCTCTCCTCTCCTCTCTACAGCAGACAGTAAATATCTGAGGGGAGAGCCAGGCTCCTCTCCTCTACTCTCTACAGCAGACAGTAAATCTCTGAGGGGAGAGCCAGGCTCCTCTCCTCTCCTCTCTTCAGCAGACAGTAAATCTCTGAGGGGAGAGCCAGGCTCCTCTCCTCTCCTCTCTGCAGCAGACTAATCTCTGAGGGGAGAGTCAGGCTCCTCTCCTCTCCTCAGCAGACAGTAAATCTCTGAGGGGAGAGCCAGGCTCCTCTCCTCTCCTCTCCTCAGCAGACAGTAAATCTCTGAGGGGAGAGCCAGGCTCCTCTCCTCTCCTCTCCTCTCTTCAGCAGACAGTAAATCTCTGAGGGGAGAGCCAGGCTCCTCTCCTCTCCTCTCTACAGCAGAGAGTAAATCTCTGAGGGGAGAGCCAGGCCTGACACCACTTCAAAGTTAAAGCACATGATTGTTTTAGGCCAGTGCAGTGTTCTTTAGCTTCCTGACACTGAGACTAGAATGTCTGTATTTGCTATATAGAGTACCCTCCCATAGGGCTCTGGTCAGAAGTATTACACTATCTAGGGAATAGAGAGTGCCATTTGGAACGCACACTTGAATGGTCACCTGGCCTGCTCCGTTTCAATTGGATGTGTTCTGGCTCTCAATTCCCACCTTGTGTGTGTTCTGCTGGTTGTGGAAGTTATGATGTCCACCACTGATTGTTGAGAGGAGGGGAGTCATACCAGAAACTGGCCCTTCTGTTACAATAGACATGGGAAAGGCAGCTGGATACTAATCATTGGATGTGGCAGTCTGTTGTATTTGTCCCAAATGGCACCCTAGTCAAACGTAGTGCACTATATAGAGAATAGGCTGCCATTTGGGACTCACCTACCGGAATGTGATAGGGAACCTGGAGCTCAGCTTTCTGGCTTCTGGTTTTGGAGAAGCAATGGGAAATGTCTGTTCTCTTTCCTACCCAGAGGAATATCTTCAGGACTGGTCATTCAGTATTGTATGTCATAATATTATATGATTCAGAACGATAGTAGTTTCATTCACCTGTAGGGATGACCCCATGAGCTATGGGGTGTGTTTTACCAATTATATCATCTTGAAAACATGAATGTGAGTTGGTGCATGTGTCTCCAGTTTGATGTTCTAGGCGTGGCTATTCTTTGAAGAGCAGTGTGTCACGGCGCTAACATGACGTGTGATACACTATACCAGGCAGGATCCATACCATCACAAGACAACAACAACGGGCTTACAAACTCAAATAACACCCTTCTCTTCCTTGCATCACACTTGTCTTTTGTCACTAGCCCTGACGTTGCTGATAGCAGTTTTTTGTTGTTGTTGTTGTTGAGGAAAAGTTCTGCTTACGATGACTGTGACATGTGGTTGTCTCACCTAGCTACCTTAAGATGAATGTCACTCTGAGTCACTCTGGATGAAATGTAAACGTAAGGCTTTAATCCGTTCCATTTGTTTTCACTGATACAAACAGAGCCATCTCTGTTAACTTGTTCTGTACTACTCACAACTAAGCATGGAAACAAGTATTTTCATTGCTCAGTCCGCTCCAAGCCAACCTGGTGTCCCTGGAGGAGTTCAAAGGAAAAATAGAAGAGTAGGTTGTTGAGATATATAGTTGTCTCTAGTTGTCACCCGATGCCACTAGTCAACGTTGCCTTACGGCAGGAAACATGTTGTTTTATTTCAAGTGTTTTTCATACTGTTATGCCCTGTAATTTGTAGATGGTCTTTACTGACGTGTAGATGGTCTTTACTGACGTGTAGATGGTCTTTACTGACGTGTAGATGGTCTTTACTGACGTGTAGATGGTCTTCACTGACGTGTAGATGGTCTTCACTGACGTGTAGATGGTCTTCACTGACGTGTAGATGGTCTTCACTGACGTGTAGATGGTCTTCACTGACGTGTAGATGGTCTTTACTGACGTGTAGATGGTCTTTACTGACGTGTAGATGGTCTTTACTGACGTGTAGATGGTCTTTACTGACGTGTAGATGGTCTTTACTGACGTGTAGATGGTCTTTACTGACGTGTAGATGGTCTTCACTGACGTGTAGATGGTCTTCACTGACGTGTAGATGGTCTTTACTGACATGTAGATGGTCTTTACTGACGTGTAGATGGTCTTTACTGACGTGTAGATGGTCTTTACTGACGTGTAGATGGTCTTTACTGACGTGTAGATGGTCTTTACTGATGTGTAGATGGTCTTTACTGACGTGTAGATGGTCTTTACTGACGTGTAGATGGTCTTTACTGACGTGTAGATGGTCTTTACTGACGTGTAGAAGGTCTTTACTGACGTGTAGAAGGTCTTTACTGACGTGTAGATGGTCTTCACTGACGTGTAGATGGTCTTTACTGACGTGTAGATGGTCTTTACTGACGTGTAGATGGTCTTCACTGACGTGTAGATGGTCTTTACTGACGTGTAGATGGTCTTTACTGACGTGTAGAAGGTCTTTACTGACGTGTAGATGGTCTTTACTGACGTGTAGATGGTCTTTACTGACGTGTAGATGGTCTTTACTGACGTGTAGATGGTCTTTACTGACGTGTAGATGGTCTTCACTGACGTGTAGATTGTCTTCACTGACATGTAGATGGTCTTTACTGACGTGTAGATGGTCTTTACTGACGTGTAGATGGTCTTCACTGACGTGTAGATTGTCTTTACTGACGTGTAGATGGTCTTTACTGACGTGTAGATGGTCTTTACTGACGTGTAGATGGTCTTCACTGACGTGTAGATTGTCTTTACTGACGTGTAGATGGTCTTTACTGACGTGTAGATGGTCTTCACTGACGTGTAGATGGTCTTCACTGACGTGTAGATTGTCTTCACTGACATGTAGATGGTCTTTACTGACGTGTAGATGGTCTTTACTGACGTGTAGATGGTCTTCACTGACGTGTAGATTGTCTTTACTGACGTGTAGATGGTCTTTACTGACGTGTAGATGGTCTTCACTGACGTGTAGATGGTCTTTACTGACGTGTAGATGGTCTTTACTGACGTGTAGATGGTCTTTACTGACATGTAGATGGTCTTCACTGACATGTAGATGGTCTTTACTGACATGTAGAAGGTCTTTACTGACGTGTAGATGGTCTTTACTGACATGTAGATGGTCTTTACTGACATGTAGATGGTCTTTACTGACATGTAGATGGTCTTTACTGACGTGTAGATGGTCTTCACTGACGTGTAGATTGTCTTTACTGACATGTAGATGGTCTTTACTGACGTGTAGATGGTCTTTACTGACGTGTAGATGGTCTTTACTGACGTGTAGATGGTCTTTACTGACGTGTAGATTGTCTTTACTGACATGTAGATGGTCTTTACTGACGTGTAGATGGTCTTTACTGACGTGTAGATGGTCTTTACTGACGTGTAGATGGTCTTTACTGACGTGTAGATGGTCTTCACTGACATGGTCTTTAACGTATCAAAGTGGATAATGTCAAGGGGTCTGAATAATTTCCAAATGCACTGTATATATGTTGGGCTCATACACATTTGAACTGTCTGCCTAATTATTGGCTAAACTTTGTGCGTGCAATGCGCCCCGGCTCATGCCCTTTAGTCTCCATAGCCTACTCACAGTTAACACAAGTAATCACTAACTTCCTTGTGCATTTCCCACACACAACTTTCTGGCAAGTGTTGCAAGTTTTGTGTGTTTTGTTCTGTTTGCAATGCCTGCAGGCTTGGCACTGTCTCCGCTTCTTCCTGCTGTTGCTCTGGTCGCGTATCCTCCGGATGCTACAGACCTGGACCTTGGGCAAGCAGCACAGCTTTCCCAGCCATGTGGTGTGCTCTGAGCGCTTTTGCTAGTTGAAGCGTATACTCCCTCTGTGGCACGTTCCCCCTGCAGGCCTTGTAGAGGATGGCAGTTTCACCCCTGCAAGCCTTGTAGAGGATGGCAGTTTCCTCGTGCAGGCCTTGTAGAGGATGGCAGTTTTCCCCTGCAGGCCTTGTAGAGGATGGCAGTTTCCTCGTGCAGGCCTTGTAGAGGATGGCAGTTTCCCCCTGCAGGCCTTGTAGAGGATGGCAGTTTCCTCGTGCAGGCCTTGTAGAGGATGGCAGTTTCCCCCTGCAGGCCTTGTAGAGGATGGCAGTTTCTTCCTGCAGGCCTTGTAGAGGATGGCAGTTTCCCCCTGCAGGCCTTGTAGAGGATGGCAGTTTCCCCCTGCAAGCCTTGTGTAGGATGGCAGTTTCACCCCTGCAAGCCTTGTGTAGGATGGCAGTTTCCCCCTGCAAGCCTTGTAGAGGATGGCAGTTTCCCCCTGCAGGCCTTGTAGAGGATGTGCGTGTTTATGCCAGCCAGGTCAAGGGTGTTATAGAACACTGCCACTGGCCATCTTCAGGTACCTTTGACACTGTGCCTGCACGTCATTTGGTCCAGCACATCCACCTTCAAATTAAATGAAAAGTGTGTTAGTATAATGTACTGAAATACAATATATTACAACGTATGCTGCAATTAAATGCTTACATGCAAGTTCTATAGGCTACACAAATCAATGCCACAAAGAATCAATGTAAACACAGTAAGAAAAGATATATACCTTCGTTGCGTTGTAGTGGGTAACCGTCTCAGGCTTTGCCTTTTGGACTCCCTCAATGGTAAAAGTTGGGTGCATCGTGCTGATGAGGCAGACGTTCTTTCGTTGCTTACCCCCGGTAAATGGGCAGCGTGGCATTCTCACTTTTCAGCACCTGTGTCCTGAACAGCTCCGCCCGCTCCTTAACGGAGGGGGGGGCAGCTCCCGTCTTGCCTTGTTTACTGTGCCCACCAGGCTGATTTTTTTTGGAGATCAGTGCTTTGGCGAGGTCAAGTGAGGTGAAGAAGATGTTTCCTCCCTTCCCCAGGTAAGGATCAATCATCTTCAGCACCACACTCCTGTCCTAGTCTTTATCCAGGTCTCTGTGTCTCATCCTTTCCCAGGTATGGCACACCGTTCAACATGTACTTGCTCTTCACATCAGCAGCCAGCCAAAACTTTATACCAAACTTGTCTGGTTTGTTGGCCATGTACTGAGTAAAGAGGCAGCGTGCTCATCCACAGTGATGTCGGTACCGGGCTTGTAGCAGGCGATGCTGTTCTCAATTAATTTCACCCACACCTCGGAAACCAGGGCAATTTTGCCTTCTTGGAGACGTCTGCCTCAGGTCTCTCTCTTGTCAAAACGCAGGAATTTCATGACCTCCCTGGATGGATTCCGGGACATGGTCCCTTTGAAGAATGCATAGCCCCAGTCAGCCAACCAGAAGCTCTCCATACTCTTAGTGCCTTGTGCACCAGCGGATATACAACAGCGCAACGAAGGTATTGAGCAGGACAACAGACATGTCCCACCAACTGGTCACCTTTACTCTGGTCTTCAACAGACATGTCCCACCAACTGGTCACCTTTACTCTGGGGGTGAGAGGGTCTTCAACAGACATGTCCCACCAACTGGTCACCTTTACTCTGGTGGTGAGAGGGTCTTCAACAGACATGTCCCACCAACTGGTCACCTTTACTCTGGTGGTGAGAGCGTCTTCAACAGACATGTCCCACCAACTGGTCACCTTTACTCTGGTGGTGAGAGGGTCTTCAACAGACATGTCCCACCAACTGGTCACCTTTACTCTGGTGGTGAGAGCGTCTTCAACAGACATGTCCCACCAACTGGTCACCTTTACTCTGGGGGTGAGAGGGTCTTCAACAGACATGTCCCCACCAACTGGTCACCTTTACTCTGGTGGTGAGAGCGTCTTCAACAGACATGTCCCCACCAACTGGTCACCTTTACTCTGGTGGTGAGAGGGTCTTCAACAGACATGTCCCACCAACTGGTCACCTTTACTCTGGTGGTGAGAGGGTCTTCAACAGACATGTCCCCACCAACTGGTCACCTTTACTCTGGTGGTGAGAGCGTCTTCAACAGACATGTCCCACCAACTGGTCACCTTTACTCTGGTGGTGAGAGCATCTTCAACAGACATGTCCCACCAACTGGTCACCTTTACTCTGGTGGTGAGAGGGTCTTCAACAGACATGTCCCCACCAACTGGTCACCTTTACTCTGGTGGTGAGAGCGTCTTCAACAGACATGTCCCCACCAACTGGTCACCTTTACTCTGGTGGTGAGAGGGTCTTCAACAGACATGTCCCACCAACTGGTCACCTTTACTCTGGTGGTGAGAGGGTCTTCAACAGACATGTCCCCACCAACTGGTCACCTTTACTCTGGTGGTGAGAGCGTCTTCAACAGACATGTCCCACCAACTGGTCACCTTTACTCTGGTGGTGAGAGCATCTTCAACAGACATGTCCCACCAACTGGTCACCTTTACTCTGGTGGTGAGAGGGTCTTCAACAGACATGTCCCCACCAACTGGTCACCTTTACTCTGGTGGTGAGAGCGTCTTCAACAGACATGTCCCACCAACTGGTCACCTTTACTCTGGGGGTGAGAGCGTCTTCAACAGACATGTCCCACCAACTGGTCACCTTTACTCTGGTGGTGAGAGCGTCTTCAACAGACATGTCCCCACCAACTGGTCACCTTTACTCTGGTGGTGAGAGGGTCTTCAACAGACATGTCCCACCAACTGGTCACCTTTACTCTGGGGGTGAGAGCGTCTTCAACAGACATGTCCCCACCAACTGGTCACCTTTACTCTGGTGGTGAGAGCGTCTTCAACAGACATGTCCCCACCAACTGGTCACCTTTACTCTGGTGGTGAGAGGGTCTTCAACAGACATGTCCCCACCAACTGGTCACCTTTACTCTGGTGGTGAGAGCGTCTTCAACAGACATGTCCCACCAACTGGTCACCTTTACTCTGGTGGTGAGAGGGTCTTCAACAGACATGTCCCCACCAACTGGTCACCTTTACTCTGGTGGTGAGAGGGTCTTCAACAGACATGTCCCCACCAACTGGTCACCTTTACTCTGGTGGTGAGAGGGTCTTCAACAGACATGTCCCCACCAACTGGTCACCTTTACTCTGGTGGTGAGAGGGTCTTCAACAGACATGTCCCCACCAACTGGTCACCTTTACTCTGGTGGTGAGAGCGTCTTCAACAGACATGTCCCACCAACTGGTCACCTTTACTCTGGTGGTGAGAGCGTCTTCAACAGACATGTCCCCACCAACTGGTCACCTTTACTCTGGTGGTGAGAGGGTCTTGGCATGTGCTGCGGGTTCCTGCAGCTTCAGTCATGACATTCTGTCCTTGTCGTCTCCCTACATTTTCGCCTGGCTGTACGAGCTTCCAGACTGTGCCGTCCTTTCCCATTCCCTGTCTCTCAGGTAGTGGTGGATTTGGCACTGCAGGATCAATAAAAATATATGTCATTTTAGCCTATTTGGAGCAAATTGCCTACCTGGTAAGTCTATAGGACGTGGTCTGGGTGCTGTTGTGCATGGCACAGGCGCAGATGGCAATGGTTGTGTATTCAGCCCTGTTGACAATGATAATAGCCTAATTAGTTTATTATATTTCATCAAATGTAGATGTGAATCAGGGCTAATCTTCTGTTCATACACAACAATTACAATATTGCAATAACATCGCAATTGGCTTGCATACATAATACAACATGAAGACCTGCTAATAGGCCTAATGATTAAAAATAAACAAATAATAATAGGCTAATGATAATAATAATAATAATAATAATAATAATAATAATAATAATAATAGCCTAATAATGGAAACAATTAGGCCTACAACAACAATTGTAAGCCGATAATAGCCTAACGCCAGTAATATATTTATTATTGATAGTAACAGCAGTGACAGGCCAACAATGACGATAATAAGAATATTCTCATAATAATAATAATATCATTTGGCTAATAATAATAAACGAACAACAATAACAATAGCATTATATTCTGATGCTGTAGTTCTAATTGTATTCTATTGCACCTCGGTTAGGCGAAGGCCTATATGGGTTGTATTGGTAAACGCTTGTCTTGTAAACAGAGATCGCTGTAAGTCAGACCAACAATTGAGCATCTCTTTTCCTAGGCAAAAAAAAAAGCTGAAGAAGAGGCAAGGCCTACCGGGAACATCAGCCGACGCGGAGGTCTTGAAGTGGATGTGCCCAAACTCAGTCTTTTGCGCTGGGGCATCTATGGTATCACTGTCAAGAGTCAGGGTCATCGGAAGAGCTCTCGCACACCCATGAGACATCGCTCCCTGCATCAGATTGAATGGCTTCCATCAGACTCTTCCATATCCTGGAGCATGGCTGAAGCCTGTGCGGCGGTCAGCTTCCTCTTTCCTGACATAGCTAGACACTAGTTTGTTTTGATCCGACTAGCGATCTGTTCTATTAGAATCTGTTCCAATTCTAATTTCTATTTGCACCTGTATTCTATCTATTTGGTATTCTAGAATCTAAAGGCTACTTTCCATTGTGCTCGTTTGAAAGCAAGTAAACAACAACAGTTGCTAAGCAACATCAACGCTGGAAACACAAGGCGGGAAAAATAGCGAGGCAGACAATAGCTTCGGGAAGCCAACAGTGGGTAAAACATGAACACGGTCATTTTAACCATCATGGCCCTTTGAAGTAGAATTGCTCAGAACGTTTTTGTATTTTATGATATTGATCTCAATGTGCTTCTAGACTGGAAAATACACGTATTTAGAAAAAGTCAGGGACAGGTGGGTTCAAGGTTTTTTATTGAAATTAAGTTATTGAAATTACAACATTGAAAAAGGTCAGATTGACCGTCTTGGCAGTTCTAGTGTTAAATAAAGGTTAAATAAAAACAACTGTTTTATCCTCAGTGCAGCTAACTGCCCACTCCACTTCACAGCGTTGACACCAACTGCAACGAACACTGAGTACTCTGCTACACGCTTCTCCTCGCTACACTTCCCCCGATATACACAAGCCTTTCTCCGTTCCTCATCTCCCCCTCGCCGCGCACGCACACGCCACACTCCGATGATGGATGAGTTGAGACCGGCCAGTGTTGCCACGGTAATTTGATTGATGGGTTAGTGCCAGCGTGAGGGGTGAGCGTTAAGAGGGGGGCCGGTATGGAAATAAATGCTGCAGATATGGCTGGTCATTAAAGGTGCTGTTGAGGAGGTGATGAGGACTACAGGCTGCGTTGTGAGGTGTGTGTGTGTGTGTGTGTGTCTGTGTGTGTCTGTGTGTGTGTGTGTGTCTGTGTGTGTGTCTGTGTGTGTGTGTGTGTATCTGTGTGTGTGTGTGTCTGTGTGTGTGTGTGTGTGTGTGTCTGTGTGTGTGTAGGGAGATATTGGACAATGCCCTTGGATAATGACAGTGGAGATGAATGGGCAGTAATTAAAGTGGGATGACGAAGATGACGAAGATGATGATGAAGGAGGAGGAGGAGGGGAACCCAAGGTTAACAGGAAGGGAAGGTGAGAGAGTTGTCGAGATAACGAAGATAGTTGTCTGAGGGAGAGGAGAGGACACCTGCTGAATACTGCGTTCAATAGCTAATGTTGTCCGCATCCCAAATGGCACCCTATTCCCTAGATAGTGCACTTCTTTTGACCAGAGCTCTATGGATCCTGGTCAAAAGAAGTGCGCTTTATAGGGAATAGGGTGCCACGTTGTTGCTGTTCTGTGAATAAGGTCAGGCATGAAGGCTCCTCTCTTCTTTAAAGCAGACAAGCTGACAAATGGTTCAGACACTGCAAAGCGTTTTGAACGGCAGCTCTCTGTTTGTAGTGATGAGAGTATTAACTCTTTACAAGGTGTTTGTAGTGATGAGAGTATTAACTATTTAGAAGGTGTTTGTAGTGATGAGAGTATTAACTCTTTAGGTGTTTGTAGTGATGAGAGTATTAGCGCTTTACAAGGTGTTTGTAGTGATGAGAGTATTAACTATTTAGAAGGTGTTTGTAGTGATGAGAGTATTAACTCTTTAGAAGGTGTTTGTAGTGATGAGAGTATTAACTCTTTACAAGGTGTTTGTAGTGATGAGAGTATTAACTCTTTAGAAGGTGTTTGTAGTGATGAGAGTATTAACTCTTTAAGGTGTTTGTAGTGATGAGAGTATTAACTCTTTACAAGGTGTTTGTAGTGATGAGAGTATTAACTCTTTACGAGGTGTTTGTAGTGATGAGAGTATTAACTCTTTCCGAGGTGTTTGTAGTGATGAGAGTATTAACTCTTTACAAGGTGTTTGTAGTGATGAGAGTATTAACTCTTTACGAGGTGTTTGTAGTGATGAGAGTATTAACTCTTTACGAGGTGTTTGTAGTGATGAGAGTATTAACTCTTTACGAGGTGTTTGTAGTGATGAGAGTATTAACTCTTTACGAGGTGTTTGTAGTGATGAGAGTATTAACTCTTTACGAGGTGTTTGTAGTGATGAGAGTATTAACTCTTTCCGAGGTGTTTGTAGTGATGAGAGTATTAACTCTTTACAAGGTGTTTGTAGTGATGAGAGTATTAACTATTTACAAGGTGTTTGTAGTGATGAGAGTATTAACTCTTTACAAGGTGTTTGTAGTGATGAGAGTATTAGTGGGAAACAGCAGCAGTCTACTCCACATATCAGTATCAAGGGTAATCACTAGATAGACATACTAAAGGACAAAGTGGGTTATATCCTCAGACTTGATGGGCTAGTAGGCAGGCTATCATGAGTTATTTCATCTTAATTTGGGGTTAGGTAATGAAGTTGCAGCTAGTGGAGAGAACATGTTGTATGTCTCTGACTTTATACTGTATACAGTGTTTATTTTGGAAACAGTAATAGTGTGTTTCCAAGACAATTTCCCCCTTGGGCTCAATACAGTTGATCTTATCTTCTGACAGTAACTCACCACCACTCCACCGTTGGGCGTTAGAGAGCCTATTGTGACCTCACATCCCAATGGGGATGAACAGGATTAAGTCAGTCAGTCAGTAAGACTGTAACTCTACACCACTCCACTGTCGGTGGTTTCCTCTCTGTGGGTGAAGTTACAGACTGCCCAGGTTTAGGGTAAGGGGTAAGGTTAAGGTTAGGGTTAGGGTTAGGGGGGTCAGTAGTGTAACTCACCACCACTCCGCTGTCAGTGGTTACCTCTCTGTAGGTAAAGTTACAGACTGCCCAGGCCAGGTAGTAGGTGGACATACGAGGGGTCCTGGAGAAGTGGTTGGTCACCCAGCCATCATCATCAGAGATGGAGGCCTCTACAGGCATGTTGGAGAGAGAGAGGTAGGACGCATCGTGTCTCAGGATGACCCGGAACGTGGCCTTGTAGATGGGCTCGTCGAAACACGGGAAGGCCTTTCTGGCATGGGTGGGGGAGAACTGTGTCACCGCCATGTACCTGGAGAGAGTGGGAGGGAGAGGGAGAGGGGGAGGAAGAGGGAGAGAGAAGAGAGAGAGGGGGAGGGAGAGAGAGACAGGGGAGGAAGAGGGAGAAAGAAGAGAGAGAGGGGGAGAGAGAGAGAGAAGAGAGAAGAGAGAGAGGGGAGGGATAGGAAGAGAGAAGAGAGAGAGGGGAGGGATAGGAAGAGAGAAGAGAGAGGAGGGAGAGCAAAGAGTTAGTTTCACATTAGATTAGGAGAAAAAAGGAACCTATTGAAATGGGCGGAGAGTTGTTCTATACTTAGAAAACATTTCACCTTGACTATTCCTTTCTTATGGCCCTGGAATACTGATGAGCTCTGAGTTCACATTGAAACAGATAGGCTTCCTGTTTTGGTTTTACATATAACTGAAAGTGCTTCAGAGTATGTCACAGCAGAGTAAAGGCCATTGTAGGTTCGCTTTGCTAATAGCAGAACTCGGCTAGGCGAAGTGAACGTCTGTGCTCACGTACTCCTTTCAAATACATTTGCTTGAAAAACGAGAAAAAAGCAGCAATATTAATGTTTATCCCTCTTGAGATGTCGTATCAACAACATAGCCGGTACACTTCCTCAAAATAGTCAGAATTGATCTAAGATAACTCAAGAAATCTGTCGTTAATTTTGAAGTTTTTGCCGAGGAAGTCTTTGCAGAGGAATCCATTTTACATCTAAGATGTTTGACGCAGTATTTCTCAAGTGAACAAAATATGTATGAAAACTAGTTGTCTGTCGTTGAATGACAACAAACACTTCATTGAAGAATCCCCACTGTTGACCAATCACTGACGAGGGGGACATAAGGTAAACATTAGGAATCACAGAATAAGGGTGAAAAGTATTTCAAATAATTCTCAGTTGGTTGAGAGTTCTTCATTTGCAAATGCACTGACCTATATAGATATTGCATCTATTTGATCAATAATAGCTGCTCCTAACAGCTTCTGCTGTGGAGAAGTCTTGGTTTCACTTGACAGAAGTCTTGGTTTCACTTGAAAGAAGTCTTGTTTTCACTTGAAAGCCACCCACCACAGTGCCACAGCTGAATTCGTGCCCACGTCAGCTCGTTATAGCGACTCAGACATGGTCACAGTAACAATCTTATAAATGGCAGCCGGCCCTCCAGTTTGTTAACTTCCTGTCCTGTAGTCTATTCCAAGACTCCACAGTCACAGTTAGTGACTCAATTACATCCCAGAATAGTCTGAATCTTTTTAATAGTATGAGGTTTTATTTGCTATATTTGCACTTTTCCCATTCCCAAACACTAGTTGTTTTCATTTTATTTTCCTACTTTTCTGTTCCCAAATCTCCTTGTAATTATCATTCCAGAGACAGAGCCGTGTCTGAGAGAATAAAGTGCAGCATCAGGAGTTCTGAGAAAAGGTCTGGGAGCCTATCCTCTCACAGTTAGATTGGCAGTGGGGTGAGGAGAGGGGGGAGTGTGTGTGTGTGTGTGTGTGTGTGTGTGTGCGTGTGTGTGTGTGTGGTGTGTGTGTATGTGTGTGTGTGGTTGGGATAGGAGGTTAAGGAGGTGGCTCTGAGTTAACTTAGCCACAGTCATGATGTTAGTGATGTTAATGATGAAAGCAGTGATTTCCAGCATCATCCACCAGCCTGTTTAATAACCAGACAGCTGGATTACAGAGTATCAAAGCATCTCCAACCACTGAGGAGTGGAGGATGAAGGAGGGAGGGGGGAGAAGAACTGGCCTTCACCTCTACAGGACCAGACCTCTCTTTCATCACTCCATCCTCTCTCCATCCTCTCTTTCATCACTAGCTGATTGGCTGACTGGCTGACTGAATGACTGGCTGACTGAATGACTGGCTGGCTGACTAGCTAACTGGCTGACAGGCTGATTGGCTGACTGGCTGACTGGCTGACTGGATGACTGGCTGACTGGCTGACTGGTTGACTGGCTGACTGGCTGACTGGCTGACTGGATGACTAGCTGACTGGCTGACTGGCTGACTGGCTGACTAGCTGAATGGCTGACTGGCTAACTGAATGACTGACTGACTGACTGACTGGCTGACTAAATGACTGAATGACTGGCTGACTGGCTGACTGGCTGACTAGCTGACTAGCTGACTAGCTGAATGGCTGACTGGATGACTGGCTGACTAGCTGACTGGCTGACTAGCTGACTAGCTGACTAGCTGAATGGCTGACTGGCTAACTGAATGACTGACTGACTGACTGGCTGACTAAATGACTGAATGACTGGCTGACTGGCTGACTGGCTGACTAGCTGACTAGCTGACTAGCTGAATGTCTGACTGGTTGACTGTCTGACTGGCTGATCGAATGACAGAATGACTGGCTGACTGATTGACTGACTGACTGACCGAATGACAGAATGTCTCGCTGACCGGCTGACTGGCTGACTAGCTGACTGGCTGACCGGCTGACTGGCTGACTAGCTGACTAGCTGACTGGCTGACCGGCTGACTGGCTGACTAGCTGACTGGCTGACTGAATGACAGAATGACTGGCTGACTGGTGGACTGACTGACTGGCTGACTGAATGACAGAATGACTGGCTGACTGAATGAATGGCTGACTAGCTGACTGGCTGACTGAATGACTGCCTGACTGGTTGACTGGCTGACTAGCTGACTGAATGACTGGCTGACTGGCTGACTAGCTGACTAGCTGACTGGCTGACTGGTTGACTGGCTGACTGAATGACTGGATGATCGAATGACAGAATGACTGGCTTACTGGTTGACTGACTGACTGGCTGACCGAATGAGAGAATGACTGGCTGACTGAATGACTAGCTGACTGGCTGACTAGCTGACTGGATGACTGGCTGACTAGTTGACTGGTTGTCTGGCTGACTGGATGATCGAATGACAGAATGACTGGCTGACTGGTTGACTAACTGACTGGCTGACCGAATGACAGAATGACTGGCTGACTGAATGACTAGCTGACTGGCTGACTAGCTGACTGGCTGACTAACTGATTTGTTGACTGGTTGACTGGCTGATCGAATGACAGAATGACTGGCTGACTGGTTGACTGACTGACTGGCTGACCGAATGACTGGCTGACTGAATGACTAGCTGACTGGCTGACTGGCTGACTGGCTGACTAGCTGACTGGTTGACTGGCAGACTGGCTGATCGAATGACAGAACGACTGGCTGACTGGTTTACTGACTGACTGGCTGACCGAATGACAGAATGACTGGCTGACTGGCTGACTGGCTGACTAGCTGACTGGCTGACCGAATGACAGAATGACTGGTTGACTGAATGACTAGCTGACTGGTTGACTGAATGACTGGATTACTGGCTGACTAGCTGACTAGCTGACTGGCTGACTGGTTGACTAGCTGACTGGTTGACTGGCTGACTGGCTGACTGAATGACTGGCTGACTGGCTGACTAGCTGACTAGCTGACTGGCTGACTGGTTGACTGGCTGACTGGATGATCGAATTACAGAATGACTGGCTGACTGGTTGACTGACTGACTGGCTGACCGAATGACAGAATGACTGGCTGACTGGCTGACTAGCTAACTACCTGACTAGCTGACTGGCTGACTAGCTGATTGGTTGACTGGTTGACTGGCTGATTGAATGACAGAATGACTGGCTGACCGAATGACTGGCTGACTGAATGACTAGCTGACTAGCTGACTGGCTGACTGGCTGACTGGCTGACTGGCTGACTAGCTGACTGGCTGACTAGCTGACTGGTTGACTGGCTGACTGGCTGATCGAATGACAGAACGACTGGCTGACTGGTTTACTGACTGACTGGCTGACCGAATGACAGAATGACTGGTTGACTGAATTACTAGCTGACTGGCTGACTGAATGACTGGCTGACTGAATGACTGGCTGACCGGCTGACTGGCTGACTGAATGACTGGCTGACTGAATGACTGGCTGACTGAATGACTGGCTGACTGATTGACTGGCTGACCGGCCCTCTGCTTTGCCTTTAGGATTAACCTGGGTAGTCCAACCATAAAACCGTAATCCCCACAGTTTCTTTGCCTAGTGGCTGTGACAGTTAGGGAGAGGGGGGACAGGGGGGAGAGAGAGGGGAGAGAGAGAGGGGGGAGAGAGGGGGGAGAGAGAGGGGGGAGGTCCTTCAGTTGGCGTTTGGACCCCACACGGTGACATATAAAGGGCTATCAGAATCAGTAGGAGCCTGATAAACTGACGGTTAGGCTGATTGGAGATCTGAGGTGGTGAAGCTGGTTTAGATCTGAGGTGGTGAAGCTGGTTTAGATCTGAGGTGGTGAAGCTGGTTTAGATCTGAGGTGGTGAAGCTGGTTTAGATCTGAGGTGGTGAAGCTGGTTTAGATCTGAGGTGGTGAAGCTGGTTAGATCTGAGGTGGTGAAGCTGTTTAGATCTGAGGTGGTGAAGCTGGTTTAGAACTGAGGTGGTGAAGATGGTTTAGATCTGAGGTGGTGAAGCTGTTTAGATCTGAGGTGGTGAAGCTGGTTTAGATCTGAGGTGGTGAAGCTGGTTAGATCTGAGGTGGTGTAGCTGTTTAGATCTGAGGTGGTGAAGCTGGTTTAGATCTGAGGTGGTGAAGCTGGTTTAGATCTGAGGTGGTGAAGCTGGTTTAGATCTGAGGTGGTGAAGCTGGTTTAGATTTGAGGTGGTGAAGCTGGTTTAGATCTGAGGTGGTGAAGCTGGTTTAGATTTGAGGTGGTGAAGCTGGTTTAGATCTGAGGTGGTGAAGCTGGTTAGATCTGAGGTGGTGAAGCTGGTTTAGATCTGAGGTGGTGAAGCTGTTTAGATCTGAGGTGGTGAAGCTGGTTAGATCTGAGGTGGTGAAGCTGGTTTAGATCGGAGGTGGTGAAGCTGGTTTAGATCTGAGGTGGTGAAGCTGGTTTAGCAGTGTTAACACTGAGGGATCGGTCCTTCGTTAGACACTAACGCTGCGTTTACACAGGCAGCCCAATTCTGATATTTTTTCCACTAATTGGTCTTTTGACCAATCACATCTAATATTTTCACATCAGATCTTTCCAGAGCTGATCTGATTGGTCAAAAGACCAATTATTGAAAAAAATATCAGAATTGGGCTGCCTGTGTAAACACTGCCTAACATACACGCACACAGACACATGGAGGCACACTCAAAGATACACACATTCACATACATTCACAAGCACACACACACACACACACACAAAGCAAGGGATCGCTCTCCTGTCAGACAGTGAGCTATGCAGTTATTTGTTGGTCATGGAGGGGATATTTATAAATGGGATTGCCTCTTTATTGACAAAGCATTGGAGATAAATACTATGAATTAAAGGACTAGAGAGTCAGAGAAACCTTCTACATAAAAGGATGTCCTCTCCTCTATGCTGTTTTAACTATGTGGCCCCGTGTAGCTCAGTTGGTAGAGCATGGCGTTTGCAATGGTACGTTTCCCACGGGGGGCCAGTATGAAAAATGTATGCACTCACTAACTGTAAGTCGCTCTGGATAAGAGCATCTGCTAAATTACTTAAATGTAAATATAATGGTACTCTCCTCTATACTACTGTCTTAACTCTGATATAATGGTACTCTCCTCTATACTGTCTTAACTCTGATATAATGGTACTCTCCTCTATACTGTCTTAACTCTGATATAACAGTACTCTCCTCTATACTACTGTCTTAACTCTGATATAATGGTACTCTCCTCTATACTACTGTCTTAACTCTGATATAACGGTACTCTCCTCTATACTACTGTCTTAACTCTGATATAATGGTACTCTCCTCTATACTGTCTTAACTCTGATATAATGGTACTCTCCTCTATACTGTCTTAACTCTGATATAATGGTACTCTCCTCTATACTACTGTCTTAACTCTGACATAATGGTACTCTCCTCTATACTACTGTCTTAACTCTGATATAATGGTACTCTCCTCTATACTACTGTCTTAACTCTGATATAATGGTTCTCTCCTCTATACTACTGTCTTAACTCTGATATAATGGTACTCTCCTCTATACTGTCTTAACTCTGATATAACAGTACTCTCCTCTATACTACTGTCTTAACTCTGATATAATGGTACTCTCCTCTATACTACTGTCTTAACTCTGATATAACAGTACTCTCCTCTATACTGTCTTAACTCTGATATAATGGTACTCTCCTCTATACTGTCTTAACTCTGATATAACGGTACTCTCCTCTATACTACTCTCTTAACTCTGATATAATGGTACTCTCCTCTATACTGTCTTAACTCTGATATAACAGTACTCTCCTCTATACTACTGTCTTAACTCTGATATAACGGTACTCTCCTCTATACTACTGTCTTAACTCTGATATAACGGTACTCTCCTCTATACTGTCTTAACTCTGATATAATGGTACTCTCCTCTATACTACTGTCTTAACTCTGATATAACGGTACTCTCCTCTATACTGTCTTAACTCTGATATAATGGTACTCTCCTCTATACTGTCTTAACTCTGATATAACGGTACTCTCCTCTATACTGTCTTAACTCTGATATAACGGTACTCTCCTCTATACTACTGTCTTAACTCTGATATAACGGTACTCTCCTCTATACTACTGTCTTAACTCTGATATAACGGTACTCTCCTCTATACTGTCTTAACTCTGATATAACGGTACTCTCCTCTATACTGTCTTAACTCTGATATAACGGTACTCTCCTCTATACTACTGTCTTAACTCTGATATAACGGTACTCTCCTCTATACTACTGTCTTAACTCTGATATAACGGTACTCTCCTCTATACTGTCTTAACTCTGATATAACGGTACTCTCCTCTATACTGTCTTAACTCTGATATAACGGTACTCTCCTCTATACTACTGTCTTAACTCTGATATAACGGTACTCTCCTCTATACTACTGTCTTAACTCTGATATAACGGTACTCTCCTCTATACTGTCTTAACTCTGATATAACGGTACTCTCCTCTATACTACTGTCTTAACTCTGATATAACGGTACTCTCCTCTATACTGTCTTAACTCTGATATAACAGTACTCTCCTCTATACTGTCTTAACTCTGATATAACGGTACTCTCCTCTATACTGTCTTAACTCTGATATAATGGTACTCTCTATACTACTGTCTTAACTCTGATATAATGGTACTCTCCTCTATACTGTCTTAACTCTGATATAATGGTACTCTCCTCTATACTACTGTCTTAACTCTGATATAACGGTACTCTCCTCTATACTACTGTCTTAACTCTGATATAATGGTACTCTCCTCTATACTACTGTCTTAACTCTGATATAATGGTACTCTCCTCTATGCTACTGTCTTAACTCTGATATAATGGTACTCTCCTCTATACTGTCTTAACTCTGATATAATGGTACTCTCCTCTATACTACTGTCTTAACTCTGATATAACGGTACTCTCCTCTATACTACTGTCTTAACTCTGATATAATGGTACTCTCCTCTATACTACTGTCTTAACTCTGATATAATGGTACTCTCCTCTATACTACTGTCTTAACTCTGATATAATGGTACTCTCTATACTACTGTCTTAACTCTGATATAATGGTACTCTCCTCTATACTGTCTTAACTCTGATATAATGGTACTCTCTATACTACTGTCTTAACTCTGATATAATGGTACTCTCCTCTATACTGTCTTAACTCTGATATAATGGTACTCTCTATACTACTGTCTTAACTCTGATATAACGGTACTCTCCTCTATACTACTGTCTTAACTCTGATATAACGGTACTCTCCTCTATGCTACTGTCTTAACCCTGATATAACGGTACTCTCCTCTATACTACTGTCTTAACTCTGATATAACGGTACTCTCCTCTATACTACTGTCTTAACTCTGATATAATGGTACTCTCCTCTATACTGTCTTAGCTCTGATATAACGGTACTCTCCTCTATACTACTGTCTTAACTCTGATATAATGGTACTCTCCTCTATACTACTGTCTTAACTCTGATATAACGGTACTCTCCTCTATACTGTCTTAACCCTGATATAACGGTACTCTCCTCTATACTACTGTCTTAACTCTGATATAACGGTACTCTCCTCTATACCACTGTCTTAACTCTGATATAATGGTACTCTCCTCTATACTACTGTCTTAACTCTGATATAACGGTACTCTCTATACTACTGTCTTAACTCTGATATAACGGTACTCTCCTCTATACTGTCTTAACTCTGATATAATGGTACTCTCCTCTATACTACTGTCTTAACTCTGATATAATGGTACTCTCCTCTATACTGTCTTAACTCTGATATAATGGTACTCTCCTCTATACTGTCTTAACTCTGATATAACGGTACTCTCCTCTATACTACTGTCTTAACTCTGATATAATGGTACTCTCCTCTATACTACTGTCTTAACTCTGATATAACGGTACTCTCCTCTATACTACTGTCTTAACTCTGATATAATGGTACTCTCCTCTATACTACTGTCTTAACTCTGATATAATGGTACTCTCCTCTATACTACTGTCTTAACTCTGATATAATGGTACTCTCCTCTATACTGTCTTAACTCTGATATAACGGTACTCTCCTCTATACTGTCTTAACTCTGATATAACGGTACTCTCCTCTATACTGTCTTAACTCTGATATAATGGTACTCTCCTCTATACTGTCTTAACTCTGATATAACGGTACTCTCCTCTATACTGTCTTAACTCTGATATAATGGTACTCTCCTCTATACTACTGTCTTAACTCTGATATAACGGTACTCTCCTCTATACTGTCTTAACTCTGATATAATGGTACTCTCCTCTATACTGTCTTAACTCTGATATAATGGTACTCTCCTCTATACTGTCTTAACTCTGATATAACGGTACTCTCCTCTATACTGTCTTAACTCTGATATAATGGTACTCTCTATACTACTGTCTTAACTCTGATATAATGGTACTCTCCTCTATACTGTCTTAACTCTGATATAACGGTACTCTCCTCTATACTGTCTTAACTCTGATATAACGGTACTCTCCTCTATACTGTCTTAACTCTGATATAACGGTACTCTCCTCTATACTACTGTCTTAACTCTGATATAACGGTACTCTCCTCTATACTGTCTTAACTCTGATATAACGGTACTCTCCTCTATACTACTGTCTTAACTCTGATATAATGGTACTCTCCTCTATACTGTCTTAACTCTGATATAATGGTACTCTCTATACTACTGTCTTAACTCTGATATAACGGTACTCTCCTCTATACTACTGTCTTAACTCTGATATAACGGTACTCTCCTCTATGCTACTGTCTTAACTCTGATATAATGGTACTCTCCTCTATACTGTCTTAACTCTGATATAATGGTACTCTCCTCTATACTGTCTTAACTCTGATATAATGGTACTCTCCTCTATACTACTGTCTTAACTCTGATATAACGGTACTCTCCTCTATACTACTGTCTTAACTCTGATATAATGGTACTCTCCTCTATACTGTCTTAACTCTGATATAACGGTACTCTCCTCTATACTACTGTCTTAACTCTGATATAACGGTACTCTCCTCTATACTACTGTCTTAACTCTGATATAACGGTACTCTCCTCTATACTGTCTTAACTCTGATATAATGGTACTCTCCTCTATACTACTGTCTTAACTCTGATATAACGGTACTCTCCTCTATACTGTCTTAACTCTGATATAACAGTACTCTCCTCTATACTGTCTTAACTCTGATATAACGGTACTCTCCTCTATACTGTCTTAACTCTGATATAATGGTACTCTCCTCTATACTACTGTCTTAACTCTGATATAACGGTACTCTCCTCTATACTGTCTTAACTCTGATATAATGGTACTCTCTATACTACTGTCTTAACTCTGATATAATGGTACTCTCCTCTATACTGTCTTAACTCTGATATAATGGTACTCTCCTCTATACTACTGTCTTAACTCTGATATAACGGTACTCTCCTCTATACTACTGTCTTAACTCTGATATAATGGTACTCTCCTCTATACTACTGTCTTAACTCTGATATAATGGTACTCTCCTCTATCTACTGTCTTAACTCTGATATAATGGTACTCTCCTCTATACTGTCTTAACTCTGATATAATGGTACTCTCCTCTATACTACTGTCTTAACTCTGATATAACGGTACTCTCCTCTATACTACTGTCTTAACTCTGATATAATGGTACTTTCCTCTATACTACTGTCTTAACTCTGATATAATGGTACTCTCCTCTATACTACTGTCTTAACTCTGATATAATGGTACTCTCTATACTACTGTCTTAACTCTGATATAATGGTACTCTCCTCTATACTGTCTTAACTCTGATATAATGGTACTCTCTATACTACTGTCTTAACTCTGATATAATGGTACTCTCCTCTATACTGTCTTAACTCTGATATAATGGTACTCTCTATACTACTGTCTTAACTCTGATATAACGGTACTCTCCTCTATACTACTGTCTTAACTCTGATATAACGGTACTCTCCTCTATACTGTCTTAACCCTGATATAACGGTACTCTCCTCTATACTACTGTCTTAACTCTGATATAACGGTACTCTCCTCTATACTACTGTCTTAACTCTGATATAATGGTACTCTCCTCTATACTGTCTTAGCTCTGATATAACGGTACTCTCCTCTATACTACTGTCTTAACTCTGATATAATGGTACTCTCCTCTATACTATGTCTTAACTCTGATATAACGGTACTCTCCTCTATACTGTCTTAACCCTGATATAACGGTACTCTCCTCTATACTACTGTCTTAACTCTGAAATAACGGTACTCTCCTCTATACCACTGTCTTAACTCTGATATAATGGTACTCTCCTCTATACTACTGTCTTAACTCTGATATAACGGTACTCTCCTCTATACTACTGTCTTAACTCTGATATAACGGTACTCTCCTCTATACTGTCTTAACTCTGATATAATGGTACTCTCCTCTATACTACTGTCTTAACTCTGATATAATGGTACTCTCCTCTATACTGTCTTAACTCTGATATAATGGTACTCTCCTCTATACTACTGTCTTAACTCTGATATAATGGTACTCTCCTATATACTACTGTCTTAACTCTGATATAATGGTACTCTCCTCTATACTGTCTTAACTCTGATATAACGGTACTCACCTCTATCCTGTCTTAACTCTGATATAACGGTACTCTCCTCTATACTGTCTTAACTCTGATATAATGGTACTCTCCTCTATACTGTCTTAACCCTGATATAACGGTACTCTCCTCTATACTGTCTTAACTCTGATATAATGGTACTCTCCTCTATACTACTGTCTTAACTCTGATATAACGGTACTCTCCTCTATACTGTCTTAACTCTGATATAATGGTACTCTCCTCTATACTGTCTTAACTCTGATATAATGGTACTCTCCTCTATACTGTCTTAACTCTGATATAACGGTACTCTCCTCTATACTGTCTTAACTCTGATATAATGGTACTCTCTATACTACTGTCTTAACTCTGATATAATGGTACTCTCCTCTATACTGTCTTAACTCTGATATAACGGTACTCTCCTCTATACTGTCTTAACTCTGATATAACGGTACTCTCCTCTATACTGTCTTAACTCTGATATAACGGTACTCTCCTCTATACTACTGTCTTAACTCTGATATAACGGTACTCACCTCTATACTGTCTTAACTCTGATATAACGGTACTCTCCTCTATACTACTGTCTTAACTATGATATAATGGTACTCTCCTCTATACTGTCTTAACTCTGATATAATGGTACTCTCTATACTACTGTCTTAACTCTGATATAACGGTACTCTCCTCTATACTACTGTCTTAACTCTGATATAACGGTACTCTCCTCTATACTGTCTTAACCCTGATATAACGGTACTCTCCTCTATACTACTGTCTTAACTCTGATATAACGGTACTCTCCTCTATACTACTGTCTTAACTCTGATATAATGGTACTCTCCTCTATACTGTCTTAGCTCTGATATAACGGTACTCTCCTCTATACTACTGTCTTAACTCTGATATAATGGTACTCTCCTCTATACTACTGTCTTAACTCTGATATAACGGTACTCTCCTCTATACTGTCTTAACCCTGATATAACGGTACTCTCCTCTATACTACTGTCTTAACTCTGATATAACGGTACTCTCCTCTATACCACTGTCTTAACTCTGATATAATGGTACTCTCCTCTATACTACTGTCTTAACTCTGATATAACGGTACTCTCCTCTATACTACTGTCTTAACTCTGATATAACGGTACTCTCCTCTATACTGTCTTAACTCTGATATAATGGTACTCTCCTCTATACTACTGT
Organism: Coregonus ussuriensis; assembly: GCA_031479575.1. NCBI lineage: Eukaryota > Metazoa > Chordata > Actinopteri > Salmoniformes > Salmonidae > Coregonus > Coregonus ussuriensis. The sequence goes on along the minus strand of CM062500.1, from coordinate 6,191,493 downwards.
CTTAACTCTGATATAATGGTACTCTCCTCTATACTGTCTTAACTCTGATATAACGGTACTCTCCTCTATACTACTGTCTTAACTCTGATATAATGGTACTCTCCTCTATACTACTGTCTTAACTCTGATATAACGGTACTCTCCTCTATACTACTGTCTTAACTCTGATATAATGGTACTCTCCTCTATACTACTGTCTTAACTCTGATATAATGGTACTCTCCTCTATACTACTGTCTTAACTCTGATATAATGGTACTCTCCTCTATACTGTCTTAACTCTGATATAACGGTACTCTCCTCTATACTGTCTTAACTCTGATATAACGGTACTCTCCTCTATACTGTCTTAACTCTGATATAATGGTACTCTCCTCTATACTGTCTTAACCCTGATATAACGGTACTCTCCTCTATACTGTCTTAACTCTGATATAATGGTACTCTCCTCTATACTACTGTCTTAACTCTGATATAACGGTACTCTCCTCTATACTGTCTTAACTCTGATATAATGGTACTCTCCTCTATACTGTCTTAACTCTGATATAATGGTACTCTCCTCTATACTGTCTTAACTCTGATATAACGGTACTCTCCTCTATACTGTCTTAACTCTGATATAACGGTACTCTCCTCTATACTGTCTTAACTCTGATATAACGGTACTCTCCTCTATACTACTGTCTTAACTCTGATATAACGGTACTCTCCTCTATACTGTCTTAACTCTGATATAACGGTACTCTCCTCTATACTACTGTCTTAACTCTGATATAATGGTACTCTCCTCTATACTGTCTTAACTCTGATATAATGGTACTCTCCTCTATACTGTCTTAACTCTGATATAACGGTACTCTCCTCTATACTACTGTCTTAACTCTGATATAACGGTACTCTCCTCTATACTACTGTCTTAACTCTGATATAATGGTACTCTCCTCTATACTGTCTTAACTCTGATATAACGGTACTCTCCTCTATACTGTCTTAACTCTGATATAATGGTACTCTCCTCTATACTACTGTCTTAACTCTGATATAACGGTACTCTCCTCTATACTACTGTCTTAACTCTGATATAACGGTACTCTCCTCTATACTGTCTTAACTCTGATATAACGGTACTCTCCTCTATACTACTGTCTTAACTCTGATATAACGGTACTCTCCTCTATACTACTGTCTTAACTCTGATATAACGGTACTCTCCTCTATACTGTCTTAACTCTGATATAACGGTACTCTCCTCTATACTACTGTCTTAACTCTGATATAACGGTACTCTCCTCTATACTGTCTTAACTCTGATATAACGGTACTCTCCTCTATACTGTCTTAACTCTGATATAACGGTACTCTCCTCTATACTGTCTTAACTCTGATATAATGGTACTCTCCTCTATACTACTGTCTTAACTCTGATATAACGGTACTCTCCTCTATACTGTCTTAACTCTGATATAATGGTACTCTCCTCTACTACTGTCTTAACTCTGATATAACGGTACTCTCCTCTATACTGTCTTAACTCTGATATAATGGTACTCTCCTCTATACTACTGTCTTAACTCTGATATAACGGTACTCTCCTCTATACTACTGTCTTAACTCTGATATAATGGTACTCTCCTCTATACTACTGTCTTAACTCTGATATAATGGTACTCTCCTCTATACTACTGTCTTAACTCTGATATAATGGTACTCTCCTCTATACTGTCTTAACTCTGATATAACGGTACTCTCCTCTATACTACTGTCTTAACTCTGATATAACGGTACTCTCCTCTATACTACTGTCTTAACTCTGATATAATGGTACTCTCCTCTATACTACTGTCTTAACTCTGATATAACGGTACTCTCCTCTATACTACTGTCTTAACTCTGATATAACGGTACTCTCCTCTATACTACTGTCTTAACTCTGATATAATGGTACTCTCCTCTATACTGTCTTAACTCTGATATAACGGTACTCTCCTCTATACTACTGTCTTAACTCTGATATAATGGTACTCTCCTCTATACTGTCTTAACTCTGATATAACGGTACTCTCCTCTATACTACTGTCTTAACTCTGATATAACGGTACTCTCCTCTATACTACTGTCTTAACTCTGATATAACGGTACTCTCCTCTATACTGTCTTAACTCTGATATAACGGTACTCTCCTCTATACTACTGTCTTAACTCTGATATAACGGTACTCTCCTCTATACTACTGTCTTAACTCTGATATAATGGTACTCTCCTCTATACTGTCTTAACTCTGATATAACGGTACTCTCCTCTATACTACTGTCTTAACTCTGATATAATGGTACTCTCCTCTATACTGTCTTAACTCTGATATAACGGTACTCTCCTCTATACTGTCTTAACTCTGATATAACGGTACTCTCCTCTATACTACTGTCTTAACTCTGATATAACGGTACTCTCCTCTATACTACTGTCTTAACTCTGATATAACGGTACTCTCCTCTATACTACTGTCTTAACTCTGATATAACGGTACTCTCCTCTATACTACTGTCTTAACTCTGATATAACGGTACTCTCCTCTATACTGTCTTAACTCTGATATAACGGTACTCTCCTCTATACTACTGTCTTAACTCTGATATAACGGTACTCTCCTCTATACTGTCTTAACTCTGATATAATGGTACTCTCCTCTATACTACTGTCTTAACTCTGATATAATGGTACTCTCCTCTATACTACTGTCTTAACTCTGATATAATGGTACTCTCCTCTATACTGTCTTAACTCTGATATAACGGTACTCTCCTCTATACTGTCTTAACTCTGATATAACGGTACTCTCCTCTATACTACTGTCTTAACTCTGATATAATGGTACTCTCCTCTATACTGTCTTAACTCTGATATAACGGTACTCTCCTCTATACTGTCTTAACTCTGATATAACGGTACTCTCCTCTATACTACTGTCTTAACTCTGATATAACGGTACTCTCCTCTATACTGTCTTAACTCTGATATAATGGTACTCTCCTCTATACTGTCTTAACTCTGATATAACGGTACTCTCCTCTATACTGTCTTAACTCTGATATAACGGTACTCTCCTCTATACTGTCTTAACTCTGATATAATGGTACTCTCCTCTATACTGTCTTAACTCTGATATAATGGTACTCTCCTCTATACTGTCTTAACTCTGATATAACGGTACTCTCCTCTATACTGTCTTAACTCTGATATAACGGTACTCTCCTCTATACTGTCTTAACTCTGATATAACGGTACTCTCCTCTATACTACTGTCTTAACTCTGATATAACGGTACTCTCCTCTATACTGTCTTAACTCTGATATAACGGTACTCTCCTCTATACTACTGTCTTAACTCTGATATAATGGTACTCTCCTCTATACTGTCTTAACTCTGATATAATGGTACTCTCCTCTATACTACTGTCTTAACTCTGATATAACGGTACTCTCCTCTATACTACTGTCTTAACTCTGATATAACGGTACTCTCCTCTATACTGTCTTAACTCTGATATAACGGTACTCTCCTCTATACTACTGTCTTAACTCTGATATAACGGTACTCTCCTCTATACTACTGTCTTAACTCTGATATAATGGTACTCTCCTCTATACTGTCTTAACTCTGATATAACGGTACTCTCCTCTATACTACTGTCTTAACTCTGATATAACGGTACTCTCCTCTATACTACTGTCTTAACTCTGATATAACGGTACTCTCCTCTATACTGTCTTAACTCTGATATAACGGTACTCTCCTCTATACTACTGTCTTAACTCTGATATAACGGTACTCTCCTCTATACCTGTCTTAACTCTGATATAATGGTACTCTCCTCTATACTACTGTCTTAACTCTGATATAACGGTACTCTCCTCTATACTACTGTCTTAACTCTGATATAACGGTACTCTCCTCTATACTGTCTTAACTCTGATATAACGGTACTCTCCTCTATACTACTGTCTTAACTCTGATATAACGGTACTCTCCTCTATACTGTCTTAACTCTGATATAATGGTACTCTCCTCTATACTACTGTCTTAACTCTGATATAACGGTACTCTCCTCTACTACTGTCTTAACTCTGATATAACGGTACTCTCCTCTATGCTACTGTCTTATCTCTGATATAACGGTACTCTCCTCTATACTGTCTTAACTCTGATATAACGGTACTCTCCTCTATACTACTGTCTTAACTCTGATATAACGGTACTCTCCTCTATACTGTCTTAACTCTGATATAACGGTACTCTCCTCTATACTGTCTTAACTCTGATATAACGGTACTCTCCTCTATACTACTGTCTTAACTCTGATATAACGGTACTCTCCTCTATACTGTCTTAACTCTGATATAACGGTACTCTCCTCTATACTGTCTTAACTCTGATATAACGGTACTCTCCTCTATACTACTGTCTTAACTCTGATATAACGGTACTCTCCTCTATACTGTCTTAACTCTGATATAATGGTACTCTCCTCTATACTGTCTTAACTCTGATATAATGGTACTCTCCTCTATACTGTCTTAACTCTGATATAACGGTACTCTCCTCTATACTGTCTTAACTCTGATATAATGGTACTCTCCTCTATACTACTGTCTTAACTCTGATATAATGGTACTCTCCTCTATACTGTCTTAACTCTGATATAACGGTACTCTCCTCTATACTACTGTCTTAACTCTGATATAACGGTACTCTCCTCTATACTGTCTTAACTCTGATATAACGGTACTCTCCTCTATACTACTGTCTTAACTCTGATATAACGGTACTCTCCTCTATACTGTCTTAACTCTGATATAACGGTACTCTCCTCTATACTACTGTCTTAACTCTGATATAACGGTACTCTCCTCTATACTGTCTTAACTCTGATATAACGGTACTCTCCTCTATACTGTCTTAACTCTGATATAACGGTACTCTCCTCTATACTACTGTCTTAACTCTGATATAACGGTACTCTCCTCTATACTACTGTCTTAACTCTGATATAACGGTACTCTCCTCTATACTGTCTTAACTCTGATATAATGGTACTCTCCTCTATACTGTCTTAACTCTGATATAACGGTACTCTCCTCTATACTACTGTCTTAACTCTGATATAACGGTACTCTCCTCTATACTGTCTTAACTCTGATATAACGGTACTCTCCTCTATACTGTCTTAACTCTGATATAACGGTACTCTCCTCTATACTGTCTTAACTCTGATATAACGGTACTCTCCTCTATACTACTGTCTTAACTCTGATATAATGGTACTCTCCTCTATGCTACTGTCTTAACTCTGATATAACGGTACTCTCCTCTATACTGTCTTAACTCTGATATAACGGTACTCTCCTCTATACTACTGTCTTAACTCTGATATAACGGTACTCTCCTCTATACTACTGTCTTAACTCTGATATAACGGTACTCTCCTCTATACTGTCTTAACTCTGATATAACGGTACTCTCCTCTATACTACTGTCTTAACTCTGATATAACGGTACTCTCCTCTATACTACTGTCTTAACTCTGATATAATGGTACTCTCCTCTATACTGTCTTAACTCTGATATAACGGTACTCTCCTCTATACTACTGTCTTAACTCTGATATAATGGTACTCTCCTCTATACTACTGTCTTAACTCTGATATAACGGTACTCTCCTCTATACTGTCTTAACTCTGATATAACGGTACTCTCCTCTATACTACTGTCTTAACTCTGATATAACGGTACTCTCCTCTATACTACTGTCTTAACTCTGATATAATGGTACTCTCCTCTATACTACTGTCTTAACTCTGATATAATGGTACTCTCCTCTATACTACTGTCTTAACTCTGATATAACGGTACTCTCCTCTACTACTGTCTTAACTCTGATATAATGGTACTCTCCTCTATACTACTGTCTTAACTCTGATATAACGGTACTCTCCTCTATACTGTCTTAACTCTGATATAACGGTACTCTCCTCTATACTACTGTCTTAACTCTGATATAACGGTACTCTCCTCTATACTACTGTCTTAACTCTGATATAATGGTACTCTCCTCTATACTGTCTTAACTCTGATATAACGGTACTCTCCTCTATACTGTCTTAACTCTGATATAACGGTACTCTCCTCTATACTACTGTCTTAACTCTGATATAATGGTACTCTCCTCTATACTGTCTTAACTCTGATATAACGGTACTCTCCTCTATACTACTGTCTTAACTCTGATATAATGGTACTCTCCTCTATACTACTGTCTTAACTCTGATATAACGGTACTCTCCTCTATACTGTCTTAACTCTGATATAACGGTACTCTCCTCTATACTGTCTTAACTCTGATATAACGGTACTCTCCTCTATACTACTGTCTTAACTCTGATATAACGGTACTCTCCTCTATACTGTCTTAACTCTGATATAATGGTACTCTCCTCTATACTACTGTCTTAACTCTGATATAATGGTACTCTCCTCTATACTGTCTTAACTCTGATATAACGGTACTCTCCTCTATACTACTGTCTTAACTCTGATATAACGGTACTCTCCTCTATACTGTCTTAACTCTGATATAACGGTACTCTCCTCTATACTACTGTCTTAACTCTGATATAACGGTACTCTCCTCTATACTGTCTTAACTCTGATATAACGGTACTCTCCTCTATACTACTGTCTTAACTCTGATATAATGGTACTCTCCTCTATACTGTCTTAACTCTGATATAATGGTACTCTCCTCTATACTGTCTTAACTCTGATATAACGGTACTCTCCTCTATACTACTGTCTTAACTCTGATATAACGGTACTCTCCTCTATACTGTCTTAACTCTGATATAACGGTACTCTCCTCTATACTGTCTTAACTCTGATATAACGGTACTCTCCTCTATACTGTCTTAACTCTGATATAACTGGTACTCTCCTCTATACTGTCTTAACTCTGATATAACGGTACTCTCCTCTATACTACTGTCTTAACTCTGATATAACGGTACTCTCCTCTATACTACTGTCTTAACTCTGATATAATGGTACTCTCCTCTACTACTGTCTTAACTCTGATATAACGGTACTCTCCTCTATACTACTGTCTTAACTCTGATATAACGGTACTCTCCTCTATACTACTGTCTTAACTCTGATATAACGGTACTCTCCTCTATACTGTCTTAACTCTGATATAACGGTACTCTCCTCTATACTGTCTTAACTCTGATATAACGGTACTCTCCTCTATACTGTCTTAACTCTGATATAACTGGTACTCTCCTCTATACTACTGTCTTAACTCTGATATAACGGTACTCTCCTCTATACTACTGTCTTAACTCTGATATAACGGTACTCTCCTCTATACTGTCTTAACTCTGATATAACGGTACTCTCCTCTATACTGTCTTAACTCTGATATAACGGTACTCTCCTCTATACTGTCTTAACTCTGATATAACGGTACTCTCCTCTATACTACTGTCTTAACTCTGATATAACGGTACTCTCCTCTATACTACTGTCTTAACTCTGATATAACTGGTACTCTCCTCTATACTGTCTTAACTCTGATATAACGGTACTCTCCTCTACTACTGTCTTAACTCTGATATAACGGTACTCTCCTCTATACTACTGTCTTAACTCTGATATAACGGTACTCTCCTCTATACTACTGTCTTAACTCTGATATAACGGTACTCTCCTCTATGCTACTGTCTTAACTCTGATATAATGGTACTCTCCTCTATACTGTCTTAACTCTGATATAATGGTACTCTCCTCTATACTACTGTCTTAACTCTGATATAATGGTACTCTCCTCTATACTACTGTCTTAACTCTGATATAATGGTACTCTCCTCTATACTACTGTCTTAACTCTGATATAATGGTACTCTCCTCTATACTACTGTCTTAACTCTGATATAATGGTACTCTCCTCTATACTACTGTCTTAACTCTGATATAACGGTACTCTCCTCTATACTACTGTCTTAACTCTGATATAATGGTACTCTCCTCTATACTACTGTCTTAACTCTGATATAATGGTACTCTCCTCTATACTACTGTCTTAACTCTGATATAATGGTACTCTCCTCTATACTGTCTTAACTCTGATATAATGGTACTCTCCTCTATACTGTCTTAACTCTGATATAATGGTACTCTCCTCTATACTACTGTCTTAACTCTGATATAACGGTACTCTCCTCTATACTACTGTCTTAACTCTGATATAACGGTACTCTCCTCTATACTACTGTCTTAACTCTGATATAATGGTACTCTCCTCTACTACTGTCTTAACTCTGATATAACGGTACTCTCCTCTACTACTGTCTTAACTCTGATATAACTGGTACTCTCCTCTATACTGTCTTAACTCTGATATAACGGTACTCTCCTCTATACTGTCTTAACTCTGATATAACGGTACTCTCCTCTATACTACTGTCTTAACTCTGATATAATGGTACTCTCCTCTATACTACTGTCTTAACTCTGATATAATGGTACTCTCCTCTATACTGTCTTAACTCTGATATAACGGTACTCTCCTCTATACTGTCTTAACTCTGATATAACGGTACTCTCCTCTATACTACTGTCTTAACTCTGATATAACGGTACTCTCCTCTATACTACTGTCTTAACTCTGATATAACGGTACTCTCCTCTATACTGTCTTAACTCTGATATAATGGTACTCTCCTCTATACTACTGTCTTAACTCTGATATAACGGTACTCTCCTCTATACTGTCTTAACTCTGATATAACGGTACTCTCCTCTATACTGTCTTAACTCTGATATAACGGTACTCTCCTCTATACTACTGTCTTAACTCTGATATAACGGGTACTCTCCTCTATACTACTGTCTTAACTCTGATATAAAGGTATCTCTCCTCTATACTACTGTCTTAACTCTGATATAACGGTACTCTCCTCTATATACTGTCTTAACTCTGATATAACGGTACTCTCCTCTATACTGTCTTAACTCTGATATAACTGGTACTCTCCTCTATACTGTCTTAACTCTGATATAACGGTACTCTCCTCTACTACTGTCTTAACTCTGATATAACGGTACTCCTCCTCTACTACTGTCTTAACTCTGATATAACTGGTACTCTCCTCTATACTGTCTTAACTCTGATATAACGGTACTTCCTCTTACTACTGTCTTAACTCTGATATAATGGTACTCTCCCCCCTCTATACTACTGTCTTAACTCTGATATAATGGTACCTCTCCTCTATACTACTGTCTTAACTCTGATATAATGGTACTCTCCTCCTCTACTACTGTCTTAACTCTGATATAACGGTACTCTCCTCTATACTGTCTTAACTCTGATATAACGGTACTCTCCTCTATACTGTCTTAACTCTGATATAATGGTACTCTCCTCTATACTACTGTCTTAACTCTGATATAACGGTACTCTCCTCTATACTACTGTCTTAACTCTGATATAACGGTACTCTCCTCTATACTACTGTCTTAACTCTGATATAACGGTACTCTCCTCTATACTGTCTTAACTCTGATATAACGGTACTCTCCTCTATACTGTCTTAACTCTGATATAATGGTACTCTCCTCTATACTGTTCTTAACTCTGATATAATGGTACTCTCCTCTTACTACTGTCTTAACTCTGATATAATGGTACTCTCCTCTATACTACTGTCTTAACTCTGATATAATGGTACTCTCCTCTATCTACTGTCTTAACTCTGATATAACGGTACTCTCCTCTATATACTGTCTTAACTCTGATATAATGGTACTCTCCTCTATACTACTGTCTTAACTCTGATATAACGGTACTCTCCTCTATACTACTGTCTTAACTCTGATATAATGGTACTCTCCTCTATACTACTGTCTTAACTCTGATATAACGGTACTCTCCTCTATACTACTGTCTTAACTCTGATATAATGGTACTCTCCTCTATACTGTCTTAACTCTGATATAATGGTACTCTCCTCTATACTGTCTTAACTCTGATATAATCGGTACTCTCCTCTATACTACTGTCTTAACTCTGATATAACGGTACTCTCCTCTATACTGTCTTAACTCTGATATAATGGTACTCTCCTCTACTACTGTCTTAACTCTGATATAATGGTACTCTCCTCTATACTACTGTCTTAACTCTGATATAATGGTACTCTCCTCTATACTACTGTCTTAACTCTGATATAATGGTACTCTCCTCTATACTACTGTCTTAACTCTGATATAACTGGTACTCTCCTCTACTACTGTCTTAACTCTGATATAACTGGTACTCTCCTCTATACTACTGTCTTAACTCTGATATAATGGTACTCTCCTCTATACTGTCTTAACTCTGATATAACGGTACTCTCCTCTATACTACTGTCTTAACTCTGATATAATGGTACTCTCCTCTATACTACTGTCTTAACTCCTGATATAACGGTACTCTCCTCTATCTACTGTCTTAACTCTGATATAACGGTACTCTCCTCTATACTGTCTTAACTCTGATATAACGGTACTCTCCTCTATACTACTGTCTTAACCTCTGATATAACGGTACTCTCCTCTATACTACTGTCTTAACTCTGATATAACGGTACTCTCCTCTATACTGTCTTAACTCTGATATAACTGGTACTCTCCTCTATACTGTCTTAACTCTGATATAACGGTACTCTCCTCTATACTCTGTCTTAACTCTGATATAATGGTACTCTCCTCTATACACTGTCTTAACTCTGATATAACGGTACTCTCCTCTATACTACTGTCTTAACTCTGATATAACGGTACTCTCCTCTATAACTGTCTTAACTCTGATATAATGGTACTCTCCTCTATACTACTGTCTTAACTCTGATATAACTGGTACTCTCCTCTATACTGTCTTAACTCTGATATAACTGGTACTCTCCTCTATACTACTGTCTTAACTCTGATATAATGGTACTCTCCTCTATACTACTGTCTTAACTCTGATATAACGGTACTCTCCTCTACTACTGTCTTAACTCTGATATAACGGTACTCTCCTCTATACTGTCTTAACTCTGATATAACGGTACTCTCCTCTATACTGTCTTAACTCTGATATAATGGTACTCTCCTCTATACTGTCTTAACTCTGATATAACGGGTACTCTCCTCTATACTGTCTTAACTCCTGATATAATGGTACTCTCCTCTATACTGTCTTAACTCTGATATAAGGTACTCTCCTCTATACTGTACTCTAACTCTGATATAACGGTACTCTCCTCTATACTGTCTTAACTCTGATATAACTGGTACTCTCCTCTATACTGTCTTAACTCTGATATAACGGTACTCTCCTCTATACTACTGTCTTAACTCTGATATAATGGTACTCTCCTCTATACTGTCTTAACTCTGATATAATGGTACTCTCCCTCTATACTACTGTCTTAACTCTGATATAATGGTACTCTCCTCTATACTACTGTCTTAACTCTGATATAACGGTACTCTCCTCTATATACTGTCTTAACTCTGATATAACTGGTACTCTCCTCTATACTGTCTTAACTCTGATATAACGGTACTCTCCTCTATACTACTGTCTTAACTCTGATATAACGGTACTCTCCTCTATACTACTGTCTTAACTCTGATATAACGGTACTCTCCTCTATACTACTGTCTTAACTCTGATATAATGGTCTCTCCTCTATATGCTGTCTTAACTCTGATATAATGGTACTCTCCTCTATACTGTCTTACTCTGATATAATGGTACTCTCCTCTATACTGTCTTAACTCTGATATAACGGTTACTCTCCTCTATACTACTGTCTTAACTCTGATATAAATGGTACTCTCCTCTATACTACTGTCTTAACTCTGATATAACGGTACTCTCCTCTATACTACTGTCTTAACTCTGATATAATGGTACTCTCCTGCTATACTGTCTTAACTCTGATATAACGGTACTCTCCTCTTTATACTGTCCTTAACCCTGATATAAACGGTACTCTCCTCTATACTACTGTCTTAACTCTGATATAACTGGGTACTCTCCTCTATACTACTGTCTTAACTCTGATATAACGGTACTCTCCTCTATACTACTGTCTTAACTCTGATATAATGGTACTCTCCTCTATACTTCTGTCTTAACTCTGATATAACGGTACTCTCCTCTAATACTGTCTTAACTCTGATATAATGGTACTCTCCTCTATACTACTGTCTTAACTCTGATATAATGGTACTCTCCTCTATACTGTCTTAACTCTGATATAACGGTACTCTCCTCTATACCACTGTCTTAACTCTGATATAATGGTACTCTCTATACTACTGTCTTAACTCTGATATAACGGTACTATCCTCTATACTACTGTCTTAACTCTGATATAACGGTACTCTCCTCTATGCTACTGTCTTAACTCTGATATAACGGTACTCTCCTCTATACTGTCTTAACTCTGATATAACGGTACTCTCCTCTATACTGTCTTAACTCTGATATAACGGTACTCTCCTCTATACTACTGTCTTAACTCTGATATAACTGGTACTCTCCTCTATACTACTGTCTTAACTCTGATATAACTGGTACTCTCCTCTATACTGTCTTAACTCTGATATAACGGTACTCTCCTCTATACTACTGTCTTAACTCTGATATAACGGTACTCTCCTCTATAACTGTCTTAACTCTGATATAACGGTACTCTCCTCTATCACTGTCTTAACTCTGATATAACGGTACTCTCCTCTATACTGTCTTAACTCTGATATAACGGTACTCTCCTCTATACTCTGTCTTAACTCTGATATAAAGGTACTCTCCTCTATACTGTCTTAACTCTGATATAACGGTACTCTCCTCTATACTACTGTCTTAACTCTGATATAATGGTACTCTCCCTATACTACTGTCTTAACTCTGATATAAAGGTACTCTCCTCTATACTACTGTCTTAACTCTGAAATAACGGTACTCTCCTCTACTACTGTCTTAACTCTGATATAACGGTACTCTCCTCTATACTACTGTCTTAACTCTGATATAATGGTACTCTCCTCTATACTACTGTCTTAACTCTGATATAACGGTACTCTCCTCTATACTACTGTCTTAACTCTGATATAAAGGTACTCTCCTCTACTACTGTCTTAACTCTGATATAACGGTACTCTCCTCTATACTGTCTTAACTCTGATATAACGGTACTCTCCTCTATACTGTCCTTAACTCTGATATAACGGTACTCTCCTCTATACTGTCTTAACTCTGATATATAACGGTACTCTCCTCTATACTACTGTCTTAACTCTGATATAAACGGTACTCTCCTCTATACTGTCTTAACTCTGATATAACGGTACTCTCCTCTATACTACTGTCTTAACTCTGATATAACGGTACTCTCCTCTATACTACTGTCTTAACTCTGATATAACGGTACTCCTCCTCTATACTGTCTTAACTCTGATATAACGGTACTCTCCTCTATACTGTCTTAACTCTGATATAACGGTACTCTCCTCTATACTACTGTCTTAACTCCTGATATAACGGTACTCTCCTCTATACTGTCTTAACTCTGATATAACGGTACTCCCTCTATACTACTGTCTTAACCTGATATAACGGTACTCTCCTCTATACTGTCTTTAACTTCTGTATATAACGGTAACTCCTCTATACTAATGTCTTAACTCTGATATAACGTACTCTCCTCTACTTACTGTCTTAAAACTCTGATATATAATTGGTACTCTCCTCTCGATACTGTCTTAACTCTGATATCTAATGGTACTCTCCTCTATACTACTGTCCTTAACTCTGATATAATGGTACTCTCCTCTATACTATTTACTGTCTTAACTCTGATATAATGGTACTCTCCTCTATACTACTGTCTTAACTCTGATATAATGGTACTCTCCTCTATACTGTCTTAACTCTGATAATAATGGTACTCTCCTCTATACTGTCTTAACTCTGTCGAATATACATGGTACTAGCTCCCACCTCTATAAATACTGTCTTAACTCTGATATAATAACACGGTACTCTCCTCTATACTGCTTAACTCTGATATAACGGTACTCTCCTCTATACTATGTCTTAACTCTGATATAACGGTACTCTCCTCTATACTGTCTTAACTCTGATATAATGGTACTCTCCTCTATACTGTCTTAACTCTGATATAACGGTACTCTCCCTCTACTACTGTCTTAACTCTGATATAACGGTACTCTCCTCTATACTGTCTTAACTCTGATATAAGGTACTCTCCTCTATACTGTCTTAACTCTGATATAATGGTACTCTCCTCTATACTACTGTCTTAACTCTGATATAACGGTACTCTCCTCTACTACTGTCTTAACTCTGATATAACGGTACTCTCCTCTATACTACTGTCTTAACTCTGATATAACGGTACTCTCCTCTATACTGTCTTAACTCTGATATAATGGTACTCTCCTCTATACTACGTCTTAACTCTGATATAACGGTACTCTCCTCTATACTGTCTTAACTCTGATATAACGGTACTCTCCTCTATACTACTGTCTTAACCTCTGATATAATGGTACTCTCCTCTATACTGTCTTAAACTCTGATATAACGGTACTCTCCTCTATACACTGTCTTTAACTCTGATATAACGGTACTCTCCTCTATATACTGTCTTAACTCTGATATAACGGTACTCTCCTCTAACTACTGTCTTAACTCTGATATAACGGTACTCTCCTCTATACTGTCTTAACTCTGATATAACGGTACTCTCCTCTATACTGTCTTAACTCTGATATAACGGTACTCTCCTCTATATACTGTCTTAACTCTGATATAACTGGTACTCTCCTCTATACTACTGTCTTAACTCTGATATAATGGTACTCTCCTCTATACTCGTCTTAACTCTGATATAACGGTACTCTCCTCTTATACTGTCTTAACTCTGATATAACGGTACTCTCCTCTATACTACTGTCTTAACCTCTGATATAACGGTACTCTCCTCTATCTACTGTCTTAACTCTGATATAACTGGTACTCTCCTCTATACTACTGTCTTAACTCTGATATAATGGTACTCTCCTCTATACTGTCTTAACTCTGATATAACGGTACTCTCCTCTATACTGTCTTAACTCTGATATAATGGTACTCTCCTCTATACTACTGTCTTAACTCTGATATAATGGTACTCTCCTCTATACTGTCTTAACTCTGATATAACGGTACTCTCCTCTATACTGTCTTAACTCTGATATAACGGTACTCTCCTCTATACTACTGTCTTAACTCTGATATAATGGTACTCTCCTCTATACTGTCTTAACTCTGATATAATGGTACTCTCCTCTTACTACTGTCTTAACCCTGATATAACGGTACTCTCCTCTATACTGTCTTAACTCTGATATAACGGTACTCTCCTCTATACTACTGTCTTAACTCTGATATAACGGTACTCTCCTCTATACTGTCTTAACTCTGATATAACGGTACTCTCCTCTATACTGTCTTAACTCTGATATAACGGTACTCTCCTCATACTACTGTCTTAACTCTGATATAACGGTACTCTCCTCTATACTACTGTCTTAACTCTGATATAATGGTACTCTCCTCTATACTACTGTCTTAACTCTGATATAATGGTACTCTCCTATATACTACTGTCTTAACTCTGATATAATGGTACTCTCCTCTATACTGTCTTAACTCTGATATAACGGTACTCTCCTCTATGCTACTGTCTTAACTCTGGTATAATGGAACTCTCTTCTCATACCTCAGAACAGATTATGATCCTACACAGACCCTTGGGAAGAAGGCATATGGAATGGAGACACAACACAAATGTATTCCCTGACATAAACATGTCGCTGCTGCAATGACTAAGCTAAGCTGGGTCTGAACAATCATCTCAATATCAATTCAAAAAGGCAATTAAGCTCCCTCTCCGTTACCCTCCATCCCTCCATTTCCCATTCCCTTTATACCTCCATTCCCTCCATCATATTATCACTCCATCCCACCTCCCTCCATCTCTCTATCCCTCCATCATATCATCGCTCCATTCCTACATTTCTCCATCCCTCCATTTCTCCATTCTATCAGTTCCCAGCCATCTCCCCACCGCCTTGGAGTGCTGCTCTGTGTCTGAAAACCAAAAGAGCCCCATGTCGCCACGTTTTTCAAAGGAAAAGCTAAGTTTGTATCAGGTTTTGGATTTCACTCCCTATACCCTTAACATCAGGCACAAGATCAGAGAGCAGCTGAGGGGTAGAGAGAGAGAGTAGAGAGAGAGAGAGAGAGAGAGAGAGAGAGAGGAGAGAGAGAGAGAGAGAGAGAGAGAGAGAGAGAGAGAGAGAGAGAGAGAGAGAGAGAGAGAGAGAGAGAAGAGAGAGAGAGGTAGAGAGAGAGAGAGAGAGAGAGAGAGAGAGAGAGAGAGAGAGAGAGAGAGAGAGAGAGAGAGAGAGAGGTAGAGAGAGAGAGGTAGCGAGAGAGAGGTAGAGAGAGAGAGTAGAGAGAGAGAGAGAGAGAGAGAGAGAGAAGTAGCGAGAGAGAGAGGTAGAGAGAGGAGAGAGAGAGAGAGAGATAGAGAGAGAGAGAGAGAG
>CM062500.1:6019761-6174279 GCA_031479575.1 Coregonus ussuriensis | reverse complement strand
TCTCTCTCTCTCTCTCTCTCTCTCTCTCTCTCTCTCTCTCTCCATCCTTTCTTTCTCTCTCTCTCTCTCTCTCTCTCCATCCTTTCTTTCTCTCTCTCTCTCTCTCTCTCTCTTTCCATCCTTTCTTTCTCTGCTCTTAGCTCCGTCCAGTAGGAAACCTGGGGACGCTCTCATCATTTCCGACATCAAGAAGGGCAGCGTGGCTCACAGGTAAATACATCAATCAATCAATCAACCTGCTCACAGGTAAATACATCAATCAATCAACCTGCTCACAGGTATATACATCAATCAATCAATCAACCTGCTCACAGATAAATACATCAATCAATCAACCAACCTGCTCACAGGTAAATTATCTGAAACATACAACATGCACCACATCAAAACTGTTGTCTCAGTGTTGAACTCCACACCACTACACTATGAATGTTCCTCTGCACACCACTACACTATGAATGTTCCTCTGCACACCACTACACTAAACTACACTATGGAAGAGTCACATATACAGTACCAGTCAAAAGTTTGGACACACATACTCATTCCAGAGTTTTTCTTTATTTTTACTATTTTCTACATTGTAGAATAATAGTGAAGACATCAAAACTATGAAATAACACATATGGAGTCATGTAGTAACCAAAAAAGTGTTAAACAAATCAAAATATATTTTATATTTGAGATTCTTCGAAGTAGCCACCCTTTGTCTTGATGACAGCTTTGCACACACTTGGCATTCTCTCAACCAGCTTCACCTGGAATGCTTTTCCAACAGTCTTGAAGGAGTTCCCACATATGCTGAGCACTTGTTGGCTGCTATTCCTTCACTCTGCTGTCCAACTCATCCCAAACCATCTCAATTGGGTTGAGGTCGGGTGATTGTGGAGGCCAGGTCATCTGATGCAGCACTCCATCACTCTCCTTGGTCTAATAGCCCTTACACAGCCTGGAGGTGTGTTTTGGGTCATTGTTCTGTTGAAAAACAAATGATAGTCCCACTAAGCCCAAACCAGATGGGATGGCATATCGCTGCAGAATGCTGTGGTAGCCATGCTGGTTAAGTGTGCCTTGAATTCTAAATAAATCACAGACAGTGTCACCAGCAAAGCACCCCCACACCATCACACCTCCTCCTCCATGCTTCACGGTGGGAACCACACATGCAGAGATCATCCGTTCACCTACTCTGCGTCTCACAAAGACACGGAACCAAAAATCTCAAATTTGGACTCATCAGACAAAAGGACAGATTTCCACCGGTCTAATGTCCATTGCTCGTGTTTCTTGGCCCAAGCAAGTCTCTTCTTCTTATTGGTGTCCTTTAGTAGTGGTTTCTTTGCAGCAATTCGACCATGAAGGCCTGATTCACGCAGTCTCCTCTGAACAGTTGATGTTGAGATGTGTCTGTTACTTGAACTCTGTGAAGTATTTATTTGGGCTGCAGTCTGAGGTGCAGTTAACTCTAATGAACTTATCCTCTGCAGCAGAGGTAACTCTGGGTCTTCCTTTCCTGTGGCGGTCCTCATGAGAGCCAGTTTCATCATAGCGCTTGATGGTTTTTGCGACTGCACTTGAAGAAACTTTCAAGGTTATAGAAATGTTCCGTATTGACTGACCTTCATGTCTTAAAGTAATGATGGACTGTCGTTTCTCTTTGCTTATTTGAGCTGTTCTTGCCATAATATGGACTTGGTCTTTTACCAAATAGGGCTATCTTCTGTGTACCCCCCTACCTTGTCACAACTGATTGGCTCAAATACATTAAATAGGAATGAAATTCCACAAATAAACTTTTAACAAGGCACACCTGTTAATTGAAATGCATTCCAGGTGACTACCTCATGAAGCTGGTTGAGAGAATGCCAAGAGTGTGCAAAGCTGTCATCAAGGCAAATGTTGGCTACTTTGAAGAATCTCAAATATAAAAAATGTGGTCCTCTGTAGCTCAGCTGGTAGAGCACGGCGCTTGTAACGCCAAGGTAGTGGGTTCGATCCCCGGGACCACCCATACACAAAAATGTATGCACGCATGACTGTAAGACGCTTTGGATAAAAGCGTCTGCTAAATGGCATATTATTATTATAAAATATATTTTCATTTGTTTAACACTTTTTTGGTTACTACATGATTCCATATGTGTTATTCCATAGTTTTGATGTCTTCACTATTATTCTACAATGTAGAAAATAGTAAAAATAAAGAAAAACCCTTGAATGAGTAGGTGTGTCCAAGCTTTTGACTGGTCCTGTAAATATTTCTATCTCTGTAGTAAAGTATATTGTGTTTGATGCAGTGCAGTGGATTTTAATCAGGGTTTTATGACCAGGCTCTGGGCTCACTCAGCTTCTGGGGCTAGAAGGGGGATGAGACCGTGCATAAGCTCATCTGCGTAATTCCACTTTTCTAGATCAATACAGATAATGTATTGTTCTGTGGCCAAGCACCGTGCTCCGTGGTATGATGTTCAGTGGCCAGGTTCCGTGCTCTGTGGTATGATGTTCAGTGGCCAAGCTCCGTGCTCGGTGGTACGATCCCCAGGGGACCATTACTCCACATAGTAAAACTCTGATTGCACCGCCAACTGAAGTGGGCCAGCTTGACGAGTGATTCGCTAGCTAACTAACGGACGGTGTCATCTCGTTGTGCGAGGCAGCGGATAGAACGCTTTTCAGTTAAATCCCCCAAAGTGGAAACGGATCGTGAAACGTCTGGTCGCTACTTTATACTGAGAGAGGGAATTTTCAGCTGAGGGAGGGGGGCAGGGGGGCAGGGGGGCAGGGGGCAGGGGGGCAGGGGGCAGGGGAGTAGCAGTAGCTATGAGTTGTGTGGAGTACACAAATACACACACACACAGACACACACAGACACACACTACAGACACACACTACAGACATAGATGTAGTTTAAACCCATTCTACTGTTCTGTGTCCTCTGGAGTACAAATCTCTGTGTTTACATCCAGGCCCGTCACCTAGGCGACGGAGCATTCTGTTTACCACCAGGGCTCTAACTAATTAGCCCACATTCTCTCTCTACCCTCGTTTTTCCAGGCCTTACGCAACTAACACATACTCATTCAAGGGTTTTTCTTTATTTTTACATTGTAGAATAATAGTGAAGACATCAAAATTATGAAATGTTTACATTTTACATTTAAATCATTTTGCAGACGCTCTTATCCAGAGTGACTTACAAATAACACATATGGAATCATGTAGTAACCAAAAAAGTGTTAAACAAATGAAAATATATTTTATATTTGAGATTCTTCGAAGTAGCCACATTTACATTACATTTTAGTCATTTAGCAGACGCTCTTAACCAGAGCGACTTACAGGAGCAATTAGGGTTAAGTGCCTTGCTCAAGGGCACATTAACGTCATTTAGCAGACGCTCTTAGCCAGAGCGACTCACAAATTGGTGCGTTCACCCTATAGCCAGTGGGATAACCACTTTACAATTTGGGGGGGGGGGGGGGGGTTGGAAGGAATACTTTATCCTATCCCAGGTATTCCTTAAAGAGGTGGGGTTTCAAATGTCTCCGGAAGGTGGTGAGTGACTCCGCTGTCCTGGCGTCGTGAGGGAGCTTGTTCCACCATTGGGGTGCCAGAGCAGCGAACAGTTTTGACTGGGCTGAGCGGGAGCTATGCTTCCGCAGAGGAAGGGGAGCCAGCAGGCCAGAGGTGGATGAACGCAATGTCCTCGTTTGGGTGTAGGGACTGATCAGAGCCTGAAGGTACAGAGGTGCCGTTCCCCTCACTGCTCCATAGGCAAGCACCATGGTCTTGTAGCGGATGCGAGCTTCAACTGGAAGCCAGTGGAGTGTGCGGAGGAGGGGGGTGACGTGAGAGAACTTTGAACACCAGACGGGCTGCGGCATTCTGGATGAGTTGTAGGGGTTTAATGGCACAGGCAGGGAGCCCAGCCAACAGCGAGTTGCAGTAGTCCAGACGGGAGATGACAAGTGCCTGGACCAGGACCTGCGCCGCTTCCTGTGTAAGGCAGGGTCGCACTCTCCGAATGTTGTAGAGCATGAACCTGCAGGAGCGAGGCACCGCCTTGATGTTGGCGGAGAACGACAGGGTGTTGTCCAGGGTCACGCCTAGGCTCTTCGCACTCTGGGAGGAGGACACAGCGGAGTTGTCAACCGTGATGGCGAGATCATGGAACGGGCAGTCCTTCCCCGGAAAATTGGAGGAGGAGGTATTATGGTGTGGGGGTGCTTTGCTGGTGACACTGTCTGTGATTTATTTAGAATTCAAGGCTACTACTAAAGGACACCCTTTGCCTTGATGACAGCTTTGCACACTCTTGGCACAGACACATCTCAACATCAACTGTTCAGAGGAGACTGTGTGAATCAGGCCTTCATGGTCGAATTCCTGCAAAGAAACCACTACTAAAGGACACCAATAAGAAGAAGAGACCTGCTTGGGCCAAGAAACACGAGCAATGGACATTAGACCGGTGGAAATTTGTCTTTTGGTCTGGAGTCCAAATTGGAGATTTTTGGTTCCAACCGCCGTGTCTTTGTGAGACACGGTGTGGATGAACGGATGATCTCTGCATGTGTAGTTCCCACCGTAAAGCATGGAGGAGGAGGTATTATGGTGTGGGGGTGCTTTGCTGGTGACACTGTCTGTGATTTATTTAGAATTCAAGGCACACTTAACCAGCATGGCTACCACAGCATTCTGCAGCGATACGCCATCCCATCTGGTTTGGGCTTAGTGGGACTATCTTTTTTTTTGGAACAGGACAATGACCCAAAACACACCTCCAGGCTGTGTGAGGGCTATTTTACCAAGAAGGAGAGTGATGGAGTGCTGCATCAGATGACCTGGCCTCCACAATCCCCCGACCTCAACCCAATTGAGATGGTTTGGGATGAGTCGGACGGCAGAGTGAAGGAAAAGCAGCCAACATGTGCTCAGCATATGTGGGAACTCTTTCAAGACTGTTGGAAAAGCATTCCAGGTGAATCTGGTTGAGAGAATGCCAAGAGTGTGCAAAGCCGTCATCAAGGCAAAGGGTGGCTATTTGAAGAATCTCAAATATAAAATATATTTGGATTTGTTTAACACTTTTCTGGTTACTACATGATTCCATATGTGTTATTTCATAGTGTTGATGTCTTCACTATTATTCTACAATGTAGAAAATAGTAAAAAATTAAGAAAAACCATTGAATGAGTAGGTGTGTCCAAACTATTGACTGGTACTGTATGTTTACCTTGCCTGTGGCCCAAATGGCACCTATTCCCTATGAGCCCTGGTCAGAAATAGTGCACTATATAGAGTAAAGGGGGCCATTTGGGACGCAGCCCTGGTAATTATGCTGAACGGAAGATGAGGGGAATTGGGTTATGCACTGATCAGTGATTCTGATTCTCTCCCCAAAGCACCCAGTCCTATTGTATCAGGGTATTAGTTACCTCTGCCAAGGAGACAGAGGAAAGCAGTGGGGAGTTAGGATTTGATTCTAGCTTACATTCTGCTGCTGTATTAGAGTGTCGTTCTACATCTGTGTTGCTTGCTGTTTGGGGTTTTAGGCTGGGTTTGTAAAAAGGGCTTTGTAAATACATTTGATTGATTGATATTTACGGTAATAAACCTTTTACTATGCTCTTGTACTAGGGTATTTACCATAGTGATGACCTAGCTTTCAGATAAATTGGGCAGGTTTTTGTCCCTTATACCTTTCAGGATTTAGGCATTTTGGACATTAGTAAAAAAAAAAAAAAAACAGAGATTATTGGTCATTATAATAATGGGTTTCTTTCTCTGGATTACAATGGAATATTAATGTTGTTCCAGAATGAGGAATGAGGACAACTGAACAGTATTCTGTATTCTACCTCTGTGTCGTTATAGTGAAGGGAGGGAGGGGAGCCAACTGATGACTGCCTGGCTGCACCCCAAATGGCACCCTATTCCCTATGTAGTGCACTACGTTTGATCAAAACCCTATGTTCCTGGTCAACAGTAGTGCACTACACAGGGAATAGGGTTCCATTTGGGATGCAGGCCTTGTTATCGATGCTCCACATTCACCTCACTGCATTCAGCTGAATTTGGCCCATTTCAGCAGCTTGCCTCTGTCAGGGCTCCTGTTAATAGGTCTCTGTGAGTCTCATTTCAGCAGCTTGTCTCTGTCAGGGCTCCTGTTAATAGGTCTCTGTGAGTCTCATTTCAGCAGCTTGCCTCTGTCAGGGCTCCTGTTAATAGGTCTCTGTGAGTCTCATTTCAGCAGCTTGCCTCTGTCAGGGCTCCTGTTAATGGGTCTCTGTGAGTCTCATTTCAGCAGCTTGCCTCTGTCAGGGCTCCTGTTAATGGGTCTCTGTGAGTCTCATTTCAGCAGCTTGCCTCTCTATGTGTGTGTCTCTGACAGAGTTTAAAATGCATTACATCTGCATATCAGTCTATTCTATGGGGGGAAGAACTTCTGCATTATGGTTCTGGCTGTGTATTGATGAGAGTATGACTGTGTACAGGTATGTGGATGCATGATGAATAATGGATGTTTCTACACAAGATCATTTAGATCAATGTTTGTGGTGTGACAGAACAGCATGTTAGCACACTGAAGTGGTGTGTAACCAGTCTTACTATATGAACATCTGAGCACATTTACACATAGAATAGTACATACTGTAGAATAGAGAATTGAAGCCAGTCCCCTCCACCGCTAAAGCCTGGTCTCTGGTTTTCTCTTCCCAGGACTGGCACCCTGGAGCTGGGGGACAAGCTGCTGGCCATCGATAACATCCGTCTGGACAACTGTTCCATGGAAGACGCTGTTCAGATTCTCCAGCAGTGTGAAGAACTGGTCAAGCTCAAGATCCGCAAGGACGAGGACAACTCAGGTAGTGCGTACACACTGGACACACACACACACACCACACACACACACACACACACACACACACACACACTGGACACACACACACACACACACACTGGACACACACACACACACACACACACACACACACTGGACACACACACACACACTGGACACACACACTGGACACACACACACACACACACACACACAAACTCACTCATCAACACACATACAGATCATTAGAGGTGTGTGTGTCACGGGTGGTAGCAGTGTGACTTCCTCCAGAACACACACAGATGGGTCTGCAGCCCAGTTCAGTTCAGATCATCTGTCAGGGCTCGTGCCAAATAAATCCACTTCATCATCTCAATGAGCACAACTGTTGACCCTGGACAGTCCTCTAATAATCTCATTCTCATCTAATACTCATCTAATACTCTCTGGTAGTCAAAACCACTGTACCAACCTCTCTGGTAGTCAAAACCACTGTACCAACCTCTCTGGTAGTCAAAACCACTATACCAACCTCTCTGGTAGTCAAAACCACTGTACCAACCTCTCTGGTAGTCAAAACCACTGTACCAACCTCTCTGGTAGTCAAAACCACTGTACCAACCTCTCTGGTAGTCAAAACCACTATACCAACCTCTCTGGTAGTCAAAACCACTGTACCAACCTCTCTGGTAGTCAAAACCACTGTACCAACCTCTCTGGTAGTCAAAACCACTGTACCAACCTCTCTGGTAGTCAAAACCACTTTACCTACCTCTCTGGTAGTCAAAACCACTGTACCAACCTCTCTGGTAGTCAAAACCACTATACCAACCTCTCTGGTAGTCAAAACCACTATACCAACCTCTCTGGTAGTCAAAACCACTGTACCAACCTCTCTGGTAGTCAAAACCACTGTACCAACCTCTCTGGTAGTCAAAACCACTATACCAACCTCTCTGGTAGTCAAAACCACTATACCAACCTCTCTGGTAGTCAAAACCACTGTACCAACCTCTCTGGTAGTCAAAACCACTGTCCTTGTTAGATATAATTCACCTGACCTAAAACAAAACACCCAATCTAACCCATCTCTATAGTCCTATGATCTAGTTATCCATACACATGTTCCTTCCATTTCCAGGAAATGGAATACATGAATCATTTATCAAAAGTAGCAACACAAATTTCAAAAAAATGTTCAGCTTCAATTGTGAGTTGTATTCAATTATTCATTCCACACAGTCTCACTGACTGAATGATGGAGTTGATGAACTCAGTATGTTGGGAAGTATGACAGAACAGCACATGGATACGGAGCCAACCCCCCACTGATACTAACTGATACTAAATAAGAATGAGTAGAATTAGAATGTAGAATTAGAACTAAAACAGAATGGTTGCATTTACACAGGCAGCCCAATTCAGTTTTTTTTCTTCTCACTAATTAGCCTTTTGACCAATCAGATCAGCGCTGAAAATATCTGATGTGAAAAGATCTGATCTGATTGATCAAAAAGACGAATTAGTGGAAAGAAGATCAGAATTGGGCTGTCTGTGTAAACCCAGCCAACTAAAGATAGCACTGTCCTTCCCACTACCCCATTTTCTAAAAGAGTCTTCCCAGTTGACACCCAAACTACTGCAATGCAGCAGGAGACCCCACGGCCAATCATCACAGAGCTATTATTCTGTATGCAAATGACGCTTAAATTAGTATAATTGTACCAATTAAAATGCTCTGTTTGATCAATCAGACCATTAAAAACCAACGCACCAAATTCCGCCCCTGGGGGGACGAGAACCAATCGGCTCACAGCGGGTGCAGAATCAAACATCAGAAATCCATATTTACCCATTCATCTATTTACATGAGTCCCAAATGACATCCTATTCCCTTTATAGTGGCCCTATGGGCCCCAGGTCAAAAGTAGTGCACTATAAAGGGAAAAGGGTGCCATTTGGGATGCAGTCCATGTGTTTGTTTTGTTCCTGTAATTATTTGTTTGAACTCGGAACTAAATATTTCTACTTGAAGTTGTAACGGAACAGAGATCGTCCGTTTTATTCACTGTTATGACTAATGCGGTCAGAGTGTTTAAACAACAGACACAGACACACACATCCTCAAAGAGTTTCCCATATTAATGTGTTGCAGGCAGCATGTATCTGTCACTTTAGATGTGTGTCTCCTCTTGGGTCCCTCTACCACCCATAGTCACTGGGAGGAGAGTTAAGTACAATGTTTATTCTCCTGGGTCCCCTCACCACCCATAGTCACTGGGAGGAGAGTTAAGTACAATGTTTATTCTCCTGGCTCTCCTCACCACCCATAGTCACTGGGAGGAGAGTTAAGTACAATGTTTATTCTCCTGGCTCCCCTCACCACCCATAGTCACTGGGAGGAGAGTTAAGTAAAATGTTTATTCTCCTGGCTCCCCTCACCACCCATAGTCACTGGGAGGAGAGTTAAGTAAAATGTTTATTCTCCTGGCTCCCCTCACCACCCATAGTCACTGGGAGGAGAGTTAAGTAAAATGTTTATTCTCCTGGCTCCCCTCACCACCCATAGTCACTGGGAGGAGAGTTAAGTACAATGTTTATTCTCCTGGCTCCCCTCACCACCCATAGTCACTGGGAGGAGAGTTAAGTACAATGTTTAATCTCCTGGCTCCCCTCACCACCCATAGTCACTGGGAGGAGAGTTAAGTATAATGTTTATTCTCCTCTAAGACGAATGAACTAGAGTCAGTCTATGTGTGTCATGCTATGCATGTTAGAGCTGTTCTGAGAACTGTGTTATCCTTGCTCACCCACTTTAGGGACTGCTAGGTCTTTCTCTGGTGGGAGAGAGAGAGAGAGAGAGAGAGAGAGAGAGAGAGAGAGAGAGAGAGAGAGAGAGAGAGAGAGAGAGAGAGAGAGAGAGAGAGAGAGAGAGAGAAGAGAGAGAGAGAGAGAGAGAGAGAGAGAGAGAGAGAGAGAGAGAGAGAGAGAGAGAGAGAGAGAGAGAGAGAGAGAGAGAGAGAGAGAGAGAGAGAGAGAGAGAGAGAGAGAGAGAGAGAGAGAGAGAGAGAGAGAGAGAGAGAGAGAGAGAGAGAGAGAGAGAGAGAGAGAGAGAGAGAGAGAGAGAGATGTAAGAAGACATGCATACACACACGTGCACACTTCACCGGATGCACAGAAACAGAGAGACCAAATGCATAAGAAACGAAGTGAGTTCTCAGACAAAATCCATGAGACCTCATGCCCTAGAAAGACAGAGGAACTAACTATAAATACAAGAGAACAAAATGTCCTTTTACTGTGTTCTGTTCTCCACCAGCTACCAGACCTCAGTAACACAGACTCACTAACAGAGTCCAGGACACAACGTGACCTCAGTAACACAGACAAAGTGAATCTGGAGCTGCAGAAAGAGATAATGTAGCTATTACACATTAAGGCTGATTCTGTTACATTCATCTCTATATAATTCATGAACGATCATGAGAGATTTCCCTCAGATTACAGCGATCCACAAAGAATTCGAAAACAAAACCCAATTTTGATAAACTCCCTTATCTACTGGGTGAAAAACCACAGTGTGCCATCACAGCTGCAAGATTTGTGACCTGTTGCCACAAGAAAAGGGCAACCAGTGAAGAACAAACACCATTGTAAATACAACCCATATTTATGTTTATTTATTTTCCCTTTTGTACTTTAACTATTTGCATATTGTTACAACACTGTATATATACATAATATGACATTTGAAATGTCTTTATTCTTTTGAAACTTCTGAGTGTAATGTTTACTGTTAATATTTATTGTTTATTTCACTTTTGTTTACTATCTACTTCACTTGCTTTGGCAATGTTAACACACGTTTCCCATGCCAATAAAGCCCTTAAATGGAATTGAAATTGAAATGAGAGAGAGAGAGAGACTCTCTCTCCCATCTCTACCTACCTACTGATGTTCCTATAAGACCATCTCTCTCTTTCTCCCATCTCTACCTAACAGGCCTGGTAAGCTTTCAACAGAGGAAAAAGGATCATCATATGTTATATTAACTGATGTTAAACTCTCTTAGTAGCATTGAAAAACATGAATTAGTAAAACCAAGTAGGGATGGTGGATTTATTCAGACGCTCACCCGGTTCTTCCTCTTCAAAGAGTCTCCAGCTCTCAGCAGCTGCTCTGATCTGATCTGTATGTGTTATGGAAACTGTAGTGTAGGCCCTCTGAGTTTCAAATTAGCAGTTGATCTTTTAACGCTCCTCGTCTGATGGAGTGGAACTCACAGGTGGGCTGCACTCCGTCTAAAGTGGTATGCCCTCTTAACACGGATAGATAATTCTCCTCTCTCTCTCTCTCTCTCTCTCTCTCTCTCTCTCTCTCTCTCTCTCTCTCTCTCTCTCTCTCTCTCTCTCTCTCTCTCTCTCTCTCTCTCTCTCTCTCTCTCTCTCTCTCTCTCTCTCTCTCTCTCTCTCTCACCCCTAACCTCTCTCACCCCTAACCTCTCTCACCCCTAACCTCTCTCACCCCTAACCCTGGCCAGGGCTGTGCTTGTCACAGCTCAGGGACAGAGTTGTAAAGCTAAGGGACGGAGGTATACACCGTGTTCTGTTGTCCTGTGTTCCAGACGAACAGGAGCTGTCTGGATCCATCATCTACACAGTGGAGCTGAAGAGGTACGGAGGCCCGCTGGGGATCACCATCTCAGGCACAGAGGAGCCCTTTGACCCCATCGTCATCTCCAGCCTCACCAAGGGAGGACTAGCCGAGAGGTGAGAGAGCTAGGGGAATGGGGTGTGGGTAGCTGGCAGAGACAGGGGACAGGGTGGAAGATGACAGACAGGGCAGGATGGGAAATGAGGTGAGAGTCAGTCAATGTTTTCTGGAGGAAGGAATGTCCTGAGATACCCGACCTGAGTTTTTGGCAGCCATCACTCCACATGTTATTCTCTCTGTCTGTGGCTCCTGTCATCTCTAACCGTACTGATCTGTCATCTCTAACCGTACTGATCTGTCATCTCTAACCGTACTGATCTGTCATCTCTAACCATACTGATCTGTCATCTCTAACCGTACTGATCTGTCATCTCTAACCATAGTGATCTGATTATCCTGTCATCTCTAACCATACTGATCTGTCATCTCTAACCGTACTGATCTGTCATCTCTAACCGTACTGATCTGTCATCTCTAACCATAGTGATCTGATTATCCTGTCATCTCTAACCATAGAGATCTGATTATCCTGTCATCTCTAACCATAGTGATCTGATTATCCTGTCATCTCTAACCATAGAGATCTAATTATCCTGTCATCTTTAACCATAGTGATCTGATTAACCTGTCATCTCTAACCATAGTGATCTGATTATCCTGTCATCTCTAACCATAGTGATCTGATTATCCTGTAATCTCTAACCATAGTGATCTGATTAACCTGTCATCTCTAACCATAGTGATCTGATTATCCTGTCATCTCTAACCATAGTGATCTGATTATCCTGTCATCTCTAACCATAGTGGTCTGATTAGAAGCAGCGCCAAGGTCGGCCTCACAAAGTCTCCATGACCTCTTCACTCACTCAGACTGACACAAGGCATTCTGCACAGTGTCTCCCAGACTCCAAGCAGACAGTTTCTCTCTCTCTCTTTCTCTTTCCTTTGCTTTCTCTCCCTCCCTCTCTCTCTCTCTCTCTCCCTCCCTCTCTCTCTCTCTCTCTCTGCCTCTCTCTCTCTCTGTGGTGCTGGGGAGAACTGACTGACTGAAACCCTGGGGAGGCTTGGATAGCTCAGGCAGACGCCAGACCAGATGGTCTGAGGACAGAAAATGTGCTTGGCTCAGTAGGATAAAGAGTTGAGGTTTCTGGGGGCACTAATCTGACAGATCTTTTACACTCTCTTTGCACACAGACCTTTTCTCCTGGGTCATGTTCAGTAGGGTACACTGTAGCCAAATAATGTGCAACTTCCTATTGGTAGTACATCCCCGTTTTCACAACGTTTGCTCCCTAATGAACACAACCCTGGTGTTTCTCTGTGTATAGGACGGGAGCGATCCACATCGGGGACAGGATCCTAGCCATCAACAGTAACAGCCTGAAGGGTAAACCACTGAGTGAAGCCATTCACCTGCTGCAGATGGCTGGAGAGTCTGTCACCCTGAAGATCAAGAAACAGGGAGAACGTGAGTAGAGGACACACAGTACACACACATAGGTCAAGGCATGACATAGTACAACCAGAGCCCTCACTGGGGTCAAAGAGCGTCACACCGTACACATGACATAGTACAACCAGAGCCCTCACTGGGGTCAAAGAGCGTCACACCGTACACATGACATAGTACAACCAGAGCCCTCACTGGGGTCAAAGAGCGTCACACCGTACACATGACATAGTACAACCAGAGCCCTCGCTGGGGTCAAAGACCGTCACACCGTACACATGACATAGTACAACCAGAGCCCTCGCTGGGGTCAAAGACCGTCACAACGTACACATGACATAGTACAACCAGAGCCCTCGCTGGGGTCAAAGACCGTCACACCGTACACATGACATAGTACAACCAGAGCCCTCGCTGGGGTCAAAGAGCGTCACACCGTACACATGACATAGTACAACCAGAGCCTTCACTGGGGTCAAAGAGCGTCACACCGTACACATGACATAGTACAACCAGAGCCCTCACTGGGGTCAAAGACCGTCACACCGTACACATGACATAGTACAACCAGAGCCCTCACTGGGGTCAAAGACCGTCACACCGTACACATGACATAGTACAACCAGAGCCCTCACTGGGGTCAAAGACCGTCACACCGTACACATGACATAGTACAACCAGAGCCTTCACTGGGGTCAAAGAGCGTCACACCGTACACATGACATAGTACAACCAGAGCCCTCACTGGGGTCAAAGACCGTCACACCGTACACATGACATAGTACAACCAGAGCACTCACTGGGGTCAAAGAGCGTCACACCGTACACATGACATAGTGCAACCAGAGCCCTCGCTGGGGTCAAGGTTCAGGTAACACGCTGTACATTATAGGGAAGCTACATAAGAATAGGATATACCTTAATCGACCTGTCAATGCAATCTACACACAAAATATTAGTTATCTATACTGTGCTGTACTGTACCATACACACACACACTGTGTACTATACACACACACACACATACACCTAAACATACATACACACACACACACACACCTAAACACACACACACATACACACTCGTGCACACACCTTTTTGCAGTGGATGAAATAGTGTTTCAGCACTATCACCCTAGTGCCAGAACCCTTGTTCGGTTGGGTTAGGCCTGCCAAATTGATTCAATAAATAGAATTTACAGCAGATATGGTTCCATTACAGAAGACAATTTGCTCATATCTTGAGCTGTGCATTCAGTGCCTGCTTATTTCTGCTGAATTAGAGTGAGATTGATTGACTTAGAAGTTGGCTGGAAACAGCTGTGTGGGAAAAATAACAGATTGCATGATAATTTCTTCCTGTGCTCATCTCTTTCCCTCTCTGACTCTCTCTCTTTCTTGCCCTCACACTACACCTCCCATTCTCTCACTCTCACCACCCTTTCTTTCTTTCTTTCTTTCTTTCTTTCTTTCTTTCTTTCTTTCTTTCTTTCTTTCTCCTCTTTCTTTCTCCTCTTTCCCCCCCTAGTGGCCAGTCCCAAGCAGCCGTCAGTGTCTGGTCGTCTCAGTGATGTGATGCTGAGTGACGTGGAGGACGAGGCAGGGTTAGGGGGTCTGGGAGGCCAGGCAGAGAGCCAGAAACCTGGGAAGCTCTCAGACCTCTACTCCACCACCATCCCCTCTGTGGACTCAGCCGTGGAGTCCTGGGACGGCTCAGCCATAGACAACACCTTCAACACCCAGGGTGAGAGGGAAGTGTGTGTGTGTGACAGACAGACAGACAGAATGGGAGGCTCACATCTTTTCACTACACCAGTGTAACAAAAACACAATACTAATAAAACAAACCATTACTGTCCATCACCATAGCAACATCCACAGCAGTTGTCCAAAACAATAGACTTTAGAGTACAAAATAATACAATTTACGTGTAAATACATAAATAGGTACTGTAAATGCAAATGGAATATAATGTATAAAGCAAATATAACTAGCAAAGACATTCTGTAGCACACCAGTAATTATACAACGGGTGGGTTTAATCCTGGATGCTGATTGGTTAAAACCGCATTCCAGCCGGTGTCTATTCCACAAATTGCCACCGGCTAAATCTATGACGTTAAAATTCCTATTTACTCTGTTCCATCTGACTGCCCAATCCACTGTCTCATCAGTTCTGCCAGGCAAGTTATAAACTTGATCTTCTTAAAGATTAGCATTTGGTTTTCAACAGCAGAGATTTGTAATAACCCTGATGTCTGTCTCTCCGACATTTGCACCATTGTTTCAATATTGAAATTCGATCTCGAGCTGTCCTATGGTAATGAACGCGTCGGGAGTCGGCTTTTCTCAGCCAGTCGAAATCATGAATCAGCATCATTTTTATGGATATTTTACAATGAAATGTCAATAGAAAACACGAAGTGCAGCTAGTTTGCAGTCTTTCCAGCTTCAGTTTGAGGTGATTGTGTTTCTGTAGCTGTGTTGTTGACTAGCTCCTCTGAACAACAGTTTACTGACAAGAGAGCACATTTTCCATGCCAGGCGAAAACGCAAATCATTAGCTCATTGCTAGCAAGCAAGGGATAAGAACATTGCCAGTCATCATGGCAACGGAACATTTAGAACCAACGACTGGGTCGTGTCCATAGATACAGAACAAAAAGACTTAACGACTGGGTCGCGTCTATGGCAACCGAACCGACAGAATGAACGACCAGCAGGCTTGGATAGCAACCCTAGATTTGTGTCGGGACTATATCTCGTGGAAGGATGAAATAGTATGAATAAATTCATCCAAATATTTTTTTTTAAATGAAAATATGACAGTCATTATTTGAATATGTTGGTAACCCGTTGTATAAAAGTGATAATGCCCTGGAAGCCGGTGTTTGGAGGATATATCGGCAGGACACCCGTACAGAATAATCAGCATTAGTCCCCTGTAGCTCAGTTGGTAGAGCATGGCGCTTGCAACGCCAGGGTTGTGGGTTCGTTTCCCACGGGGGGCCAGTATGAAAAATGTATGCACTCACTAACTGTAAGTCGCTCTGTATAAGAGCGTCTGCTAAATAACTAAAATGTAAAATGATTATTCAACGCCACAATCCACATTATCATACAGCTATTATTCATGTTATTATCTATACAGCTACATTATCATACAGCTATTATTCATGTTATTATCTATACAGCTACATTATCATACAGCTATTATTCATGTTATTATCTATACAGCTACATTATCATACAGCTATTATTCATGTTATTATCTATACAGCTACATTATCATACAGCAATTATTCATGTTATTATCTATACAGCTACATTATCATACAGCTATTATTCATGTTATTATCTATACAGCTACATTATCATACAGCTATTATTCATGTTATTATCTATACAGCTACATTATCATACAGCTATTATTCATGTTATTATCTATACAGCTACATTATCATACAGCTATTATTTATGTTATTATCTATACAGCTACATTAGCATACAACTATTATTCATGTTATTATCTATACAGCTACATTATCATAAAGCTATTATTCATGTTATTATCTATACAGCTACATTATCATACAGCTATTATTTATGTTATTATCTATACAGCTACATTATCATACAGCTATTATTCATGTTATTATCTATACAGCTACGTTATCATACAGCTATTATTCATGTTATTATCTATACAGCTACATTATCATACAGCTATTATTCATGTTATTATCTATACAGCTACATTATCATACAGCTATTATTCATGTTATTATCTATACAGCTACATTATCATACAGCTATTATTCATGTTATTATCTATACAGTTACATTATCATACAGCTATTATTCATGTTATTATCTATACAGTTACATTATCATACAGCTATTATTCATGATATTATCTATACAGCTACATTATCATACAGCTATTATTCATGTTATTATCTATACAGCTACATTATCATACAGCTATTATTCATGTTATTATCTATACAGCTACATTATCATACAGCTATTATTCATGTTATTATCTATACAGCTACATTATATACAGCTATTATTCATGTTATTATCTATACAGCTACATTATATACAGCTATTATTCATGTTATTATCTTTACAGCTACATTATCATACAGCTATTATTCATGTTATTATCTATTCAGCTACATTATATACAGCTATTATTCATGTTATTATCTATACAGCTACATTATATACAGCTATTATTCATGTTATTATCTATACAGCTACATTATCATACAGCTATTATTCATGTTATTATCTATACAGCTACATTATATACAGCTATTATTCATGTTATTATCTATACAGCTGTGGGCGAGGCGACCTGTGGATTGGCTGGAAGACCATTCTATTTTTCTACTAAGTAGGAAATGATTGGCTAATGTGTCTAGGGATTCCCATAACCATTATAATGGTAGAATGGTCCCCACAGCAATGACGTGTTCGAATTACAATGAGTCTCTTCCCCACACAGTAAGGCCTCTTGGTCAACTATAATCACCCTGCGTAGGGAGAGAACACACACACACACACACACACACACACACACGCTGATCTTACTATGAGGAGAACCATCCTGGTCCTATTAGGATATTTACTATGAGGAGAACCATGCTGGTCCTATTAGGATATTTACTATGAGGAGAACCATGCTGGTCCTATTAGGATATTTACTACGAGGAGAACCATGCTGGTCCTATTAGGATATTTACTACGAGGAGAACCATGCTGGTCCTATTAGGATATTTACTATGAGGAGAACCATGCTGATCCTATTAGGATATTTACTATGAGGAGAACCATGCTGGTCCTATTAGGATATTTACTATGAGGAGAACCATGCTGGTCCTATTAGGATATTTACTATGAGGAGAACCATGCTGGTCCTATTAGGATATTTACTATGAGGAGAACCATGCTGGTCCTATTAGGATATTTACTATGAGGAGAACCATGATGATTTACTATGTTTACACAGGTAGAGCTGGATCAAACACAAGGAATAGAAACTCCACCAGCTCTACATTATTGATGAAACACTGCAGCAGAATAGAATAGAGCCGCAGCAGCCCAACAGCCAGATGTCTGGGTTTAACCCAATATCAGACCATAGAGAGAGAGAGAGAGAGAGAGAGAGAGAGAGAGAGAGAGAGAGAGAGAGAGAGAGACAGAGAGAGAGAGAGACAGAGAGAGAGAGACAGAGAGAGAGAGAGAGACAGAGAGAGAGAGAGAGATAGAGAGAGAGAGAGATAGAGAGAGAGAGAGAGAGACAGAGAGAGAGAGAGAGAGAGAGACAGAGAGAGAGAGAGAGAGAGACAGAGAGAGAGAGAGAGAGAGACAGAGAGAGACAGAGAGAGAGACAGAGAGAGAGATATAAAATATACAGACCACAAATTTCAATTAGCTATACTTAAACTATTTAACATCATCCTTAGCTCTGGCATCTTCCCCAATATCTGGAACCAAGGACTGATCACCCCAATCCACAAAAGTGGAGACAAATTTGACCCCAATAACTACCGTGGGATATGCGTCAACAGCAACCTTGGGAAAATCCTCTGCATTATCATTAACAGCAGACTAGTTCATTTCCTCAGTGAAAACAATGTACTGAGCAAATGTCAAATTGGCTTTTTATGAAATTACCGTACGACAGACCACGTATTCACCCTGCACACCCTAATTGACAAACAAACAAACCAAAACAAAGGCAAAGTCTTCTCATGCTTTGTTGATTTCAAAAAAGCTTTTGACTCAATTTGGCATGAGGGTCTGCTATACAAATTGATGGAAAGTGGGGTTGGGGGAAAAATATACGACATTATAAAATCCATGTACACAAACAACAAGTGTGCGGTTAAAATTGGCAAAAAACACACACATTTCTTTCCACAGGGCCGTGGGGTGAGACAGGGATGCAGTTTAAGCCCCACCCTCTTCAACATATATATCAACGAATTGGCGAGGGCACTAGAACAGTCTGCAGCACCCGGCCTCACCCTACTAGAATCTGAAGTCAAATGTCTTCTGTTTGCTGATGATCTGGTGCTTCTGTCACCAACCAAGGAGGGCCTACAGCAGCACCTAGATCTTCTGCACAGATTCTGTCAGACCTGGGCCCTGACAGTAAATCTCAGTAAGACAAAAATAATGGTGTTCCAAAAAAGGTCCAGTTGCCAGGACCACAAATACAAATTCCATCTAGACACCGTTGCCCTAGAGCACACAAAAAACTATACATACCTCGGCCTAAACATCAGCGCCACAGGTAACTTCCACAAAGCTGTGAACGATCTGAGAGACAAGGCAAGAAGGGCCTTCTATGCCATCAAAAGGAACATAAAATTTGACATACCAATTAGGATCTGGCTAAAAATACTTGAATCAGTTATAGAACCCATTGCCCTTTATGGTTGTGAGGTCTGGGGTCCGCTCACCAACCAAGAATTCACAAAATGGGACAAACACCAAATTGAGACTCTGCATGCAGAATTCTGCAAAAACATCCTCCGTGTACAACGTAAAACACCAAATAATGCATGCAGAGCAGAATTAGGCCAATACCCGCTAATTATCAAAATCCAGAAAAGAGCCGTTAAATTCTATAACCACTTAAAAGGAAGCGATTCCCAAACCTTCCATAACAAAGCCATCACCTACAGAGAGATGAACTTGGAGAAGAGTCCCCTAAGTAAGCTTGTCCTGGGGCTCTGTTCACAAACACAAACAGACCCCACACAGCCCCAGGACAACAACAACAACAACACAACTAGACCCAACCAAATCATGAGAAAACAAAAAGAGAATTACTTGACACATTGGAAAGAACAAACAAAAAAACAGAGCAACCTAGAATGCTATTTGGCCCTAAACAGAGAGTACACAGTGGCAGAATACCTGACCACTGTGACTGACCCAAACTTAAGGAAAGCTTTGACTATGTACAGACTCAGTGAGCATAGCCTTGCTATTGAGAAAGGCCGCCATAGGCAGACCTGGCTCTCAAGAGAAGACAGGCTATGTGCACACTGCCCACAAAATGAGGTGGAAACTGAGCTGCACTTCCTAACCTCCTGCCAAATGTATGACCATATTAGAGACACATATTTCCCTCAGATTACAGCGATCCACAAAGAATTCGAAAACAAACCCAATTTTGATAAACTCCCTTATCTACTGGGTGAAAAACTACAGTGTGCCATCAGAGCTGCAAGATTTGTGACCTGTTGCCACAAGAAAAGGGCAACCAGTGAAGAACAAACACCATTGTAAATACAACCCATATTTATGTTTATTTATTTTCCCATTTGTACTTTAACTATTTGCACATTGTTACAACACTGTATATATACATAATATGACATTTGAAATGTCTTTATTCTTTTGAAACTTCTGAGTGTAATGTTTACTGTTAATATTTATTGTTTATTTCACTTTTGTTTACTATCTACTTCACTTGCTTTGGCAATGTTAACATACGTTTCCCATGCCAATAAAGCCCTTAAATTGAATTGAATTGAATTGAGAGAGAGAGAGAGAGAGAGAGAGAGAGAGAGAGAGAGAGAGAGAGAGAGAGAGAGAGAGAGACAGAGAGAGAGAGAGAGAGAGAGACAGAGAGAGAGAGAGAGAGACAGAGAGAGAGAGAAAGAGAGAGAGAGAGAGAGACAGAGAGAGAGAGAGAGAGAGAGAGAGAGAGAGAGAGAGAGAGAGAGAGAGAGAGAGAGAGAGAGAGAGAGAGAGAGAGAGACAGAGAGAGAAAGACAGAGAGAGAGAGACAGAGAGAGAGAGAGAGAGAGAGAGAGAGAGACAGAGAGAGAGAGAGACAGAGAGAGAGACAGAGAGAGAGAGAGACAGAGAGAGAGAGAGAGAGAGAGTAGCTCCTGAGTGGCGCAGTGGTCTAAGGCACTGCATCGCAGTGCTAACTGTGCCACTAGAGATCCTGGTTCGAATCCAGGCTCTGTCGCCGCCGGCCGCGACCGGGAGACTCATGGGCGGCGCACAATTGGCCCAGCGTCGTCCAGGGTAGGGGAGGGAATGGCCGGCAGGGATGTAGCTCAGTTGAGAGAGCATGGCGTTTGCAACGCCAGGGTTGTGGGTTCGTTTCCCACGGGGGGCCAGTATAAAAAAAAAAAAATATGTATTCACTAACTGTAAGTCGCTCTGGATAAGAGCGTCTGCTAAATGACTAAAATGTAAAATGTAAAAATGTAGAGAGAGAGAGAGAGCGAGAGAGAGAGAGACAGAGACAGAGAGAGAGAGAGAGCGAGAGAGAGAGACAGAGAGAGAGAGCGAGAGAGAGAAACAGAGAGAGAGACAGAGATAGAGAGAGATATAGACAGAGAGAGAGAGACAGAGAGAGAGAGACAGAGAGAGAGAGACAGAGAGACAGAGACAGAGAGAGAGAGAGAGAGAGAGAGACAGAGAGAGAGAGAGAGAGACAGAGAGACAGAGACAGAGAGAGAGAGAGAGAGAGAGAGAGAGAGACAGAGAGAGAGAGAGAGAGAGAGAGAGAGAGAGAGAGACAGAGAGACAGAGAGAGAGAGAGAGGATTTCACAGGTTATTACATTTTTACTACATACATACTAACACTCAAGTCATATGGACCAACTAGTTCTACAGGACATCTGCCTCACTCATAGACTCTCAGGTACATTGAAAACCATGAAATGACTGGGAGATCCATTGACCAAGGCTTTGTATTACATTATCACTAGGGAGTGGCTGATTGACCAAGGCTTTGTATTACATTATCACTAGGGAGTGGCTGATTGACCAAGGCTTTGTATTACATTATCACTAGGGAGTGGCTGATTGACCAAGG
The DNA here is from genome assembly GCA_031479575.1 of Coregonus ussuriensis. Taxonomy (NCBI): domain Eukaryota; kingdom Metazoa; phylum Chordata; class Actinopteri; order Salmoniformes; family Salmonidae; genus Coregonus; species Coregonus ussuriensis. The sequence continues at coordinate 6,152,406 of CM062500.1, read as the reverse complement.
CTTTGTATTACATTATCACTAGGGAGTGGCTGTAGCACGACAAGTAGATACAGTGGAGATGTAGTGGAGGTTTTTGACTGAACTATGCTCATGTGATGAGTAAGCTTGCCTGATACCTGAAGACTTGTGTTAGCTCTATGAGCTAATGCCTAGGCTTTAGCTCAGTGGGCTAACATAGTCTTGTCGTGTGTGTGTGTGTGTGTGTGTCTGTATCCCAGCCCCAGGCTTCCAGGCGTCTGGCTACAGCTTCCACAGCCATGAGTGGAGGAACGCCAAGCCCAGCCAAGGCAGCCTGTCCCCTGTCAGCACCCGCCAGAGAAACAACATCCTGGCAGACCTGGGCCTCAGCGACGACGAATGGGACAGACCCACCGCCGGCGGGTACATACAACCCTGTTGTCACCTTTAACCCCTGACCTTTAACCCTTGACCTCTGACATCTCTCAGCAACACCACCACTGGCCTCAGTCATGTTTCAGTGATTGATCAGAATTCCCTGCCGGAACACACACACACCGTATACAATGACAGCCGAGAAACATTGCAACTTTTAAATAATATTAGTGAAATATTACTAGTATGTGCACATAATACTGATAGTAGGACTTCAATTTGAACTTGACCTTGGCTAACGGCTGTTTGTGTTTGATAAAGAAGCTCTTTATAATTCAGTCATTAGCATATCTTATATCATAAATTCCTTTTAGAAGCTTCTGAATAAAGTACAAAAGAACAGGAAGTGTGGAATAACTATCACTTTAGGCAGTATTGAAACCTTCAAAAGAGATTCAATTCTAAATAAAAGCACCCTCACAGAGTTCCCTTTGAGCTCTGGTCAAATATGTCTAGTGGTAGAATAGTTTATTAAACCCCAAGGGGGGTTATTGGTTTTACTGAAGAATCACATCCACAATAACAACAACAGACATTCCACAAGGAATAGGACAGAATAACCCCTAACATTACCTACAGGATACATGCTCCTGGTTCATAACTAGTCTGGATATCTCTGAGGGGATTTCTCCTCTATTGCTCAAAGGGAATCATCAAGGAGGTACAGAGATTCACCAGAATTGATCATCAATAACCCATCGTCAGAAAAGGGGGTTCAAAGGGAATCAAATTGGTGTATTGGTGTTCTTGATATATTGTTGATTGAAGTACCTCTCCTCCTTGACGTTGTACAGAGCATCTACGCTGCCCACCGGCCTAATCACTGACAGCAGGTGAGATACACGGCAGGGCTGTCTCCTTGTACCCCTTTAGTTCTCAAACCAACCAACCCAACCCTAACCTCACCTTACCCTTCCTGGGTTGCACAGGGCAAGAATGTCCCCTCGCACCGCTAATGTTCTCAAACCAACCCAAACCCAATCCTCTCACTGAAACCTCCCAGTCTCCCGCCAAGCAAGCCACCTTGTCTCTCTCCTCACCCCAACACAACACACACTCACCTGTACGGCAAGGCCCAACACCTGACCCCGCCCTCACCTGTATGGCACAAGGCCCAACACCTGACCCCGCCCTCACCTGTATGGCACAAGGCCCAACACCTGACCCCGCCCTCACCTGTATGGCACAAGGCCCAACACCTGACCCCGCCCTCACCTGTATGGCACAAGGCCCAACACCTGACCCCGCCCTCACCTGTACGGCAAGGCCCAACACCTGACCCCGCCCTCACCTGTACGGCAAGGCCCAACACCTGACCCCGCCCTCACCTGTACGGCAAGGCCCAACACCTGACCCCGCCCTCACCTGTATGGCACAAGGCCCAACACCTGACCCCGCCCTCACCTGTATGGCACAAGGCCCAACACCTGACCCCGCCCTCACCTGTATGGCACAAGGCCCAACACCTGACCCCGCCCTCACCTGTATGGCACAAGGCCCAACACCTACCTAGGTACCTACCTACCTACCTACCTAGAGACCTACCTACCTACCTACCTACCTACCTACCTACCTAGATACCTAGATACCTAGCTACCTAGCTACCTAGATACCTACCTTCCTACCTACCTACCTAGAGACCTACCTACCTTCCTACCTACCTACCTAGATACCTAGCTACCTACCTACCTACCTACCTACCTACCTAGATACCTACCTAGAGACCTACCTACCTACCTACCTACCTACCTACCTACCTACCTACCTACCTAGAGACCTACCTACCTACCTACCTACCTAGCTACCTAGCTACCTAGATACCTACCTTCCTACCTAGAGACCTACCTACCTACCTACCTAGCTACCTAGCTACCTACCTAGCTACCTACCTACCTACCTAGATACCTACCTACTTAGATACCTACCTACCTACCTAGATACCTACCTACTTAGATACCTACCTACCTACCTACCTACCTACCTACCTACCTACCTACCTACCTACCTAGATACCTAGCTACCTACCTACCTACCTACCTACCTACCTACCTACCTACCTACTTAGATACCTACCTACCTACCTACCTACCTACCTACCTACCTAGATACCTACCTACTTAGATACCTACCTACCTACCTAGCTACCTACCTACTTAGATACCTACCTACCTACCTAGATACCTACCTACCTACCTAGATACCTACCTACCTACCTACCTAGCTACCTACCTACTTAGATACCTACCTACCTACCTAGATACCTACCTACCTAGATACCTACCTACCTACCTACCTACCTAGATACCTACCTACCTACCTACCTAGATACCTACCTAGATACCTAGCTACCTACCAACCTACATACCTACCTACCTACCTACCCACCTACCTACCTAGATACCTAGCTAGCTATCTACCTACCTACCTAGATACCTAGCTACCTACCTATCTACCTAGATACCTAGCTACCTACCTACCTACCTACCTAGATACCTACCTACCTAGCTACCTACCTAGCTACCTACCTACCTACCTACCTACCTACCTACCTACCTACCTACCTACCTACCTAGATACCTACCTACCTACCTAGATACCTAGCTACCTAGCTACCTAGCTACCTAGGTACCTACCTTCCTACCTACCTACCTACCTACCTAGATACCTAGCTACCTAGCTACCTACCTACCTACCTTCCTACCTACCTACCTACCTACCTAGCTACCTAGCTACCTAGCTATCTACCTACCTAGATACCTAGCTAGCTACCTACCTACCTACCTACCTAGATACCTAGCTAGCTATCTACCTACCTACCTAGATACCTACCTACCTACCTACCTACATTTACATTTACATTTTAGTCATTTAGCAGACGCTCTTATCCAGAGCGACTTACAGTTAGCACATACATTATTTTATCGAACCCACAACCCTGGCGTTGCAAACGCCATGCTCTACCAACTGAGCTACATCCCCTGCCGGCCATTCCCTCCCTTACCCTGGACGACGCTGGGCCAATTGTGCGCCGCCCCTAGATACCTAGCTACCTAGCTACCTACCTAGATACCTAGCTACCTACCTACCTACCTACCTACCTAGATACCTAGCTAGCTATCTACCTACCTACCTACCTACCTAGATACCTACCTAGATACCTACCTACCTACCTAGATACCTAGCTACCTAGCTACCTAGGTACCTACCTTCCTACCTACCTACCTAGAGACCTACCTACCTACCTACCTACCTACCTAGAGACCTACCTACCTTCCTACCTACCTACCTACCTAGAGACCTACCTACCTTCCTACCTATCTACCTAGATACCTAGCTACCTACCTACCTACCTAGATACCTAGCTACCTACCTACCTACCTAGATACCTAGCTACCTACCTACCTACATACCTACCTACCTACCTAGCTACCTACCTACCTACCTAGATACCTAGCTACCTACCTACCTACCTAGATACCTACCTACCTAGATACCTACCTACCTACCTACCTACCTACCTAGATACCTAGCTACCTACCTAGCTACCTACCTACCTACCTTCCTACCTACCTACCTACCTACCTACCTACCTACCTACCTACCTACCTACCTAGATACCTACCTACCTACCTAGATACCTAGCTACCTAGATACCTACCTTCCTACCTACCTACCTACCTACCTACCTACCTACCTACCTACCTACCTAGATACCTACCTACCTACCTACCTACCTACCTACCTACCTACCTACCTACCTACCTACCTACCTACCTAGATACCTAGATACCTAGCTACCTACCTACCTACCTAGATACCTAGCTACCTACCTACCTACCTACCTACCTAGCTACCTACCTACCTACCTACCTACCTACCTACCTACCTACCTAGATACCTGCCTACCTACCTACCTACCTAGATACCGAGCTACAAACCGTCCGTCCGTCCTACCTACCTCCCTACCTACCTACCTACCAACCAACCTACCTACCTAGATACCTACCTACCTACCAACCTACCCACCTACCTAGCTACAAACTGTCCGTCCGTCCTACCTACCTACCTACCTACCTACTTACCTACCTACCTACATAGCTACCTACTTACCTGCCTACCTATCTACCTTCCTAGCTACCGACCGACCGACCAATCTACCTACCTACCTACCTACCTACCACTCTCTCTGCCTGCACGGTCCATTGACACCCTGCGCACACATTGTGGTCACCAGCCCTCATCAGTGTTGGTCGCCTGTCCTGCCTGCTCACTGTTTGGCTGACTGGGGGTGTTAACCTCTGACATTTTAGTCATTTAGCAGACGCTCTTATCCAGAGCGACTTACAGTTAGCACATACATTATTTTATCGAACCCACAACCCTGGCGTTGCAAACGCCATGCTCTACCAACTGAGCTACATCCCCTGCCGGCCATTCCCTCCCTTACCCTGGACGACGCTGGGCCAATTGTGCGCCGCCCCTAGATACCTAGCTACCTAGCTACCTACCTAGATACCTAGCTACCTACCTACCTACCTACCTACCTAGATACCTAGCTAGCTATCTACCTACCTACCTACCTAGATACCTACCTAGATACCTACCTACCTACCTAGATACCTAGCTACCTAGGTACCTACCTTCCTACCTACCTACCTACCTACCTACCTACCTACCTACCTACCTAGAGACCTACCTACCTACCTACCTACCTACCTACCTAGCTACCTAGCTACCTACCTACCTACCTAGAGACCTACCTACCTACCTACCTAGCTACCTAGATACCTACCTTCCTACCTACCTACCTAGAGACCTACCTACCTACCTACCTACCTACCTACCTAGAGACCTACCTACCTTCCTACCTATCTACCTAGATACCTAGCTACCTACCTACCTACCTAGATACCTAGCTACCTACCTACCTACCTAGATACCTAGCTACCTACCTACCTACATACCTACCTACCTACCTACCTAGATACCTACCTACCTAGATACCTACCTACCTACCTACCTACCTACCTACCTAGATACCTAGCTACCTACCTACCTACCTACCTACCTACCTACCTACCTACCTAGATACCTACCTACCTACCTAGATACCTAGCTACCTAGATACCTACCTTCCTACCTACCTACCTACCTACCTACCTACCTACCTACCTAGATACCTACCTACCTACCTACCTACCTACCTACCTACCTACCTACCTAGATACCTAGATACCTAGCTACCTAGCTACCTACCTACCTACCTAGATACCTAGCTACCTACCTACCTACCTACCTACCTACCTACCTACCTACCTAGATACCTGCCTACCTACCTACCTACCTAGATACCGAGCTACAAACCGTCCGTCCGTCCTACCTACCTCCCTACCTACCTACCTACCAACCAACCTACCTACCTAGATACCTACCTACCTACCAACCTACCCACCTACCTAGCTACAAACTGTCCGTCCGTCCTACCTACCTACCTACCTACCTACTTACCTACCTACCTACATAGCTACCTACTTACCTGCCTACCTATCTACCTTCCAAGCTACCGACCGACCGACCAATCTACCTACCTACCTACCTACCTACCTACCTACCACTCTCTCTGCCTGCACGTTCCATTGACACCCTGCCCACACATTGTGGTCACCAGCCCTCATCAGTGTTGGTCGCCTGTCCTGCCTGCTCACTGTTTGGCTGACTGGGGGTGTTAACCTCTGACCCCCCCCCCCCCCCCCCCCCCCTCCAGGTTCACTGTGGGTCATGACGGGACCGAGCCGGACCAGGAAGAAAACTTCTGGTCTCAGGCCCTGGAAGATCTGGAGACCTGCGGCCAGTCTGGCATCCTGAGGGAACTGGAGGTAAACAAGGAGCCAAAATGTCAGAATACATCGACCGTCTCATTCATCACGGTAGATCTAATATGGCTGAGGACATGTACAGTTTCATTCATCACAGTACAATACTAACACAACACTGACAAACCAACGCATCTTCTAGACCAGCGGCTTTACTTATACAGTAACATATTGGTGAAGAAAAGCTCTCAACTCACCTTTCACCTCCTCTGTCCCCATCCCTTCCACTTCCTGTTTTGGAGTTCTCGCATGATGTCACTTCCTGTGGATGTGTGTAACCGCTCCTTCTCTTTCCAGGATGAGCCAGACAGGCTTCTGAATAAGAGAAACTTGGTACCTCCTTTTCCTTTTTTGGGCTTCCTCTGCTTGTAGCTGACACTGTGGCACCCTGGTGCTGTCCCTGTACTGCTGGCATCTCTCTCTCTCTTCCTCTCTTTATCTTTCATTATTTTATTCTCTCTCTCTCCCTCTCTCTCTCTCGGCCTGCGGGAGGTGCACTGTAGGCTCTGATGATCACCAGTGCAGCTACCCTAACTCTATGGCCGGATATCCATAGAGGTCCATCCACCCTGGCCATAGATTCAAACCCTAACTCTATGGCCAGACATCCATAGAGGTCCATCCCGCCTGGCCATAGAACCACGGCCAACCACAGGCTGAACACTCCCTGTTCTGTCTTCAAGCCTAGACACATAGGAGAATCTAACTGCTAATATATCCTTGTGTATTTAAGGCACGACACTAAGAAACAACGTTCATCTTCATGTGAGAGGCAACCGTACACATTTTTTCTCTTTGTAAAACTAATTTATCAAGGTTGAAATATTGCATCCTTGATTGTGAGTTAGACTAGCTAGCGAAATCTCAGTACGGCACAATATGTTGTCATCTATGAAGGTGCGAACATTACACATTTAGACGTTGTTTGGTACCCTATTTCCTATATTGTACACTACATGGCACCCTATTTCCTATATTGTACACTACATGGCACCCTATTTCCTATATTGAACACTACATGGCACCCTATTTCCTATATTGTACACTATATGGCACCCTATTTCCTATATTGTACACTACATGGCACCCTATTTCCTATATTGTACACTATATGGCACCCTATTTCCTATATTGAACACTACATGGCACCCTATTTCCTATATTGTACACTATATGGCACCCTATTTCCTATATTGAACACTACATGGCACCCTATTTCCTATATTGTACACTACATGGCACCCTATTTCCTATATTGTACACAACATGGCACCCTATTTCCTATATTGTACACTACATGGCACCCTATTTCCTATATTGTACACTACCTGGCACCCTATTTCCTATATTGTACACTACATGGCACCCTATTTCCTATATTGTACACTACATGGCACCCTATTTCCTATATTGTACACTACCTGGCACCCTATTTCCTATATTGTACACTACATGGCACCCTATTTCCTATATTGTACACTACATGGCACCCTATTTCCTATATTGTACACTACATGGCACCCTATTTCCTATATTGTACACTACATGGCACCCTATTTCCTATATTGTACACTACATGGCACCCTATTTCCTATATTGTACACTACATGGCACCCTATTTCCTATATTGTACACTACATGGCACCCTATTTCCTATATTGTACACTACATGGCACCCTATTTCCTATATTATACACTACATGGCACCCTATTTCCTATATTGTACACTACATGGCACCCTATTTCCTATATTGTACACTACATGGCACCCTATTTCCTATATTGTACACTACATGGCTCCCTATTTCCTATATTGTACACTACATGGCACCCTATTTCCTATATTGTACACTACATGGCACCCTATTTCCTATATTGTACACTACATGGCACCCTATTTCCTATATTATACACTACATGGCACCCTATTTCCTATATTGTACACTACATGGCACCCTATTTCCTATATTGTACACTACATGGGCCCAGTACTATAAAGGGAAAAGGGTACCATTTGGGATGCACACCCGTAGTTCTGCTGGAAGTGACGCTCAGCAATACATTCTAAATGAACCTTGAAATGAAGTCTTAATGCAGGAAGTAACTAAGGAACACAGTGTATAGAGTCATAGAGCTTAGTTTGGGAATAGTCTGAAGGGAAATAATAGTCCTTTCATTTACATTTTAGTCATTTAGCAGACGCTCTTATCCAGAGCGACTTACAGGAGCAATTCAGTTTGGAGACATTAAATCAAGGAGGCTTGACTGAATTAAATGCCACCTCAACTTGGATTGAATATACCCCGTGGCTCCTCATTCGCTTTAAATGAAGACGTCTGCCTTCGGTTCATTCGTGTCAGTAGTGAAGAGCATTTTTGCATTTGTCAACATGAAAACTGGCAAATTGTATGTTGGAATGAATTTGCACATCTTCCATTTAGAGCCAAAGCACTACACCTTGTGTCTCGGTGCATGGAGACTGTGACAGTGTGTTGTTCCCCAAACTGTTTCTGTTGCTGCAACACCTCTATGCATCAGCTTGGGTGAAACAGTGTTCAGTTTCACTTGTTTTGTCACAAAACACCAGGACTACCATGGTCTGGTGGTTTTGAATGACATCACTCATAACTGTCCCAATCAGAGTGAGGAGTGATGATGTGGCGATGGGCATGGCGGTGTGAGCAAAGCATGATGGGACAGCTGCTGCAAGGCGTCTTGGGTTTGGAAGTTTTCCAGTCTTTGTTAGTTAGTTTATTTATTGGGTGATGATGATGATGATGATGATGAAGAATGGAAGATAATAAACAGGATGTTTTTATTCTACAGTCAAAACATCTCTCTTTGACATACTGCTTGAATACTAAATATATTTATACACCTGGAACAATTCTCATGTCCATGACCTTGCACTTCATATCTCACTTTGGAAGTTCACCACCATAACCCCCCTTTTCTCCCTCTCTGGCCTCTCCCCTCCCCCCTCTTCTCCCCCTCCCCCCCTCTTCTCCCCCTCCCATCTCCCCCCTCTTCTCCCCCTCCCATCTCCCCCCTCTCCTCCCTACTCTCCATCTCCCCCCTCTCCTCCCCCTCCCCTCTCCCCCCCCCCCCCCCCCAGGCCACCATTATGTCAGGCAGCAGTCTAAGTCTGAACCATGACCCTGCTCCTCTGAGGAGCCACCTGGGTCGGCAGGCCAGCTTCCAGGAGCGCAGCGCAGCCCGGCCGCAGTGCAACCAGTCCTCACGCTCCAACACACTGCCCAGCGACGGGGGGCGCAAGGCCTTCGCCATGAGGAAGATGAAGCAGGAGATGAAGGACATCATGTCGCCCACCCCCGTGGAGCTGCACAAGGTAACGATGATAGAGCACCACCCAGACCCTCCAGGGCTGATTTTCTTTACGCCGTTGACATCACTTCCTGTCATGGAACGTCAGAGGGGTTAAAAACCCTGTGAAGGTAAGAAAGTTCTGACGCATCTTAAGCGTTTGCGTATCTTCAACTTTATTTATGATGAAGCTCCGGTACTGTCAGCAGACACAGCCAGTCATCCAGTCTATCAATCATGTTATGCTGTCAGCAGACACAGCCAGTCATCCAGTCTATCAATCACGTTATGCTGTCAGCAGACACAGCCAGTCATCCAGTCTATCAATCACGTTATGCTGTCAGCAGACACATCCAGTCATCCAGTCTATCAATCATGTTATGCTGTCAGCAGACACAGCCAGTCATCCAGTCTATCAATCACGTTATGCTGTCAGCAGACACAGCCAGTCATCTAGTCTATCAATCACGTTATGCTGTCAGCAGACACAGCCAGTCATCCAGTCTATCAATCATGTTATGCTGTCAGCAGACACAGCCAGTCATCCAGTCTATCAATCACGTTATGCTGTCAGCAGACACAGCCAGTCATCCAGTCTATCAATCATGTTATGCTGTCAGCAGACACAGCCAGTCATCCAGTCTATCAATCACGTTATGCTGTCAGCAGACACAGCCAGTCATCTAGTCTATCAATCACGTTATGCTGTCAGCAGACACAGCCAGTCATCCAGTCTATCAATCATGTTATGCTGTCAGCAGACATAGCCAGTCATCCAGTCTATCAATGAACTGAATTATTTATACCAGGTTAAATTATTCATTGATAGTTGATGACATTATTGATTGATTTTGCAGGTGAGTCTGTTGAAGGAGTCGGACCTTGAAGACTTTGGCTTCAGCGTGTCGGACGGCCTCCTGGAGAAAGGCGTTTATGTTAACAACATCTGCCCAGGGGGACCTGCAGAGGTCGGGGGGCTGAAGTCCTACGACAGGCTGCTACAGGTACTCTCTCACACACACACACACACACACACACACACACACACACACAGTCCTAGCTGCTTCAGGTGATGATGAACTGTGGACAGATAGATACTGTATGTATATATATATATTTTTTAAACAAAACATCCACATACAAACGACAACATACTGACGCACACAAACATCAACTACATCCCACCTGCCCAGACCCACCTGATCCCACCCCCCCGTCTCCAGCGCCCGCATCACTCTCCGCCACGTGGCCTCAAACTGCCTGCACCGTTTTGTTTCTCTCCGTCACCCATTGCACTTTCAACGTTTAGATAATAAATCATTTGACCTTTCCAATATTTTCTATTTCCAACATGTAGCTAAAAGGTAGTAAGTAGATATGGATGTTACAGTCACAGGTATCTTCAGAGCTCCCTAAAGTAGAGAGTATCTAGAACGTCAAAGGGTTTTTTGTATTTCTTGGCCCAAATTGATACACAACATTGGCCTAATTTCCCCCCTGGTCTAAATGAGGCTGAGTTTGCGGAGAAAGTCCCGTTGATGGATAGATGAATCCCTCTCCAGGGAAGCTATCAATCTAGTAAAAGTCTCATTAACATATGAAGAGGAGAGAACGGGTTGTCTCATGTTGTTTTGTCGCTCTCATTATTCGCTGCTCAGTGAGAGACTCTCGTTCCTCATCAGCTGTCCTCAGGTCACCGTTGTTGTTTCGAAAGCACAAACAAGGAACTCAACTACAATTTCGTCTGCTGACATCAGGTGAAAGTCAACGTGTCAACGATATTCAACTTTTATATGTTGATATTTTCAAGTCACCGACAATGTTGTTTAAGGAGAGGAGCTGCAATGTATTCTGATAGCCAAGGTGATACATTATTCAGCTTTTATGTTTCTAGTCGGGTAATGGAAGGGTACATCGGTCAATATTAGCCAGCTATACACAGGAGCAGAGGGAGAGAAGGGATCTGGGTTTACCAACTGTTTACCTGAAGGTTTGAACAGAGTAGATGTATTCAGAGTAGATGTATTCATCTTGTACGCTTCTAACTGAAAATGAAAGGAAACTGCTCTGAGGCGAAGCCTGAAGTAAAGATTTCAGCCTCAAGAAATACAAATATTAGATTTGTATTTATTTTTTAAAGCTTTTAAACCAAAGCTTTTAAACCACCATAGCGCGCGAACCTCTGCTCCCCCGATGATGGTCGAACAGAGGTTTTCCAAAAGCGGACCTCCAATCTGTGCTTGCTAGCTGGAAACTCAAGTCATTTCCTTTTGTTGCCTCTGTAACATCTGAGTTGAAACTTAATTCAATGGACCTCAAAGCTTTTAAACCAAATATAAATAACTCATAACTTTCCCATGTCTTTGCTTTCTCAGATCAACCATGTGAGGACCAGAGACTTCGACTGCTGTCTGGTGGTCCCTCTGATTGCTGAGTCAGGCAACAATCTGGACCTGGTGATCAGCAGGAACCCTGCTTCCTCCAGGACCGGGTCCCAGTCAGAACTGAACCAACTACCCGCCGAGGAGCCCGTCATCAACTGGACCGAGCCGGGGGACAGCCTCTCTGGCCCTCCACCGAACCAGAACCACCACTCCTTATCCAGGATGGCTGCCGGGATCGGGGTGACTGGTATCGGGGTGGCGCTGGCCGGGGCTGAGCTAGATGACAGAGAACCCACTAAGACCTTATAACAGACTGGAGGTCTGAAGGCTCAAGGCTCTGTCTGTCTGATAGCCAGCGTCGGCCCTTCCCCTGCGAGTTAGCCTCCCCCTGGTGCTACTGTAGAAAACCACTCTGATGAGACAGGGGGTCAATCTAAAAATGGAGCCCTATTGCATGTGTAGGGCACTACTTCTGTCCAGAGCCTCTTTGCAGGCTAACCCTCACAGCTCTGGCTAAACGTAGTGCACTACCAAGGGAATAGGGTACCATTTAGGACACAGACAGACAGACAGACAGACAGACAGTGTTCCTAGGTGGACGGTGGGGGCCCGGGGCCGCTAAGTCAAAGCACACTGACAAAAACTAAACTCCTTCCTCTGAGCCACAATCACAAGAGGTTCCCTCTCCTCTTCCTCCTTCACACTGGGGACTATTGGCTACTGTGTGCACCTCTAGCCCAAGGACTACAAAGAACTTCAAAAGATGGAGGCAACATCGACCACACTGACCTCTTGGAAAATACCTGAGACAAAAAACGAATAACAGTGAAGAAGTGAAATAATAGTGCCATCCAATCTATCCATCCTTTTTATTACTGCAGCTGGACAATAAAACAGGAACACACTTCTGTTCTTTAAAACAAAAGGGAAAAAAAAAAGAACATTTGCTGAAACGTTTCCATGTGATGCTGGACTGGCCACTCTGTAAGTGTATGTGTATGTTTGTGCGCGTTCACCACTGCTGCATCACGGCGTGACTGAAACAAGGCCAGAGCGAAACAAACCCTCCATCTTGTTTTTCTAGGAGTCCTTCCTTCTCTCCCTTTCTCTCTGTCTCTCTCGCAATGTCCTCCTCCTCTCCCTTTCTCTCTGTCTCTCTCGCTATGTCCTTCTTTCTCTCTGTCTCTCTCGCTCTGTCCTCCTCCTCTCCCTTTCTCTCTGTCTCTCTCGCTATGTCCTTCTTTCTCTCTGTCTCTCTCGCTCTGTCCTTCTTTCTCTCTGTCCTTCTTTCTCTCCGTCTCTCTCGCTCTGTCCTCCTCCTCTCCCTTTCTCTCTGTCTCTCTCGCTCTGTCCTTCCTCCTCTCCCTTTCTCTCTGTCTCTCTCGCTCTGTCCTTCTTTCTCTCCGTCTCTCTCGCTCTGTCCTTCTTTCTCTCCGTCTCTCTCGCTCTGTCCTCCTCCTCTCCCTTTCTCTCTGTCTCTCTCGCTCTGTCCTTCCTCCTCTCCCTTTCTCTCTGTCTCTCTCGCTCTGTCCTTCTTTCTCTCCGTCTCTCTCGCTCTGTCCTTCTTTCTCTCCGTCTCTCTCGCTCTGTCCTCCTCCTCTCCCTTTCTCTCTGTCTCTCTCGCTCTGTCCTTCCTCCTCTCCCTTTCTCTCTGTCTCTCTCGCTCTGTCCTTCTTTCTCTCCGTCTCTCTCGCTCTGTCCTTCTTTCTCTCCGTCTCTCTCGCTCTGTCCTCCTCCTCTCCCTTTCTCTCTGTCTCTCTCGCTCTGTCCTTCTTTCTCTCCGTCTCTCTCGCTCTGTCCTCCTCCTCTCCCTTTCTCTCTCGCTCTGTCCTTCCTCCTCTCCCTTTCTCTCTGTCTCTCTCGCTCTGTCCTTCTTTCTCTCTGTCTCTCTCGCTCTGTCCTCCTCCTCTCCCTTTCTCTCTGTCTCTCTCGCTCTGTCCTTCTTTCTCTCTGTCCTTCTTTCTCTCCGTCTCTCTCGCTCTGTCCTCCTCCTCTCCCTTTCTCTCTGTCTCTCTCGCTCTGTCCTCCTCCTCTCCCTTTCTCTCCGTCTCTCTCGCTCTGTCCTTCCTCCTCTCCCTTTCTCTCTGTCTCTCTCGCTCTGTCCTTCCTCCTCTCCCTTTCTCTCCGTCTCTCTCGCTCTGTCCTTCTTTCTCTCTGTCTCTCTCGCTCTGTCCTTCCTCCTCTCCCTTTCTCTCTGTCTCTCTCGCTCTGTCCTTCTTTCTCTCTGTCCTTCTTTCTCTCCGTCTCTCTCGCTCTGTCCTTCCTCCTCTCCCTTTCTCTCTGTCTCTCTCGCTCTGTCCTTCCTCCTCTCCCTTTCTCTCCGTCTCTCTCGCTCTGTCCTTCTTTCTCTCTGTCTCTCTCGCTCTGTCCTCCTCCTCTCCCTTTCTCTCTGTCTCTCTCGCTCTGTCCTTCTTTCTCTCTGTCCTTCTTTCTCTCCGTCTCTCTCGCTCTGTCCTTCCTCCTCTCCCTTTCTCTCTGTCTCTCTCGCTCTGTCCTTCCTCCTCTCCCTTTCTCTCCGTCTCTCTCGCTCTGTCCTTCTTTCTCTCTGTCTCTCTCGCTCTGTCCTCCTCCTCTCCCTTTCTCTCTGTCTCTCTCGCTCTGTCCTCCTTCTCTCCCTTCAGACCTGGGTCTAACTAGCTCTCTATTCCCAGTGATTTCTAAATGATTTCTACAGAAACAAATATCAGTACTGCTTCTCACTTCTTCCCAATGATTTCTAATGATTTTTAAGTAGACTATTTCACTTGAAAAAAAAACATATGGAAAATACCACAATATTTTTACGTTAGCCCCATTTAGTTTCTCAGGCTGGTACTGTAGACGAGCCTCTCGTAGACAAGACTGAGGAGGAGGATGTTGAAACGAGGACAGTCAGGCATCCCCTTGGGCTTCATCACAATGCGTTTGGCAGACGAGATATGGTGTGATGTCTCCTATCCATGTATGTCACCAAGCTCACTGGTTGACCTAGAAGCATAATATATAAAACCCTTTAGAAAGTGATTTTAAAAAGCTAGCTTTGGGGAGGAGAAGAAAGAAGCAGCTTTATCTAGGCTACACGCAATTAGAAAGAAAGAAAATCGTACCCGCCGTACAATCTGCAATTCCCAAACAAAATGGCGACTTCTCTGAATCATAGAATACAGGGTCACCATTTCCCTTATAACAAGGAGGTGGTACTGAAGCACCTTATCCTTCATTTGGACATAATCTATTTTCATAAATAGATGCAGAAGAGATGTGTTTTACCGTACGAGAGGTAATATATGCAATGTGAGCATAGCTTCCTTACAGCTACACTGGAGGAAGTCCTGTCTGACTTGATTGCATGCAGTATGTGTGAAATAGGTATGCTAACATTGTGCTGTTACAGGGACCAGAGAGAGATTTTTGCTGTTGTTGTGATATCCAATTAGTAGTTACAGTCTTGTCCCATCGCTGCAACTCCCGTACGGACTCGGGAGAGGCGAAGGTCGAGAGCCATGTCTCCTCCGAAAAACACGACCCTGCCAAGCCGCACGGCTTCTTGACACACTGCTCGCTTAACCCGGAAGCCAGCCGCACCAACGTGTCGGAGGAAACACCGTACCACTGGCGACCGAAGTCAGCTTGCAGGTGCCCGGCCCACCACAAGGAGTCGCTAGAGCGCGATGGGACAAGGAAATCCCAGCCGGCCAAACCCTCCCCTAACCTGGACAATTGTGCGCCGCCTCACGGGTCTCCCGGTCACGGCTGGCTGTGACACAGCCTGGGATCGAACCCTGGGCTGTAGTGACGCCTCAAGCACTGCGATGCAGTGCCTTAGACCGCTGCGGCACTCAGGATGCCCCAGAGAGAGAGAGAGAGAGTCCTATTACTTCAGAACACTGGACACCGCACATTACAGGTAGTTTCATTGGTACTGAAACGAACTACTACTTAGGAAGCGGCACCCCATAAAACTGGGTTTAGAAAACGACCTCCATATTACAGCAGTCATTTATCCTTTTAAAATGACGTTCTGAAAGAACACCAACCAACCAGATATCAAATCAACCTTAAATGTCCCATCCTGAATAGTAACGTTACTCGTTTAATTTCTACCAATCAATCAATCAATCAATCAAAATGACCCATTGATTTAAGATTAAAAAAAGAAGAAAAAAAAGCATGAGGGAAAATCAAAAATAATAAGTAATTCAAAACAGCTTTTCTACCAGCCCTGCACCGTCTGAGTAAATATCAACTCATATGCTAATCTGTGTGCTACTGGCGTTGTTTAAAGTATGTTTTTGTATGTTTCGTTGTTTTTCTGAGGTTCGCCCCTCCCAAAAGGCTTCAAATAATAACAAAGGATTTGTAATATAGAAAATGGCACTTGTTTGATGATGATGATGATGGAGAGATGCGAGGTGTAATGTTGAAGGGTCCAGTTTAATTTCTTACCCTATAGCGGTAAGGCGACAAGACGTAATTCCAGGAGATTTTTTCACTTCATAAAGAAACTATTACGCAAGAAAAAAAAATAACAAAAAGGTCTGTTCAAAAGCAGGCTACCTGTGACAAAACCGTGTACTTTATGTAAACTAGTGGCTTTTTGATGAGTGATGTCACCTTTGTCTTCAGTGCTCACACAACACTGTCTCTTGCTTATAGAAATAGAACATAGACTTGAATGGGGATGAAGTTGAAAATGGGGAAATCCCATTCTAGTATTTCTATTTCTATGGTCTCATCATTTGGAATGGCTCCACGTACAACAGCATTACCCGTCCCACTGTACAACCAACCACTCAATCTCTTATTTAGAGAACGATTTCGCTCTCCCTCTCTCTCACACTCTCACTTATGCCATAGAGACTGTTTGAAAAGCCATGTCGTCTCAATGTTCACTTTCAAGTACTGTATATATATATATATACTCTATCTCCAATACACTGGATCCTACTGAAATACACTGACAACTCCAATACACTGGATCCTACTGAAATACACTGACAACTCCAATACACTGACAACTCCAATACACTGGATCCTACTGAAATACACTGATAACTCCAATACACTGGATCCTACTGAAATACACTGACAACTCCAATACACTGACAACTCCAATACACTGGATCCTACTGAAATAGTGTGACAACTCCAATACACTGGATCCTACTGAAATACACTGACAACTCCAATACACTGGATCCTACTGAAATACAATGACAACTCCAATACACTGGATACTACTGAAATACACTGACAACTCCAATACACTGGATCCTACTGAAATACACTGACAACTCCAATACACTGACAACTCCAATACACTGGATCCTACTGAAATACACTGATAACTCCAATACACTGGATCCTACTGAAATACACTGACAACTCCAATACACTGACAACTCCAATACACTGGATCCTACTGAAATAGTGTGACAACTCCAATACACTGGATCCTACTGAAATACACTGACAACTCCAATACACTGGATCCTACTGAAATACACTGACAACTCCAATACACTGGATCCTACTGAAATAGTGTGACAACTCCAATACACTGGATCCTACTGAAATACACTGACAACTCCAATACACTGGATCCTACTGAAATAGAGTGACAACTCCAATACACTGGATCCTACTGAAATAGAGTGACAACTCCAATACACTGTATCCTACTGAAATACACTGACAACTCCAATACACTGGATCCTACTGAAATACAATGACAACTCCAATACACTGGATCCTACTGAAATACACTGACAACTCCAATACACTGGATCCTACTGAAATAGAGTGACAACTCCAATACACTGTATCCTACTGAAATACACTGACAACTCCAATACACTGGATCCTACTGAAATACACTGACAACTCCAATACACTGGATCCTACTGAAATACACTGACAACTCCAATACACTGGATCCTACTGAAATACACTGACAACTCCAATACACTGGATCCTACTGAAATACACTGACAACTCCAATACACTGGATCCTACTGAAATACACTGACAACTCCAATACACTGGATCCTACTGAAATACACTGACAACTCCAATACACTGACAACTCCAATACACTGGATCCTACTGAAATAGAGTGACAACTCCAATACACTGGATCCTACTGAAATACACTGACAACTCCAATACACTGGATCCTACTGAAATACACTGACAACTCCAATACACTGGATCCTACTGAAATACACTGACAACTCCAATACACTGGATCCTACTGAAATACACTGACAACTCCAATACACTGACAACTCCAATACACTGGATCCTACTGAAATACACTGATAACTCCAATACACTGGATCCTACTGAAATACACTGACAACTCCAATACACTGACAACTCCAATACACTGGATCCTACTGAAATAGTGTGACAACTCCAATACACTGGATCCTACTGAAATACACTGACAACTCCAATACACTGGATCCTACTGAAATACAATGACAACTCCAATACACTGGATACTACTGAAATACACTGACAACTCCAATACACTGGATCCTACTGAAATACACTGACAACTCCAATACACTGACAACTCCAATACACTGGATCCTACTGAAATACACTGATAACTCCAATACACTGGATCCTACTGAAATACACTGACAACTCCAATACACTGACAACTCCAATACACTGGATCCTACTGAAATAGTGTGACAACTCCAATACACTGGATCCTACTGAAATACACTGACAACTCCAATACACTGGATCCTACTGAAATACACTGACAACTCCAATACACTGGATCCTACTGAAATAGTGTGACAACTCCAATACACTGGATCCTACTGAAATACACTGACAACTCCAATACACTGGATCCTACTGAAATAGAGTGACAACTCCAATACACTGGATCCTACTGAAATAGAGTGACAACTCCAATACACTGTATCCTACTGAAATACACTGACAACTCCAATACACTGGATCCTACTGAAATACAATGACAACTCCAATACACTGGATCCTACTGAAATACACTGACAACTCCAATACACTGGATCCTACTGAAATAGAGTGACAACTCCAATACACTGTATCCTACTGAAATACACTGACAACTCCAATACACTGGATCCTACTGAAATACACTGACAACTCCAATACACTGGATCCTACTGAAATACACTGACAACTCCAATACACTGGATCCTACTGAAATACACTGACAACTCCAATACACTGGATCCTACTGAAATACACTGACAACTCCAATACACTGGATCCTACTGAAATACACTGACAACTCCAATACACTGGATCCTACTGAAATACACTGACAACTCCAATACACTGACAACTCCAATACACTGGATCCTACTGAAATAGAGTGACAACTCCAATACACTGGATCCTACTGAAATACACTGACAACTCCAATACACTGGATCCTACTGAAATACACTGACAACTCCAATACACTGGATCCTACTGAAATACACTGACAACTCCAATACACTGGATCCTACTGAAATACACTGACAACTCCAATACACTGGATCCTACTGAAATACACTGACAACTCCAATACACTGGATCCTACTGAAATAGAGTGACAACTCCAATACACTGGATCCTACTGAAATAGAGTGACAACTCCAATACACTGGATCCTACTGAAATACAATGACAACTCCAATACACTGGATCCTACTGAAATACACTGACAACTCCAATACACTGACAACTCCAATACACTGGATCCTACTGAAATACACTGACAACTCCAATACACTGGATACTTAACTGCTGAAATGGCTGACAGCTCAACTACTGAAATGACTACATACAGTTCAACCATAGGAGCCCAACAGTAGTCTTTGACTACTTCAGTCACCTGGTACTACTGTTGCCTTTTAGAGTTCAGTTGAATCTCAAACTATCGCGGTGTCAAAAAACAGTGGCTTATTTAACCACAGATACAGTTCATTGCAGACATGTGCACCTTCGTTTTGTTACAATTCACCTCAACGTTACAGAGAACAAGCTTTTGACTTATGCAGACGAAACCTTGAGTTGAAAAAAAAGCTCAGGTGGAGTGGTCATTTTTTCTGTTCTAATTACTGGAGTATACACTGCCAATTACCATAGTGGGGTCAACCATTTTCAACGTATGATACATTTAAAGAATCAAACTCACTGTTAAGTCCCTGAAAAATTGTATTTTTATTTCTAATGGACCGGTATTATGAACTGTAAAGTATTTTTGTACAAATTTAATACTTTGGTAGCATGATATTTATCGTCTATGTATAACTTTGGGAATTCCTCCAGCTGTAAACCTTTGTATGGCTGAGAAAAGATAAACAATAAAAAAAGATTTACAGAGTGGAAAAAATAACATGGCTGAGGTGATTTACAGAGTGGAAAAAAACATGGCTGATGTGATTTACAGAGTGGAAAAAAACATGGCTGAGGTGATTTACAGAGTGGAAAAAAACATGGCTGAGGTGATTTACAGAGTGGAAAAAACATGGCTGAGGTGATTTACAGAGTGGAAAAAACAACATGGCTGAGGTGATTTACAGAGTGGAAAAAACAACATGGCTGAGGTGATTTACAGAGTGGAAAACAACAACATGGCTGAGGTGATTTACAGAGTGGAAAAAACAACATGGCTGAGGTGATTTACAGAGTGGAAAACAACATGGCTGGGGTGATTTATAGAGTGGAAAACAACATGGCTGAGGTGATTTACAGAGTGGAAAAAACAACATGGCTGAGGTGATTTACAGAGTGGAAAAAACAACATGGCTGATGTGATTTACAGAGTGGGAAAAAACATGGCTGAGGTGATTTACAAGGTACTGACGAAATGATCACAATCTCATCTGAGGCAATTACATGATACAAGATGTATAGCAATTAAAACATGACTTTAAAATAAACAGATAATAATACACAGAGTTTACTGTCTAATGATGGCGCCGGAAGGGATTGTGACCGCAAGGCACTACAGAGGGTAGTGCGTACGGCCCAGTACATCACTGGGACCAAGCTTCCTGCCATCCAGGACCTCTATACCAGGCGGTGTCAAAGACTCCAGCCACCCTAGTCATAGACTGTTCTCTCTGCTACCGCACGGCAGGCGGTACCGGAGCGCCAAGTCTAGGTCCAAAAGGCTCCTTAACAGCTTCTACCCCCAAGCCGTAAGACTGCTGAACAATTAATCAAATGGCTACCTGGACTATTTACTTTGACCCCCCCCCACCCACCCCCACCCCCACCCCCACCCCCACTACTCGCTGTTTATTATCTATGCATAGGTCACTTCACAAATTACCTCAACTAACCTGTACCCCCGCACGTTGACTCGGTACCGGTAACCCCTGTATATCGCCTCGTTATTGTTATTTTATTGTGTTACTTTTCTTTTTACTTTAGTTTATTTAGTTTTAAAAAAATCTTAATTGCATTGTTGGTTAAGGGCTTGTAAGTAAGCATTTCACTGTAAGGTCTACACCTGTTGTATTCGGCGCATGTGACAAATACAATCTTATTTGATTAAAATATCCTGGTATCAATGCAGTACTGGACATCAATCATAAGATATCCTGGTATCAACAAAGATGTTTTATAACTAAACCAAGATAGACCATAGCCCATCGTTTCAAATGAGAACAAATGAGTCATAGTGGGCAGAACAAGCAAGGAGGTGGGCAGAGCCAAGCACGAGCTAGCGAGATCCTATTGGCTGTGTTCTAGCATGCATTTGCATATTTCTGTTAGGCAACGCCTACTGTGAGTAGTGCGCGTGTGCAGTAATTCAATTAGCCTTTGCACTCCTTCTAAAACAACGCCATTTTTTAAAACTTTGGCAACGGGTAAAGTCTAAAAACCATAGTCCACTCAGTTCGTAACAGATTCTAGTTTTGGGAACTGTATTGAGATAAAATGTTTCATCGATGGGAACATTTGCAGAATGTCGGCCAAAATCCATCATCTCCCACTGCCGGCCACTGGGCTTCCTCTCACTACCATATTTGGTAGTGAGTAGAAACGCCAAGCGGATGCTTCACATTTATACATCCGGTGAAATATCTGTCTCATTGTTCTGTGGTATTTTACATTTACATTTTAGTCATTTAGCAGACGCTCTTACAGGAGCGACTTACAGGAGCAATTAGGGTTAAGTGCCATGCTCAAGGGCACTTTAACGTCATTTAGCAGACGCTCTTAGCCAGAGCGACTCACAAATTGGTGCGTTCACCCTATAGCCAGTGGGATAACCACTTTACAATTTGGGGGGGGGGGGGGGGGGGGTTAGAAGGAATACTTTATCCTATCCCAGGTATTCCTTAAAGAGGTGGGGTTTCAAATGTCTCCGGAAGGTGGTGAGTGACTCCGCTGTCCTGGCGTCGTGAGGGAGCTTGTTCCACCATTGGGGTGCCAGAGCAGCGAACAGTTTTGACTGGGCTGAGCGGGAGCTATGCTTCCGCAGAGGAAGGGGAGCCAGCAGGCCAGAGGTGGATGAACGCAATGTCCTCGTTTGGGTGTAGGGACTGATCAGAGCCTGAAGGTACAGAGGTGCCGTTCCCCTCACTGCTCTGCTCACTGGTATCAATGCAGTAGTGGAGATCAATCATAAGATATCACGGTATCAATGCAGTAGTGTCCATCAATCATAAGATATCACGGTATCAATGCAGTAGTGGACATCAATCATAAGATATCCTGGTATCAATGCAGTACTGGACATCAATCATAAGATATCACGGTATTAATGCAGTAGTGGACATCAATCATAAGATATCACGGTATCAATGCAGTAGTGGACATCAATCATAAGATATCCTGGTATCAATGCAGTACTGGACATCAATCATAAGATATCACGGTATCAATGCAGTAGTGGACATCAATCATAAGATATCCTGGTATCAATGCAGTGGAGATCAATCATAAGTAGAGAACATTAAGTGTTAAATCCATGTAAAATCCTCCCCATGTTGAATATTGGGTATTTATATAATCAATAAGAATTGCACGCTGCAAAACATTTTGCTATGGTGTACCCTAACAAACAGAACCCATGTGTGGACGGGTCTCTGCGGGGGGGGTCAGGGAGAGAAAGTGGTCAGTCCCGGTCGGAGGGTGGATCTTGGAAGAGCCGTTTACCGCGGGGGCTGTGAGTTGGCGTGCGGAGGGAGAGCTGCTGCAGGCTGGAACAGCCCAGCGGTGATTCGAATGGCTCCACCTACACAGATGACAGAACAACAACAGCAAGATGGAGTCAGAGAAAAGTGACAACTCTTCCCAAATAACTCTTAGAATAACCGCTAAAAACACTTCTACTAAAAGAACCCCTCCACACCATACCACAAACACTTCTACTAAAAGAACCCCTCCACACCATACCTCAAACACTTCTACTAAAATAACCCCTTCACACCATACCTCAAACACTTCTAC
Source organism: Coregonus ussuriensis (assembly GCA_031479575.1). Taxonomy (NCBI): domain Eukaryota; kingdom Metazoa; phylum Chordata; class Actinopteri; order Salmoniformes; family Salmonidae; genus Coregonus; species Coregonus ussuriensis. The sequence continues at coordinate 6,128,987 of CM062500.1, read as the reverse complement.
TAAAATAACCCCTCCACACCATACCTCAAACACTTCTTCAGACGTGCCCTAGTCATGTGTGAAATGTACTGCTTCCACCACAAAAAGCACAATTGAAAATCTGCCTGACTATACACCAAGGCTTCCTTCTCTTACCTTCATCTGTTTAGAAGGAGTTACATTCTGTTGCCCACTGTCAGGACTGAGCGTCCTCTTGGGAGGGGAGCTCTCACCCCCAGACAGAGCAGCCTTCCCCGTGTGTCCATCCTCTACAGAGCTAGCCTCCATCTTGATCCCCTCCTCCTCCTCCTCACACCACCCAGGCTGCTCCTGAGAGGGATCCTCAGAGCTGCTGTTCATAGGCGACCAGGTATATGCCTGACTGAAAGTGATGTCGTCCATTAGAGAGGTGTCTGTAGCATCTGCCTGAGGAGCTGCTGGAGGCTCATTTCTCCACAGCTGCCTGGGTAGGACCGATGTAGAGTGGGACTGGACACGATTGGCGTGAAGTGGGACTGCTAGGATGGGTGCAGAGAGGACGCTGGGTGCTGCTACAGGGGTTCTGTAGGGGCTGCTCCATAGAGACCAGCTAGGTGTCTGTGAGGCCAGAGGAGTGGACCGCGTAGGCCCGAAGCCTGGGGCTGCCCTGCGAGGTGTGCCTGGCAGGGGTTGGTTCTGGTCTGGTTGGTCCTGCCCCACAGCCCCTCCAGCTACAGGCTGGACCAGTAGCTCTTTGACCAGGGTTCCCAGCCGGGTGTTACGTGGGATGATGCGTCTCTTGATGGCTGAGGCCATGCCCTCCTGCTTGGCTATGACATATACACGCTTCTGTCCCCGTGTCACGGCCGTGTACACGTGTTTCCACGTCTGGACGCTGCCGTTACCCAGCACGTACACCACCGTCTCCGTCTCCGAGCCCTGATACACAGAGGGAAGGTACAGTACAACTGAATCATTCCATCAGAGAAAATGGCTAACTAGTTAGAATCTACTGAACTGCTTAGTTTAATCATACGCCATTCATAAACTGAGTAGAGACAGAAAGAGAGAGAGAGAGAAAGAGGAGGGAGAGAGAGAGAAAGGAGAGAGAGAGAAAGAAAGGAGAGAGAGAGAGAAAGAAAGGAGAGAGAGAGAGACAGAACGGAGAGTGAGGGAGTGAGAAAAAGGAGAGAGTGAGAGAGGAGAGTGAGAGAGGGAGAGAATGTGTGTGTGTACCTGGAAGGTGTGTACGGTCCTAGCCCAAGTGTGTTGCAGCCTAGTCTGTGGTGTGTATGTGTGTGTATATGTGTGTGTGTATGTGTATGTGTGTGTATATGTGTGTGTGGGTACCTGGAAGGTGTGTATGGTCCTAGCCCAAGTGTGTTGCAGCCTAGTCTGTCGTGTGTGTGTGTGTGTGTGTGTGTGTGTGTGTGTGGGTACCTGGAAGGTGTGTATGGTCCTAGCCCAAGTGTGTTGCAGCCTAGTCTGTGGTGTGTGTGTGTGTGTGTGTGTGTGTGTGTGTGTGTGTATGTGTGTGTGGGTACCTGGAAGGTGTGTATGGTCCTAGCCCAAGCGTGTTGCAGTCTACACTCTCTCTGCAGATCCCTAAAGGACACACACAGCATCCGTCCGTCACGATCATCCAGAGTCAGGTACCTCTGCTTCCTGCTCCGCTGTGAGCCCGCCTCCTCCTCTGTCACGTCCTGTCACAGGAGGAGACACAACCAAAAGAGCAGGGCTCAACCAATTAGAATTGAGCCGGAGCCAGAGCCATTGTAGTCACTGACAGCTCCGGAATAGCCTAAAAACATGTAAACTATTGCTTAAGTGAAGGGTCCTCTCATTTTCTCACATGTTTAATGAAGAATATCTCTCCGTTGCACAGGCGTTCTTTCTCCTTCTTTTTGCTTTTCCCCCTCTCCTCTCTGTCCAGTCCAGGAAGTCTCTGCCCTGTCCTGGCCCTGTCAGGTATGTTCTCCAGGACCTCTTCTTCAGGAGACCCCTCCTTGTTCCTGTCTGCGACGTAGCCGTTCTTTGTACAGCAGACTTTATCTCCCGGCTGGAAATCAAGTCGGTTCTTGACGTTTCTGAGGTAAAAGATCAACATATCAAACCCAAAATGATCCATCTATCTATATATACACAGTGCATTCGGAAAGTATTCAGACCCCTTGACTTTTTCCACATTTTGTTACGTTAAAGCCTTATTCTAAAACGGATTAACCTCTACGGGATCGGTGTGTCCCGTATACGGGACGGTTGAGCTAACGTGCGCTAATGTGATTAGTATGACTGTTGTAAGTAACAGCAAACTTTCCAGGACATAGACATGTCTTATATGGGCAGAAAGCTTAAATCCTTGTTAATCTTAACTGCACTGTCCAATTTACAGTAGCTATGACAGTGACAACATACCACGCTATTGTTTGAGCAGAGTGCACAACAACAAAAAACTCATCACAGCAACTGGTTTGATACATTCACCTCTGAAGGTAAATAATTTACTTACACTGCCGGTCAAAAGTTTTAGAACACCTACTCATGCAAGTGTTTTTCTCTATTTTGAGTATTTTCTACATTGTAGAATAATAGTGAAGACGTCAAAACTATGAAATAACACATATGGAATCATGTAGTAACCAAAAAAAAAAAGTGTTAAACAAATCAATATATATATATATTTTATATTTGAGATTCTTGAAATAGCCACCCTTTGCCTTGATGACAGCTGTGCACACTCTTGGCATTCCCTCAACCAGCTTCACCTGGAATGCTTTTCCAACAGTCTTGAAGGAGTTCCCACATATGCTGAGCACTTGTTGGCTGCTTTTCCTTCACTCTGCGATCCGACTTATCCCAAACCATCTCAATATGGTTGAGGTCGGGGGATTGTGGAGGCCAGGTAATCTGATGCAGCACTCCATCACTCTCATTGGTAAAATAGCCCTTACACAGCCTGGAGGTGTGTTGGGTCATTGTCCTGTTGAAAAACAAATTATATAGTCCCACTAAGCCCAAAACAGATGGGATGGCGTATCGCTGCAGAATGCGGTGGTAACCATGCTGGTTAAGTGTGCCATGAATTCTAAATAAATCACAGACAGTGTCACCAGCAAAGCCCCCCCACACCATCACATCTCCTCCATGCTTCACGGTGGGAAATATATATACAGAAATCATCCGTTCACCTACTCTGCGTCTCACTAAGAAATGGCGGTTGGAACCAAAACTCTCAAATTTGGACTCATCAGACCAAAGGACAGATTTCCACCGGTCTAATGTCCATTGCTCGTGTTTCTTGGCCCAAGCAAGTCTCTTCTTCTTATTGGTGTCCTTTAGTAGTGGTTTCTTTGCAGCAATTCGACCATGAAGGCCTGATTCACACAGTCTCCTCTGAACAGTTGATGTTGAGATGTGTCTGTTACTTGAACTCTGTGAAGCATTTATTTCCACTGCAAATTCTGAGGCTGGTAACTCTAATGAACTTATCCTCTGCAGCAGAGGTAACTCTGGGTCTTCCATTCCTGTGGCGGTCCTCATGAGAGCCAGTTTCATCATAGCGCTTGATGTTTTTTGTGACTGCACTTGAAGAAACTTTCAAAGTTCTTGAAATGTTCCGTATTGACTGCCCTTCATGTCTTAAAGTAATGATGGACTGTCGTTTCTCTTTGCTTCTTGCCATAATATGGACTTGGTCTTTTACCAAATAGGGCTATCTTCTGTATACCCCCCTACCTTGTCACAACACAACTGATTGGCTCAAACACATTAAGAAGTAAAGAAATTCCACAAATTAACTTTTAAGAAGGCACACCTGTTCATTGAAATGCATTCCAGGTGACTACCTCATGAAGCTGATTGAGAGAATGCCAACAGTGTGCAAAGCTGTCATCAAGGCAAAGGGTGGCTATTTAAAGAATCTCAAATATAAAATATATTTTGATTTCTTTAACACTTACATGATTCCATATGTTATTTCATAGTTTTGATGTAGTTACAATGTAGAAAATTTTACAAATTAAAACCCTTGAATGAGTGAATAAGGGGAATGAGGTGTTCTAAAACTTTTGACCGGTAGTGTACATTCACTAATCTTGCTCTGATTTGTGATAAAATGTAGCATAGTTTTGTTTGAAACAATCAATTTTCATATTAAAATGTAGGAACTGGGTTCTACAGTTTGAACCCCTGCTGTCTCTGGCTCCACACCCACCCCGCCCGGCCATCTAGATGTGTGAAAGTTAGTGTATAAGCTAATGATCCATCATGGATGACATTCCTGGGAGTGTGTAAACGTACATTTTGTATTACCATATCATTTTTGTATGTTCTCTATAGTTATGTACATGAAAATGTATCAACTGACCAATTCGGCACATTTGGGCAGACTTTATACAAAATAGTCCAGTATTGCAATGCTTCACTGGATCAATCTGAAACTTTGCACACACCCTGCTGCCATCTAGTGGCCAAAATCGATATTGTGCCTAAACTGCAATGTTATTAAATAAAAACAATTCTTCATCAATCTACACACGATACCCCATAATGAGTGAAAACAGGTTTGTAGAAACCTTATTTACATAAGTATTCAGACCCTTTGCTATGAGACTCAAAATTGAGCTCAGGTGCATCCTGTTTCCATTGATCATCCTTGAGATGTTTCTACAACTTGATTGAAGTCCACCTGTGGTAAATTCAATTGATTGGACATGACTTGGAAAGGCACACACCTGTCTATATAAAGGTCCCACTGTTGACAGTGCATGTCAGAGCAAAAACCAAGCCATGAGGTCAAGGGAATTGTCCGTAGAGCTCCTAGACAGGATTGTGTCGAGGCACAGATCTGGGGAAGGGTACCAAAAAATGTCTGCAGCATTGAAGGTCCCCAAGAACACAATGGCCTCCATCATTCTTAAATGGAAGAAGTTTGTAACCACCAAAGACTCTTCCTAGAGCTGGCCGCCCGGCCAAACTGAACAATCGGGGGATAAGGGCCTTGGTCAGGGAGGTGACCAAGAACCCGATGTTCACTCTGACAGAGCTCCAAAGTTCCTCTGTGGAGATGGGAGAAACTTCCAGAAGGACAATCATCTCTGCAGCGCTCCACCAATCAGGCCTTTATGGTAGAGTGGCCAAACGGAAGCCACTCCTCAGTAAAATGCACATGACAGCTCGCTTGGAGTTTGCCAAAAGGCACCTAAAGGACTCTCAGACCATGAGAAACAAGATTCTCTGGTCTGATGAAACCAAGATTGAACTCTTTGGCCTGAATGCCAAGCGTCACGTCTGGAGGAAACCTGGCACCAACCCTACCGTGAAGCATGGTGGTGGCAGCGTCATGCTGTGGGAATGTTTTTCACCGGCAGGGACTGGGAGACTTGTCAGGATCGAGTGAAAGATGAACGGAGCAAAGTTCAAAGAGATCCTTGATGAAAACCTATTCCAGAGCGGACCTCTGACTGGGGCGAAGGTTCACCTTCCAACAGGACAACGACCCTAAGCACACAGCCAAGACAACGCAGGAGTGCCTTCGGGACAAGTTTCTGAATGTCCATGAGTGGCCCAGCCAGAGCCCGGACTTGAACCCGATCGAACATCTCAGGAGAGACCTGAAAATAGCTGTGCAGCGACGCTCCCCATCCAACCTGACAGAGCTTAAGAGGATCTGCAGAGAAGAATGGGAGAAACTCCCCAAATACAGTTGTGCCAAGCTTGTCGCATCATACCCAAGAAGTCTCGAGGCTGTAATCGCTGCCAAAGATGCTTCAACAAAGTACTGAGTAAAGGGTCTGAATACTTATGTAAATGTTTCTGTTTTTTATATTTAATACATTCTAAAAACCTGGTTTTTGCTTTGTCATTATGGGGATTGATGAAGAAAAAAACTATTTTATCAATTTTAGAAAAAGGCTGTAATGTAACAAAATGTGGAAAAAGTCAAGGGGTCTGAATACTTTCCGAATGAACTGTATGTATACAGCTAAGGAGACCTGCTGGACTTTCTAATAGAAACAAACAGGGTCTAGGAGTGGAGTAAACTCCCCTCTGCTTCATCACATCGCAGATTCTTCCTTTTTATAACTGGTACCACTAATTACATAGCAGTAGAAACAACATCTCTTCTAACAACATATCTTCTAATAGCAGTAGAAACAACATCTCTTCTAACAACATCTCTTCTAATAGCAGTAGAAACAACATCTCTTCCAATAGCAGTAGAAACAACATCTCTTCTAACAACATCTCTTCCAATAGCAGTAGAAACAACATCTCTTCCAATAGCAGTAGAAACAACATCTCTTCCAATAGCAGTAGAAACAACATCTCTTCCAATAGCAGTTGAAACAACATCTCTTCTAACAACATCTCTTCTAATAGCAGTAGAAACAACATCTATTCCAATAGCAGTAGAAACAACATCTCTTCCAATAGCAGTAGAATCAACATCTCTTCTAATAGCAGTAGAAACAACATCTCTTCTAATAGCAGTAGAAACAACATCTCTTCCAATAGCAGTAGAAACAACATCTCTTCTAATAGCAGTAGAAACAACATATCTTCTAACAACATCTCTTATAATAGCAGTAGAAACATCTCTTCCAATAGCAGTAGAAACAACATCTCTTCCAATAGCAGTAGAAACAACATCTCTTCTAATAGCAGTAGAAACAACATATCTTCTAACAACATCTCTTCCAATAGCAGTAGAAACAACATCTCTTCCAATAGCAGTAGAAACAACATCTCTTCCAATAGTAGTAGAAACAACATCTCTTCCAATAGCAGTAGAAACAACATCTCTTCCAATAGCAGTAGAAACAACATCTCTTCTAATAGCAGTAGAAACAACATATCTTCTAACAACATCTCTTATAATAGCAGTAGAAACATCTCTTCCAATAGCAGTAGAAACAACATCTCTTCCAATAGCAGTAGAAACAACATCTCTTCCAATAGCAGTAGAAACAACATCTCTTCTAATAGCAGTAGAAACAACATATCTTCTAACAACATCTCTTCCAATAGCAGTAGAAACAACATCTCTTCCAATAGCAGTAGAAACAACATCTCTTCCAATAGTAGTAGAAACAACATCTCTTCCAATAGCAGTAGAAACAACATATCTTCTAACAACATATCTTCTAATAGCAGTAGAAACAACATCTCTTCCAATAGCAGTAGAAACAACATCTCTTCCAATAGCAGTAAAAACAACATCTCTTCCAATAGCAGTAAAAACAACATCTCTTCCAATAGTAGTAGAAACACCATCTCTTCCAATAGCAGTAGAAACAACATCTCTTCCAATAGCAGTAGAAACAACATCTCTTCCAATAGCAGTAGAAACAACATCTCTTCCAATAGCAGTTGAAACAACATCTCTTCCAATAGCAGTAGAAACAACATCTCTTCCAATAGCAGTAGAAACAACATCTCTTCCAATAGCAGTTGAAACAACATCTCTTCCAATAGCAGTAGAAACAACATCTCTTCCAATAGCAGTAGAAACAACATCTCTTCCAATAGCAGTAGAAACAACATCTCTTCCAATAGCAGTAGAAACAACATCTCTTCCAATAGCAGTAGAAACAACATCTCTTCCAATAGCAGTTGAAACAACATCTCTTCTAACAACATCTTTTCTAATAGCAGTAGAAACAACATCTATTCCAATAGCAGTAGAAACAACATCTCTTCCAATAGCAGTAGAAACAACATCTCTTCTAATAGCAGTAGAAACAACATCTCTTCTAATAGCAGTAGAAACAACATCTCTTCCAATAGCAGTAGAAACAACATCTCTTCCAATAGCAGTAGAAACAACATCTCTTCTAATAGCAGTAGAAACAACATATCTTCTAACATCTCTTCCAATAGCAGTAGAAACAACATCTCTTCTAATAGCAGTAGAAACAACATATCTTCTAACAACATCTCTTATAATAGCAGTAGAAACATCTCTTCCAATAGCAGTAGAAACAACATCTCTTCCAATAGCAGTAGAAACAACATCTCTTCTAACATCTCTTCCAATAGCAGTAGAAACAACATCTCTTCCAATAGCAGTAGTGACTTACTTGGTGCGGTGGTTGCAGTAATGCTTGCAGCAAAGCTCATTGATCAAGGCACACTCCCTCCTGCAAAAGAAATGGAGGTACAGTTAAGATACAGGTCAAACAATGGTGTAGAGAAGCCCTCTACATATCTGACCACCCTACTCTCCTATAGCATCAATGGTGCAGATAAACCCTCTACACTACTGGTCAAAAGTTTTAGAACACCTACTCATTAAAGGGTTTTTCTTTCTTTTTACTATTTTCTACATTGTAGAATAATCGTGAAGACATCAAAACTATGGAATAACACATATGGAATCATGTAGTAACCAGAAAAGTGTTAAACAAACTATTCTTCAAATAGCCACCCTTTGCCTTGATGACAGCTTTGCACACTCTTGGCATTCTCTCAACCAGCTTCACCTGGAATGCTTTTCTAGCAGTCTTGAAGGAGTTCCCACATATGCTGAGCACTTGTTGGCTGAGCACTTGTTGGCTGCTTTTCCTTCACTCTGCAGTCCAACTCATCCCAAATCATCTCAATTTGGTTGAGGTCGGGGGATTGTGGAGGCCAGGTCATCTGATGCAGCACTCCATCACTCTCCTTCTTGGTAAAATAGCCCATACACAGCCTGGAGGTGTGTTGGGTAATTGTTCTGTTGAAAAACAAATGATAGTCCCACTAAGCCCAAACCAGATGGGATGGCGTATCGCTGCAGAATGCTGTGGTAGCCATGCTGGTTAAGTGTGCCTTGAATTCGAAATAAATCACAGACAGTGTCACCAGCAAAGCAACCCCACACCATAACACCTCCTCCTCCATGCTTTATGGTGGGAAATACACATGCAGAGATCATCCGTTCACCCACACGCGTCTCACAAAGACACGGCGGTTGGAACCAAAAATCTCAAATTTGGACTCCAGACCAAAGGACAATTTTCCACCGGTCTAATGTCCATTGCTCGTGTTTCTTGGCCCAAGCAAGTCTCTTCTTCTTATTGGTGTCCTTTAGTAGTGGTTTCTTTGCAGCGATTCGACCAAGAAGGCCTGATTTACACAGTCCCCTCTGAACAGTTGATGTTGAGATGTGTCTGTGACTTGAACTCTGTGAAGTATATATTTGGGCTGCAATTTCTGAAGCTGGTAACTCTAATGAACGTATCCTCTGCAGCAGAGGTAACTCTGGGTCTTCCATTCCTGTGGTGGTCCTCATGAGAGCCAGTTTCATCATAGCGCTTGATGGTTTTTGCGACTTGAAATGTTCCGTATTGACTGACCTTCATGCCTTAAAATAATGATGGACTGTCGTTTCTCTTTGCTTATTTGAGCTGTTCTTGCCATAATATGGACTTGGTATTTTACCAAATAGGGCTATCTTCTGTATACCTCATTAAGCTGGTTGAGTGAATGTCAACAGTGTGCAAAGCTGTCATCAAGTCAAAAGGGTGGCTATTTGAAGAATCTCAAATACAAAATATGTTTTGATTAGTTTAACACTTTTTTTGGTTACTACATGATTCCATATGTGTTATTTCATAGTTTTGATGTCTTCACTATTATTCTACAATGTAGAAAATAGTAAAAAAATAAAGGAAAAACCCTGGAATGAGTAGGTGTTCTAAAACATTTGACCGGTAGTGTACACATCTGATCACTCTACTCCCCTATCGCATCAATGGTGTAGAGAAACCCTTTACATATCTGACCATCCTACTGTCCTATACATGTCTTACCTTCTGAAGGCAATGAACTGTGACGTGGTATCATTCTTCAGTCCTGGAGCAGCGTTCAGTAATAGTTCGATAGCCACCTGGAGGTCTGAAAAAAACGACATCAATTGTGTTGTTTTATATTGTGAGTTTTAGGGGTTTTCAGCACAGAGCCCAACACTGCGCCTATAAGATGGAGTCCATGGTGTCCTCACCATAGACAGAGTCCTCGTTGGTGTTGGGCAGCAGGATGAGGATGAACCTCTTGTCTTCAGAGGGCATGGTGTAACTCCCATTCAGATCCAAGATGGCGTCGTAGTGGAGCGGTCTGAAAGTATGCTTTATCCCCATCTCGGCGATTCTGAAAGAAAAAGGACAGACGCAGGATCTCTCCTTTCTCATGGTCAGTCATGGCATCAGGACATGATAAGAACATTTGTCAAAAATCTAGCTTACAGAATTTGCAATTTAAACAATCAAGAAAATGTTATAATGCATTTTATATCTGAATTTGCAAAGTTGTATCTAGAATTCTGGATATTCTAGCTACATATTGAATTTTTAATATATATATATATATATATATCAAAGAATGACTGTGGCATTTCTATGTTTGTTGGAAAACTAAAGACAAAAACCAATGTCATATTTACAGTCCGGCGTTGTTGACGATGAGTTGAGACTCAGCTCTGTGGTTGGTCCTCATCTCGATGGCCCAGTGAGCCCGGCCCAGACTGTGGAACAGGTCATACAAGGTGTTGCCTGGCTGGATACTGGGCAGCTGACGCACATCGCCTAGACAACCAGAGCTACACCTTCACATACGGTAGCTGGAGCCCAGACCTGACTAGCCTCCATTATGGCAGACATATGGCTAACGACACAAGGCTAACCTAGAACAGGTCATACAAGGTGTTGGCTGGCTGGATACTGGGCAGCTGACAGCGTCCCCTAGACAAACAGTCAGCCAGCAAGTCCTAAACCTTAAGTGTTTGCAGGATAGGTTTAAGCAGCGTAGTCTCATCTCATTCCGATAATGAGGAGTTTATTGGGATACAAGGTGATTTGTAGATCAGTGATTCTGAGCAGTGGTAATGGAACACAAGTATTCCATTACCATTGTACAGGACAGGAAGTCCTCTCCTTAACTAACTATGTTCCACCTTCACCCCCCACAAGTGTTCCATTACCATTGTCCAGGACAGGAAGTCCTCTCCTTAACTAACTCTGTTCCACCTTCACCCCCCCACAAGTGTTCCATTACCATTGTACAGGACAGGAAGTCCTCTCCTTAACTAACTCTGTTCCAGCTTCACCCCCCCACAACTGTTGGCATCATACTTTACACGTTTCACATTGTACAGCTTAAACCTGAGCTTAAAACCCAACGTACCCAGAAAGACAAACTTCCTGAGCTGTGCGTGTTTGGTGAGCATGGTCAGGATAGAGTGGAGGAGCTGAACGCACACCAGACTGCCCTCATCCACCACCAACACACGCACACACGCAAACTTCCACTCCTCAGGAACCCCATTAAGGTCTTTCTTGGCCTGCATGAAACTCCACAGCACCTGAGAGCGAGGGATGACAGGGAAGAGCGAGGGATGACAGGGGAGAGCGAGGGATGACAGGGAAGAGCGAGGGATGACAGGGGAGGGTGAGGGATGACAGGGAAGGGTGAGGGATGACAGGGAAGTGTGAGGGATGACAGGGAAGAGCGACAGGGAAGAGCGAGGGATGACAGGAAAGAGCGAGGGATGACAGGAAAGAGCGAGGGATGACAGGAAAGAGCGAGGGATGACAGGGAAAAGCGAGGGATGACAGGGAAAAGCGAGGGATGACAGGGCAGAGCGAGGGATGACAGGGTAAAGAGCGAGGGATGACAGGGAAGAGCGAGGGATGACAGGGAAGAGCGAGGGATGACAGGGAAGAGCGAGGGATGACAGGGAAGAGCGAGGGATGACAGGAGAGAGCGAGGGATGACAGGGAAGAGCGAGGGATGACAGGGAAGAGCGAGGGATGACAGGGAAGAGCGAGGGATGACAGGGAAGAGCGGGGATGACAGGGAAGAGCGAGGGATGACAGGGCAGAGCGAGGGATGACAGGGGAGTGAGGGATGACAGGTAAGAGTGAGGGATGACAGGGAGGAGCGAGGGATGACAGGGAGGAGCGAGGGATGACAGGGAAGAGTGAGGGATGACAGGGTAGAGTGAGGGATGACAGGGAAGAGTGAGGGATGACAGGGAAGAGTGAGGGATGACAGGGAGGTGTGAGGGATGACAGGGAAGAGTGAGGGATGACAGGGAAGAGTGAGGGATGACATGTGGCTACTGACAGTGAATATGGCAGCTGACGGTGACAGGCAAATGTTTGCCATTCAGAAACCTGTTCTGTACCTTGCTAATAAAATATACAGGGTCAGAACTACAGAGATCCTATTGAATAACTATTCTATATGTCATTCTAAGGTCAGAACGGTCTCCTGTACCAACCTGATGCAGGGTGTAGGCCTTGAAGCAGGTTCTCTTGGTGAGCAGAGACGCAGCTCTCCCTGTGGGTGCTGTTAGTAACACCTCTTCCTCTCCCTGTAAAACCGACAAATTATCCCTCTCCTCCCCCTTTCCCTCCCCCTTTACCTCCCCCTCTAACTGAGAGAGGAGACTCTGCGACAGGGCTTCTTCTTCCCACCGCTCGGACAGCCAGAAGTCATTCTCAAAGTCCCAGCATGCCTTCCTGACCTCCTCCTCCTCCTCCTCCTCCTCCTTCTTCTTTGGGCTCTGCTGCATGGCTGCCTTGAACACCAGACTCACCACCGTGGTCTTACCACAGCCACCCTTACCGCTGATCACAGTCACCGGGTTGGAGCAGATCATCTCCGCCGCACGCACCTGGTCTGGGTCTAAATCTACTGGAGGAGGATAGGGGCCCTGGTATGTAAGGGGGGCTGGTTCTGGGTCTCGTTTGATGTGGTCTGGGTCAGAGTATCCATTGGCCGTTCCAACAGCAGTATTAGTACGGCCTGTCTCTGCAGCGGTGCCCTCCATATCACACCTTTCATTCAGATGATCAGCCTTCTGCTCTGTGTCGGAGTCCACCTCACCTTGATCCTCCCCACTCCCTCCTCTCTTCCTCAGCCTCTCCAGTGCTGAAGCAGTCAGTACCTCTATGACATCCAGAGGTATAACCCAGGGCTCTCCCTGCACCAGACAGCGTAGACACTCAGCTATCCCAGTCTCATAAGAATGCAGGTTCTGCAGCGCCACCTTCTGGCGATCCCGCACCACCACACCCAGCTCTTTGAGGAAGTGGACAGCGTCCCAAACCTGAATGAATGAATTCATTAAGTCATTTGGAAATTCCAAATACATATGGAGCTGGCTCAGCAAGCGAGTCAACAACAACACATCAAAACAATCACTGAGGATTAAAAACACAAAGTGGACAGAGGTATTTCTACAGTGTTCCTCGTACCTCCTCCTCCCCCACGGAGCTACACCCCCTCCTGACCTCGTCACACAGGCTGGGGAGCTCTGTGTAGGTACTGCCCGTCCTGCAGCAGTGGATCTTTAGAGAGTCGTAGACTCGCAGGGCGTTACGCTGCTTCAGGGGGATCTCTTGGAAGAGTTTACACTCATGGAAGGATCTCAGCTGAGCCTCGCAACGGACGAGCCTCAACTCCTTGTACATAACCTAGAGAGAGAGGGGGGAGTAGGGAGAGAGAGAGAGGGAGGGGAGAGAGAGGGGAGAGAGAGAGGGGATGGTGGGAGAGAGAGAGAGAGAGAGGAAGAGAAAGAGGGAGAGAGAGAGAGAGAGAGGGAGAGAGAGGGGAGAGAGAGAGGGAGAGAGAGAGGGAGGGGAGGGAGAGAGAGAGGGGAGAGCGGGAGAGAGGGGAGAGAGGGGAGAGAGGGAGAGAGAGAGGGAGGGGAGAGAGAGAGGGAGATAGAGAGAGTGAGGGAGGGGAGAGAGAGGAGAGAGGGGAGAGAGAGGGAGGGGAGAGAGAGAGAGAAAAAGAGAGAGAGGGAAAAAGGGAGAAGTGATTACTCAAGATAAACTAAATTAAGAAAATAATTGAGTCTGTCTGACTCAGTGCGTTCATGGCAGATTGGAGGGATGCTATGATAGGTCACTACTGGATTGGTCTGATCGAAGTCTACAGAAACTGTTGACACAGTTTGTTAACCAAACAACAGTCCACAACCAGCCAGGAGATTACACTTACATAGTTAAAGCCCAGCTTCCAGACATCAGTCTTGATAATCTCCTCTATTTTAGCCAGCAAGCCGAGACGCTCCTCTTCCTCATCTTCATCCATCCGTGTGACATGTGTAGGGGCTTGTGTAGCTCCCTGTGCTGCAGGACGTTTCTCGCTGCCCTTGCCCCGGCCCAGTAGCTCAGTGAAGCGCCCTGGCAGCAGGGTAGGCAGGTATCTCATCACATGGGGGTACAGAGAGGCAGCCTTCACGCGCATCCCTGCAACTGATAGACAGACAGACCGATGACGAGCTGTTTTCCAATACCCAGACTAACATACTGTATACTACATACTTAATGAGTATATACTGCATACTATTAGTTCATTTTAGTATACTGTAAACGAACGGTATCATTTCAGTTGAGCGTATTAGCGCTTCGACTGTCTACCGGAAGTTGATGCTGTTGCTATGCAACCTCTTGCTAGCTTGTTAGCGTAACACATTTCTAGCTAGACTCTGGGTGTGTTCGTAAATTCAATCTGGAGTGCCAGAATGTGCTCTGGGCGTTCGTAAATTCAGGGCGTTGTCAGATTGTCAGTTCGTAAATTCAGAGCGCTTTGTTCTCGGAGCATTCAGAGCGCACACTGGACGCTCTGGCCGAGGAGTAGGGTTGATCCGAGCGTTCTGACCTAACAACAGCAGTCAAGCACCCAAGCTAACTGGCTAACTTGCTAGCTACTTCAGACACAAATGAGAGAACACCTCACTCTGACCATTTTACTCGCCCGAGCAGAGCTGGTTAGGCTGTTTTCATGTTATCCAGAGCGTTGGTGAATGTAGCTGCTGCTGGCAACAATTTAATTTAGCTTTTTGCCGACGTTTATTGACACCGGCCTCATTCAACGGGTGTTGAGCGTTCGTAAATACATAAGTTATTCTGCGCTCTGGCACACAGACGAGAGTGCTCTGAAATCGGAGTAGATAGCCAGAGCGAATTTACGAATCTTTGCAACTCTGCCTAGGTCAGCATCCCTGAGTCGTCTCTTCACTGTAGACATTGAGACTGGTGTTTTGCGGGTACTATTTAATGAAGCTGCCAGTTGAGGACCTGTGGGGTGTCTGTTTCTCAAACTAGACACTAATGTATTTGTCTTCTTGCTCAGTTGTGCACCGGGGCCTCCCACTCCTCTTTCTATTCTGGTTAGAGCCAGTTTGCGCTGTTCTGTGAAGGGAGTAGTACACAGCGTTGTACGAGATCTTCAGTTTCTTGGCAATTTCTCGCATGGAATAGCCTTCATTTCTCAGAACAAGAATAGACTGACGAGTTTCAGAAGAAAGTTATTTGTTTCTGGCCATTTTGAGCGTGTAATCGAACCCACAATTGCTGATTCTCCAGATACTCAACTAGTCTCAAAAAGGCCAGTTTTATTGCTTCTTTAATCAGCACAAGTTTTGAGCTGTGCTAACATAATTGCAAAAGGGTTTTCTAATGATCAATTAGCCTTTTTAAATGATAAACTTGGATTAGCAAACACAACGTGCCATTGGAACACAGGACTGATGGTTGCTGATAATGGGCCTCTGTACGCCTATGTAGATATTCCATAAAAAATCTGTAGATATTCATTTTTTTATTATTTTTTTAATCAGCCGTTTCCAGCTACAATAGCCATTTACAACATGAACAATGTCTACACTGTATTTCTGATCAATTTGATGTTATTTTAATGGACAAAAAAAATGCTTTTCTTTCGAAAACAAGGACCCCAAACTTTTGAACGGTAGTGTACGTTGGGTAGTTAGATAGCATTAGGTAAATATACTGGTAAGTTCGATGTATTAGTAGCCAACTAAGGTTACAGTATGTAGCTAACATACCTGGTACATACTGCTGTAATGATATGCTATGCGGTTCATAAAGATAGCGTAGCTAACAAATTGTCAGCCAACATAACTTGTAACGTAACTTATTTGAAAAGTCATTACTTCATTACATTGCTCAACATTTTCATTAACATTTGTCATAATTAGTTAAAGCAACGAATTTGTATCCGCTCTCGTCAGACTTCTGCTGCACATTTTCCGCCATTTTCTTCAAATCTGAAAACCGTTGTGAAGCCAAGCACATTTTCTGAAGAATTGCATTATGGGCCCTAAAAGCACGGAAATAGTGTCCATTGATTGTATACTTCGTATTTTGGCGAATGTAGTACGACATCCGGGAACTTTTGGCATACTAACTATGACCAATAAGCATACTACATACTCAATTTGTCACAAATAGTACGGTTAATATTAGTATTTGAACACACCTATGGTCTTTGCTCACAGCACTCCATATTACCAAAACACTGTAGATCAGGGTCAAGATGTATCTCTCCCCCACGTCCACCTACCTGAAACAGAGACCAACGCTTTAATCTGCTGTGCCAATGCTCTGTGCTGCTCTCCTTCCTCAAACTCAGCCAGAACTTCCTGCAGGTTGTCAAACCCCACCTTCCTTCCCATCGGCAGCCAAGCAAAGAACGGGGTGACGAACTCTGCACCCACGCCGCAGGCCGCTAGGAACAGAGACATGACGGAGCGACCCTGGTCCACCTGGAGGTCTGAGCGAAGGCGGTAGGCAGGGTAGCCCCGCAGAGACATGACGGAGCGACCCTGGTCCACCTGGAGGTCTGAGCGAAGGCGGTAGGCAGGGTAGCCCCGCAGCACCAGCTTGCCCCTGGCTGCGCGGACCGTGAAGGTTGCCTCCCACCATGGGTCCTTCAGACTGAACCGGCCCTCTACTCTGCATCTCTTACCAGACACAATGTCCAGGAACTCAACTGGAATGGGCATGTGATAGAAAACGAAACAATTACACAAGATAGTTAGTTATTTAGCGGACTAGCTAGCTAGCTAGATCATCAGAATGCATTCATCGTGGTGGATTGTATGAGTTTTGTGTGTGTGTTTTAGTGTCACTATCAAGAGATAAAGCAGATTGAACAAACTGTAGAATTACAGTAGGCAACTAGCTCCTATTTCTACAGTAGAAGTTACAATCAATACAAGCTCGATCGACAAAGTGACACTGTCACGGTCCCTTATCGCAGATGGTTGGCAACTTGTTAGCTAGATAAACATGCCTCATTTGTTGCAAGTGACAACCTCATTAGCTAGTTAGGCTAACTTTATCATGTGAACTTATCAAAGCTATGATGATCTGTCAACGACCAACCACCTTCGTTTCGGGCCGGTATGGAGGAATTAAACAGATGTCCTCCAGAGCTAACGCTGTCCATCTCTTTCATATCCAGAAACTCCGGCTGTGCTTCTTCCTCCTCATCATCTTCCCCATCAGAATCGGCATTTTCGGCCTTTTTAACCTTCTTTTCAGGTAAAATGTAGCCGATTATGTTTCTGTCACCAAGAGGACACCCCAACAGTGACATTTCTGTTTTGTTTTGCTTATTTCGCGCGTTAATTTCATTTCACAGCTGACATAAAAACAAGGAAGTGCCAAAGCGGAAGTGCTTTAGTTTTTTTTCGAGCCAGCCCAAAAACTAGCATATAAGCGCCACCCACCGGCCTAATCGGCATGCATTTAGTTTTACTAGTGTTTAAGAGCAGTTGGAGGCTACTGAAGGATTGTTGTATGGCATTGAAGCTCGTTTGGAGGTTTGTTAACACTGTCAAATGAAGGGCCAGATGTATACAAAATGGTGTGAGAATGGATCTGAGAATCACCAGCAGCAAGAGCGACATCATTGATATACACAAGAATTGAACCCTGTGGCACCCCCATAGAGACTGCCATAGGTCCAGACAACAGGCCCTCCGATTTGACACATTTAACTCTATCTGAGAATTAGTTGGTGAACCAGGCGAGGCAGTCATTTGAGAAACCAAGGCAATTTAGTCTGCCAATAAGAATGCGGTGGTTGACAGAGTCGAAAGCCTTGGCCAGGTCGATGAAGACGGCTGCACAGTACTGTCTATTATCGATCGCGGTTATAATATCGTTTAGGACCTTGAGCGTGGCTGAGGTGCACCCATGACCAGCTCGGAAACCGGATTGCATAGCGGAGAAGGTACGGTGGGATTCGAAATGGTCGGCGATCTGTTTGTTAACTTGGCTTTCAAAAACTTTCGAAAGGCAGGGCAGGATGGATATAGGTCTGTAACAGTTTGGATCTAGAGTGTCACCCCCTTTGAAGAGGGGGATGACCGCGGCAGCTTTCCAAATCGCTAAGACAACAACTGGTAATGGCGATGAAAGTTTGGGCTGAGGCTAAACAGATAAACAGGACAGGGTACCGTGTAAAGGAACAGTCCAGCAGGCATCAGCTGTGCAGCTGAGTGATCATAAGGTCCCAGTGAACAGCCGAGAGCAGTTCGAATTGGTGCTACAACATCTTATTTGAAGTCATGAATGCAGTTTATAGTTGTGTACTACAGTGAAAGCGGACTATAGTTTGTTTACCTATAAATAATTTCAAACTAATTCATCCACATTGTCAATCATATTTTATTAATAAAAAGGCATGAAAAATGTAAAGTCAACTTACGAAACATAAATAAGGGGATAGTTCACCCAAATTACAAAATGACACGTTGGTTTTCTTACTCTGTCAGCAGCCTATGGACAAGGTATGACAGCAATTCATGCTTTGGTTTAGTTTCCCTGGCACAGTTTCTACACGCTAATGTTTTAAATTATCTTTATAAAAATGCTTTATAGAAATCATGTCCTAATTTTATAAATAAGAAATGGAATCTGTCAGCAGATAATAAATAGCTTTCTATAATAATATAGTTTTAGCATAATATACCGTCAATGAAGGACATAGATTGCTATCGTTCAACCACATGAACGTCACGTCTTGTCACATACCAGGGCTGGGTTTCCCAAAAGCATCGTAGCACTAAGATCATCTTAATTCCATTGAAACTAAATGGACGAAAGATGAGCCCAGATCCGTACAGGCATTTTAAAGAAAGGGAGGTTTGAAACCAATATTATTTGATGTGTACACCTACAGTATCCTGTGGCTAAGAGGCCATGCCAGGTCATTTAACCAGGGCCAGAAATGATTAAGTCAGATATATGGATAAGTTTAACTCTCTCTCTCTCTCTCATCAGATATATGGATAAGTTTAACTCTCTCTCTCTCTCTCTCTCTCTCTCTCTCTCTCTCTCTCTCTCTCTCTCTCTCTCTCTCTCTCTCTCTCTCTCTCTCTCTCTCTCTCTCTCTCTCTCTCTCTCTCTCTCTCTCTCTCTCTCTCTCTCTCTCTCTCTCTCTCTCTCTCTCGTGTTTTTACCCTCTAAATGGTTAAGATTTGGGGAAGGGCAAGCAGATCCTAGATCACTCCTGGGTTGCCATGGAGATAGAGAGGAGTTCCTCTGTTCTGATGAGGCTTCTGTTGTACAGATCAATCTTATTCCTCAGTCTGTCCTTGGCAGGGTTGTCCACTAAACCAAGGGAAGGGAAGCTGAGGTCACCTGTAACATAGACACCACCATTGGAATGAAACCATGGTTACAGTATGTGACTCTCCACTCAACATTGGCTGCTGTGTAAAGAAGAAACGATCTCTGAAATCTTTATTTTTATACAACCAGGTTCTATAGCTAAAACAGTGTTTTTCCTTGACCCTTTGACCAGACCTGGATAAACTCCAGGTCCTAGTTACAGTCTATAGGTAGTTATAGTCTCTAGGTAGTTACAGTCTCTAGGTAGTTATAGTCTATAGGTAGTTATAGTCTATAGGTAGTTACAGTCTATAGGTAGTTACAGTCTATAGGTAGTTACAGTCTATAGGTAGTTAGTCTATAGGTAGTTATAGTCTATAGGTAGTTACAATCTATAGGTAGTTACAGTCTATAGGTAGTTATAGTCTATAGGTAGTTACAGTCTATAGATAGTTACAGTCTATAGGTAGTTACAGTCTATAGGTAGTTATAGTCTATAGATAGTTACAGTCTCTAGGTAGTTACAGTCTCTAGGTAGTTACAGTCTATAGGTAGTTACAGTCTATAGGTAGTTACAGTCTATAGGTAGTTACAGTCTCTAGGTAGTTATAGTCTCTAGGTAGTTATAGTCTATAGGTAGTTACAGTCTATAGGTAGTTACAGTCTATAGGTAGTTACAGTCTATAGGTAGTTATAGTCTATAGGTAGTTATAGTCTATAGGTAGTTACAGTCTATAGGTAGTTACAGTCTCTAGGTAGTTACAGTCTATAGATAGTTACAGTCTATAGGTAGTTACAGTCTATAGGTAGTTACAGTCTATAGGTAGTTACAGTCTATAGGTAGTTACAGTCTATAGGTAGTTATAGTCTATAGGTAGTTACAGTCTATAGGTAGTTACAGTCTATAGGTAGTTACAGTCTATAGGTAGTTATAGTCTCTAGGTAGTTACAGTCTCTAGGTAGTTACAGTCTCTAGGTAGTTACAGTCTATAGGTAGTTACAGTCTATAGGTAGTTACAGTCTCTAGGTAGTTACAGTCTCTAGGTAGTTACAGTCTATAGGTAGTTACAGTCTATAGGTAGTTATAGTCTATAGGTAGTTATAGTCTCTAGGTAGTTACAGTCTCTAGGTAGTTACAGTCTCTAGGTAGTTACAGTCTATAGGTAGTTATAGTCTATAGGTAGTTACAGTCTATAGGTAGTTACAGTCTATAGGTAGTTATAGTCTATAGGTAGTTATAGTCTATAGGTAGTTATAGTATCTAGGTAGTTACAGTCTCTAGGTAGTTACAGTCTATAGGTAGTTATAGTCTATAGGTAGTTACAGTCTGTAGGTAGTTACAGTCTATAGTAGTTACAGTCTATAGGTAGTTACAGTCTATAGGTAGTTACAGTCTCTAGGTAGTTACAGTCTCTAGGTAGTTACAGTCTATAGGTAGTTATAGTCTATAGGTAGTTACAGTCTATAGGTAGTTAGTCTATAGGTAGTTACAGTCTATAGGTAGTTACAGTCTCTAGGTAGTTACAGTCTATAGGTAGTTACAGTCTATAGGTAGTTACAGTCTATAGGTAGTTACAGTCTATAGGTAGTTATAGTCTATAGGTAGTTACAGTCTCTAGGTAGTTACAGTCTATAGGTAGTTACAGTCTATAGGTAGTTACAGTCTATAGGTAGTTATAGTCTATAGGTAGTTATAGTCTATAGGTAGTTACAGTCTATAGGTAGTTACAGTCTCTAGGTAGTTACAGTCTCTAGGTAGTTACAGTCTATAGGTAGTTATAGTCTATAGGTAGTTACAGTCTCTAGGTAGTTACAGTCTATAGGTAGTTACAGTCTATAGGTAGTTACAGTCTATAGGTAGTTATAGTCTATAGGTAGTTATAGTCTATAGGTAGTTACAGTCTATAGGTAGTTACAGTCTATAGGTAGTTACAGTCTCTAGGTAGTTACAGTCTATAGGTAGTTACAGTCTCTAGGTAGTTACAGTCTATAGGTAGTTACAGTCTATAGGTAGTTATAGTCTATAGGTAGTTATAGTCTATAGGTAGTTATAGTCTATAGGTAGTTACAGTCTATAGGTAGTTACAGTCTATAGGTAGTTACAGTCTATAGGTAGTTATAGTCTATAGGTAGTTACAGTCTATAGGTAGTTACAGTCTATAGGTAGTTATAGTCTATAGATAGTTACAGTCTATAGGTAGTTATAGTCTCTAGGTCTCTAGGTAGTTATAGTCTATAGGTAGTTATAGTCTATAGGTAGTTACAGTCTATAGATAGTTACAGTCTATAGGTAGTTATAGTCTCTAGGTAGTTATAGTCTATAGGTAGTTATAGTCTATAGGTAGTTATAGTCTATAGGTAGTTATAGTCTCTAGGTAGTTATAGTCTATAGGTAGTTATAGTCTATAGGTAGTTATAGTCTATAGGTAGTTATAGTCTATAGGTAGTTATAGTCTATAGGTAGTTACAGTCTATAGGTAGTTACAGTCTATAGGTAGTTACAGTCTATAGATAGTTACAGTCTATACGGCCTTGGGCTTAAACCTGGTTAGGTTTAAGGTATAACTTCTGGTCCCAAACATAATACTTGCCTTGAGGGAGGTCTGAGGGGCAGGGAGTAAATCCATTGGCTGTACAATCCTCACAGCCCATTCCATCCACCTCAGCTGAACAGCTACACTGGACTGGCCAGCTACTGTATAGATCCACTGTCTCTCCATTGGTCTGGAGGCTCTGGCCTAGCCGCTCCCCACTGCCCAGATAGGTGACCTCTGACTGGCTACACTCACAGGGCCCTCCCTGGGCTGGAGCTGGCTGTGGGTTGGCACTGGGGTAACTGTGCAGCTCATCGTCCTCTACAGGCACACTGGGGCTGGGGTTGGAGCTGGGGCCATCTCCCGTCTGGGCAGGGGAGGCAGGGGGAGCTGGGGCCCAGTCGGTCAGGGTGTGGGGCTGGTCTTCAGGTGGGGACGGCAGGGGAAGCAGCTGGCTCAATACCTGTAACACCTGGAAGAGACAGGTGGGGGGAAAACACCCATTTCGTTATTGTAAAAGATAACGTGCTATCAATGATTTACCTGTAAATAAAGGCAAATCTCTTCACTCATCAAAAATGGACAGAAATAAATATATTATGACTCATAAAGTCAATATTTACTAAGTCCACAAATGTTGAGAGGCTGTAAATGACTTTTGTTCTCATTTGTATAGTCAGCCCCTCACCTAGCTGCAGTATTCAGTCCAGACTGAGATAACTGTAGTTTTAACTATGCTTTCAGGGAAACACAGTTACTTTGGAGGTGACTACAACTACTTGAAAACAGATCCCCCCCCCCCAAAAAATGACTACTTTTTAAAACTATTTGAATACAGATTGGATTGGCTGCCTTCAACTAACGGCAGGGCTGTATCTGGAACTGCTTGTTTGAAGTCATATTTGATCTACACAATACATTTCTATCTGAACATTCTGTAAATGTCCATTCTCCTGAATGTCCATTGCCCCAGGTGTACATTATCAAGTCAAACCAATTAACCAATGATATTTTGCACAGATAAGTTGTGACGCTCAACTACAGACGTAGGATCTTACTTTGATCACACTTTTGTTGCTGATAATTTTCCTGCACATCAGAAAATGCTAACTTGTAGTGTATTTGAGTTTTGAAAAAGGCTTCTAAAGTTTGTAATATCGACTTTAACATTTCAGATTTGATTTGCCCTAATGAAAAAAGTATCAAGCCCTACAAAAATGCCCATTAATTATAATCCACATAATAATTCACATTTCCTGTTGCTGCAGGATTATTTTCCTGCTGTAGCAAACTGGCTCAAATTAAGATCCTACATCTGTACTGTATGACTTTTAACATGCCACTGAAAAGTTTGAAAGATGCAATTAATTTGATGATACCTAAAAATACCGCAGAGTAATTTAAATCCATTTGCAAACATTGCTAACAGCAAGTTGGATGCTTAGCAAAAACAACGTCGAAACCTCTTTGTCCATCTGAGCGTAAGTGTTCTTGTTTTAAACACACACTATACCATCTTTAAAGGGATAGTTTACTCAGAATATAAACTAACATGTTTTTCACACCTACCTTGGCTGTAGTTGATTCAAGAAGGCAGTTTTGGGATATTTATTTTCCCTTCGACACTTAATAGACATATTTTGTTCCTGTTAGCATTCTCACTAGCACTTAACGTGAAACTGTTCTTGTGCCTGAGTAATAAAACTCTAATTAGTTTTGGAGCAACATTTTATTAGCATGTGGTTACGTAATACTTTGGTAATTGCATTTGAATTGCATGGCAATGAGCTGAGAATCTTTGTAACTACTGTACACAAGAATAGTGACTGTTCCTTATTCCATGTAATAACTCCATTATTGTGCAATTATAAAGACATTTCCAAAGTCCTACGTAACAACAATGTTGCTATTGTAATATTCACAAATTTACTACGTATGTAAAATAACTGGATGTCTAGTGTTGCTGCATTACCTTGTGTCACTCAACAGAAATATTTGTTAGTCATTTTGTTAGTCTACTTTAATGTTGAGGTGATTTCATGTCCCTCATGTATTTAATTCTAGGTTATAGACTATATTAAAATTCATATCTGAGAGCTCTCCAAACTATGTGCTTCTGATCATATATTTACACTAATTCAACTAACTGTTATAGTTTTTGGTTCTTCATCAAATAGTTGGCAGCCATCAAATAAGTATTTTTTTTGTTTTTCAAATAACTTGCATATATTCAAATACCTTCAAATATGATTTGGTTATTTGCGAGGTATTGTTTTTCTGAGACCTGGATTTGAATATCAAAGAAAATATATTTGCCTTGTAGTTGAAACTCTACATAAACTATATTCAACTAGCTCAAACTCTACATAAACTATATTCAACTACCTCAAACTCTACATAAACTATATTCAACTACCTCAAGTATTTGAAAAGTTGGTATTTTCAAATAAACTATAAAATACAAGTATTTTCTGCCCAGTTCTGATTCAGTCGCAAATCAAACAAACAGTCCTGCCCTGAACCTTGACTATAAAAGTCAGGTTTATTTCCCTATTCCCACATTTACCCAACTCAATAAAGTGGAATTGAATTAAATTAAATTGAACTAGATTGCATTGAATTGTGTTGAGTTGACTCACATTCTCTATGGTGGGTCTGTTGCGTGGTCGTGTAGAGGTGCAGTCCAGGGCCAGGCGGAACAAGGTAAAGGACACAGAGTGGGGACCGAGACCAGCCCTTGGGTCCAGATACTGAAGACAGGAGTCTACACTGCCACTGTCCTCCACCTCTCCATGTAGGATGTCTCTCTGGAGGGAGGGAGGGAGGGAGGGAGGATGAACCAGAGGGCATGTATCCAGTAATCCAGCATTATGTCATGTGTTTGCTAGCATTTCAATACAAAATGTGCAAAATGTCATTGTAGTGTTACCAGCAGGGTGTGTTTAGGAGTGTCCTCTCTGACGTTCCGTCCCGTTAATGTTTCCATTATAACCTAAGAACAAACGGCTTCTTATTAACAGGTTCTGGTCATAGACATCCAAGCAATTCACAAACAGCTATGTTCTGGCATTCAGATCAGTTTATCAGGTCCAGTATTTGTCCCAAGTACCTGACAAAGATGATTGTTTGTCAAAAGATGTTTCAGAGTGCTCCCTAACTCACCATTCCCAAGCTGAACACATCCAGACTGACGGACAGCTTTCCGTCTCGGATGTATTCCTCTGGCAGGTATCCCAGGGTTCCACAGGTCGTATCCAAGGTAACGGTGCAGCTCTGACTGACAGAGTGGGGTCTGAGACGGGCCGTCCCAAAATCAGACAGCTTGGGCTGCAGCCGCTCGTCCAGAAGTATGTTAGAACTACACAGAAAGAAGACACTTTGAAACAGGTGGATCTTTGGAAC
This sequence comes from Coregonus ussuriensis, assembly GCA_031479575.1. Lineage (NCBI taxonomy): Eukaryota > Metazoa > Chordata > Actinopteri > Salmoniformes > Salmonidae > Coregonus > Coregonus ussuriensis. The sequence goes on along the minus strand of CM062500.1, from coordinate 6,103,675 downwards.
TCAGGGGTGACTGGGATCTTTGGAACTCAGGTGTGACTGGGATCTTTGGAACTCAGGGGTGACTGGGATCTTTGGGACTCAGGGGTGACTGGGATCTTTGGAACTCAGGGGTGACTGGGATCTTTGGAACTCAGGGGTGACTGGGATCTTTGGAACTCAGGGGTGACTGGGATCTTTGGAACTCAGGGGTGACTGGGATCTTTGGAAGTCAGGTGTGACTGGGGTCTTTGGAACTCAGGGGTGACTGGGATCTTTGGAACTCAGGTGTAACTGGAATCTTTGGAACTCAGGTGTAACTGGAATCTTTGGAACTCAGGGGTGACTGGGATCTTTGAAACTCAGGGGTGACTGGGATCTTTGGAACTCAGGGGTGACTGGGATCTTTGGAACTCAGGGGTGACTGGGATCTTTGGAACTCAGGTGTAACTGGAATCTTTGGAACTCAGGTGTAACTGGAATCTTTGGAACTCAGGGGTGACTGGGATCTTTGGAACTCAGCTGTGACTGGGATCTTTGAAACTCGGGGGTGACTGGGATCTTTGGAAGTCAGGTGTGACTGGGGTCTTTGGAACTCAGGGGTGACTGGGATCTTTGGAACTCAGGTGTAACTGGAATCTTTGGAACTCAGGTGTAACTGGAATCTTTGGAACTCAGGGGTGACTGGGATCTTTGAAACTCAGGGGTGACTGGGGCTTTGGAACTCAGGGGTGACTGGGATCTTTGGAACTCGGGGTGACTGGGATCTTTGGAACTCAGGGGTGACTGGGATCTTTGGAACTCAGGGGTGACTGGGATCTTTGGAACTCAGGTGTGACTGGGATCTTTGGGACTCTGGTGTGACTGGGATCTTTGGAAATGTGCTATGCTAGGCTATGCTATGCTAGGTTATACTGTGATATGCTGTGTTATGCTATGCTAAACGAAATGCTTAAAAAAGGCTGTCTCTTTCCTGGTCCCATCATTCACCAAGACCCTAAAAGGGGGTGAGGATGTTGTGATTAGCCTAGGGGTTTGAGCTGGTACCTTGTGATGTTACCACAGACCACAGTGCAGGGCTGGGCCGTATGTAGGTGATGTACTGCCTTAGCCGTCCCCTTGATGATGTCCAGACGCTCCTGCCATGAGAGAGTGGGCACTAGGTTCTACAGAGAGATGCAGGAGGGAGACATGTTAGCATTTAAACACCAATACACCTACTACCACACAGTCTGTCCACCACAGAGACAGATAAACTGATCTTTTTGGCATTGAAATAGAATAGTATAGTAGTTTAGTAGAATAAAATGGAAGTTTATGGTCCATCAGAGGATGGAAATCTGCCTTTACAGTAACACAACATACAACTAGAATAGGTAACACCACCTACAACTAGAATAGGTAACACAACCTACAACTAGAATAGGTAACACAACATACAACTAGAATAGGTAACACCACCTACAACTAGAATAGGTAACACAACCTACAACTAGAATAGGTAACACAACCTACAACTAGAATAGGTAACACAACATACAACTAGAATAGGTAACACAACCTACAACTAGAATAGGTAACACAACCTACAACTAGAATAGGTAACACAACCTACAACTAGAATAGGTAACACAACATACAACTAGAATAGGTAACACGACCTACAACTAGAATAGGTAACACAACATACAACTAGAATAGGTAACACAACATACAACTAGAATAGGTAACACAACCTACAACTAGAATAGGTAACACAACCTACAACTAGAATAGGTAACACAACATACAACTAGAATAGGTAACACAACATACAACTAGAATAGGTAACAAAACATACAACTAGAATAGGTAACAAAACATACAACTAGAATAGGTAACACAACATACAACTAGAATAGGTAACACAACCTACAACTAGAATAGGTAACACAACCTACAACTAGAATAGGTAACACAACCTACAACTAGAATAGGTAACACAACCTACAACTAGAATAGGTAACACAACCTACAACTAGAATAGGTAACACAACCTACAACTAGAATAGGTAACACAACCTACAACTAGAATAGGTAACACAACCTACAACTAGAATAGGTAACACAACATACAACTAGAATAGGTAACACAACATACAACTAGAATAGGTAACACAACCTACAACTAGAATAGGTAACACAACCTACAACTAGAATAGGTAACACAACCTACAACTAGAATAGGTAACAAAACATACAACTAGAATAGGTAACAAAACATACAACTAGAATAGGTAACACAACATACAACTAGAATAGGTAACACAACCTACAACTAGAATAGGTAACACAACCTACAACTAGAATAGGTAACACAACATACAACTAGAATAGGTAACACAACCTACAACTAGAATAGGTAACACAACCTACAACTAGAATAGGTAACAAAACATACAACTAGAATAGGTAACAAAACATACAACTAGAATAGGTAACAAAACATACAACTAGAATAGGTAACACAATATACAACTAGAATAGGTAACACAACCTACAACTAGAATAGGTAACACAACATACAACTAGAATAGGTAACACAACCTACAACTAGAATAGGTAACAAAACATACAACTAGAATAGGTAACACAACATACAACTAGAATAGGTAACACAACCTACAACTAGAATAGGTAACACAACCTACAACTAGAATAGGTAACACAACCTACAACTAGAATAGGTAACACAACATACAACTAGAATAGGTAACACAACATACAACTAGAATAGGTAACACAACCTACAACTAGAATAGGTAACACAACCTACAACTAGAATAGGTAACACAACCTACAACTAGAATAGGTAACACAACATACAACTAGAATAGGTACATTTTCTGAGGAAAATGTGTGTGCTTGTGCGTAGTGGTGTCTGAACTGAAGTAGTATATCTCACCTGGTCATGCAGTCTGTGGAACAGTGATCCGTTGGGAAGTTAAGGGGTACAGAATAGAATATCTCACCTGGTCATGCAGTCTGTGGAACAGTGATCCGTTGGGAAGGTAAGGGGTACAGAATAGAATATCTCACCTGGTCATGCAGTCTGTGGAACAGTGATCCGTTGGGAAGGTAAGGGGTACAGAATAGAATATCTCACCTGGTCATGCAGTCTGTGGAACAGTGATCCGTTGGGAAGGTAAGGGGTACAGAATAGAATATCTCACCTGGTCATGCAGTCTGTGGAACAGTGATCCGTTGGGAAGGTAAGGGGTACGGAATAGAATATCTCACCTGGTCATGCAGTCTGTGGAACAGTGATCCGTTGGGAAGGTAAGGGGTACGGAATAGAATATCTCACCTGGTCATGCAGTCTGTGGAACAGTGATCCGTTGGGAAGGTAGGGGTACAGAATAGAATATCTCACCTGGTCATGCAGTCTGTGGAACAGTGATCCGTTGGGAAGGTAGGGGGTACAGAATAGAATATCTCACCTGGTCATGCAGTCTGTGGAACAGTGATCCGTTGGGAAGGTAAGGGGTACAGAATAGAATATCTCACCTGGTCATGCAGTCTGTGGAACAGTGATCCGTTGGGAAGGTAGGGGGTACAGAATAGAATATCTCACCTGGTCATGCAGTCTGTGGAACAGTGATCCGTTGGGAAGGTAAGGGTACAGAATATAATATCTCACCAGGTCATGCAGTCTGTGGAACAGTGATCCGTTGGGAAGGTAAGGGGTACAGAATAGAATATCTCACCTGGTCATGCAGTCTGTGGAACAGTGATCCGTTGGGAAGGTAAGGGGTACAGAATAGAATATCTCACCTGGTCATGCAGTCTGTGGAACAGTGATCCGTTGGGAAGGTAAGGGGTACAGAATAGAATATCTCACCTGGTCATGCAGTCTGTGGAACAGTGATCCGTTGGGAAGGTAAGGGGTACAGAATAGAATATCTCACCTGGTCATGCAGTCTGTGGAACAGTGATCCGTTGGGAAGGTAAGGGGTACAGAATAGAATATCTCACCTGGTCATGCAGTCTGTGGAACAGTGATCCGTTGGGAAGGTAAGGGGTACAGAATAGAATATCTCACCTGGTCATGCAGTCTGTGGAACAGTGATCCGTTGGGAAGGTAAGGGGTACAGAATAGAATATCTCACCTGGTCATGCAGTCTGTGGAACAGTGATCCGTTGGGAAGGTAAGGGGTACAGAATAGAATATCTCACCTGGTCATGCAGTCTGTGGAACAGTGATCCGTTGGGAAGGTAAGGGGTACAGAATAGAATATCTCACCTGGTCATGAAGTCTGTGGAACAGTGATCCGTTGGGAAGGTAAGGGGTACAGAATAGAATATCTCACCTGGTCATGCAGTCTGTGGAACAGTGATCCGTTGGGAAGGTAAGGGGTACAGAATAGAATATCTCACCTGGTCATGCAGTCTGTGGAACAGTGATCCGTTGGGAAGGTAAGGGGTACAGAATAGAATATCTCACCTGGTCATGCAGTCTGTGGAACAGTGATCCGTTGGGAAGGTAAGGGTACAGAATAGAATATCTCACCTGGTCATGCAGTTTGTGGAACAGTGATCCGTTGGGAAGGTAAGGGGTACAGAATAGAATATCTCACCTGGTCATGCAGTCTGTGGAACAGTGATCCGTTGGGAAGGTAAGGGGTACAGAATAGAATATCTCACCTGGTCATGCAGTCTGTGGAACAGTGATCCATTGGGAAGGTAAGGGTACAGAATAGAATATCTCACCTGGTCATGCAGTCTGTGGAACAGTGATCCGTTGGCAAGGTAAGGGTACAGAATAGAATATCTCACCTGGTCATGCAGTCTGTGGAACAGTGATCCGTTGGGAAGGTAAGGGGTACAGAATAGAATATCTCACCTGGTCATGCAGTCTGTGGAACAGTGATCCGTTGGGAAGGTAAGGGTACAGAATAGAATATCTCACCTGGTCATGCAGTCTGTGGAACAGTGATCCGTTGGGAAGGTAGGGGTACAGAATAGAATATCTCACCTGGTCATGCAGTCTGTGGAACAGTGATCCGTTGGGAAGGTAAGGGTACAGAATAGAATATCTCACCTGGTCATGCAGTCTGTGGAACAGTGATCCGTTGGGAAGGTAAGGGTACAGAATAGAATATCTCACCTGGTCATGCAGTCTGTGGAACAGTGATCCGTTGGGAAGGTAAGGGGTACAGAATAGAATATCTCACCTGGTCATGCAGTCTGTGGAACAGTGATCCGTTGGGAAGGTAAGGGTACACCAGCCAGTAACGATCCCCATCAGAGTAACAACCCAACAGCTCCAATATGTTAGGATGCTGATAGCTGAAACATAAACAGGCAGATATGATGATTAGTAACAGACAGATATTTGCCTTTATTTAACCAGGTTAGTCATTGAGGGCAGATTTTATTGTTTACAATTACGAGAAGATGTGTGCATGGAAGAAGAGTGATATGTCCTAATGGATTTCAGTGGTAAATATATACGCAGAAACCATCTAAAATGGAGGCTGAATGGAGTAGTTAAACGTACAGATGATGAACTTCCATCTCTCTCCTGAATAGATCCCACAACTTCCTCCACGAGGCTTTCTGCACCTGTACAGACCAACGAAGACCAACAAACATTTCAACTGTGTTGTGTGTCCTCAGTCCTTCTGAAGCACATAACCAAATAAATGTCTCTCTAGTTGGATAATGACCTCTAGTATATTTCATCTCCATCAAGCCAGGGACATTTTCAACAGATTCCATTTATAAATAGAGTATAAAATGGAGGAGGAAAGTTAGTACCTGCTTAAAGAGCTTGACAGCCAAGGTTTCATTTCCCTTTACCGCTCTGTAGACAGCAGAGAAGCTGCCCTCGGAGATCTTCATGTCCTGGTGAAAATGTCTAGTTCCCTCTATGACGTCTGAGTAGGTGATCACAAGCCTGTGGTTTCTACCTAGGAACAAGGTCAAAACACTAAGCCTGTGGTTTCTACCTAGCAACAAGGTCAAAACACTAAGCCTGTGGTTTCTACCTAGCAACAAGGTCAAAACACTAAGCCTGTGGTTTCTACCTAGCAACAAGGTCAAAACACTTAGAACATAAGCAGAGTACCCAGGAAAAACCTCAGCATTCTCACTAGTACATTTACACATGTTCAATGAGCCGTATGGGCGCGTCCCAAACGACACCATACATAGTGCACTACTTTTGACCATCATGGGCACTACTTAGGGAATAGGGTACCATTTGGGACGCAGCCTATGAAATCTGTCGTCAATGAAACCACTTAATAAAAAGGTGAAGTGAAATAGGGAATTAGATACCTCCCAGAAGCTTGCTCTCACTGAAACCATACAGTAGGATGTTCCAGATAATGCCCTCAGTATTATTTATGAGTCTAGTAGGATGTTTCAGATAATGCCCTCAGTATTATTTATGAGTCTAGTAGGATGTTTCAGATAATGCCCTCAGTATTATTTATGAGTCTAGTAGGATGTTTCAGATAATGCCCTCAGTATTATTTATGAGTCTAGTAGGATGTTCCAGATAATGCCCTCAGTATTATTTATGAGTCTAGTAGGATGTTTCAGATAATACCCTCAGTATTATTTATGAGTCTAGTAGGATGTTCCAGATAATGCCCTCAGTATTATTTATGAGTCTAGTAGGATGTTCCAGATAATGCCCTCAGTATTATTTATGAGTCTAGTAGGATGTTTCAGATAATACCCTCAGTATTATTTATGAGTCTAGTAGGATGTTGAGGTGGGATGTTTTGACGACTCCAAGGGACCATCTCAACACATGCTGAGGTGGGATGTTTTGACGACCCCAAGGGACCATCTCAACACATGCTGAGGTGGGATGTTTTGACGACCCCAAGGGACCATCTCAACACATGCTGAGGTGGGATGTTTTGACGACCCCAAGGGACCATCTCAACACATGCTGAGGTGGGATGTTTTGACGACCCCAAGGGACCATCTCAACACATGCTGAGGTGGGATGTTTTGACGACCCCTTAGGGACCATCTCAACACATGCTGAGGTGGGATGTTTTGACGACCCCAAGGGACCATCTCAACACATGCTGAGGTGGGATGTTTTGACGACCCCAAGGGACCATCTCAACACATGCTGAGGTGGGATGTTTTGACGACCCCAAGGGACCATCTCAACACATGCTGAGGTGGGATGTTTTGATGACCCCAAGGGACCATCTCAACACATGCTGAGGTGGGATGTTTTGATGACCCAATATAAGAACAAGTGATAGTAGTACTGACACAGCATGATGAATACAACTCATACTGAAACAGAGAAATGGCTCAGCAATCTAATGTCTCATTATGAATATTAAAAGGTGGACAGAAAATCACTGGACAAAAAAATACACAAATACAAATAATAACAATAATAATAATAATAATAATAATAATGATAATAATTTGTCACATATACCAGATAGGTGCAGTGTAATGTGTTGTTTTACAGGGTCAGTCATAGTAGTGCAGCACCCCTGGAGCAAATTAGGGTTAAGTGCCTTGCTCAAGGGCACACCGTCAGTTTTTCACCTTGTCGGCTCAGCAACCTTTCAGTTAAGTACCTTCACTCGACACATGATTATCAGACTGGTTCCAACCAGGTTGGGTTGACTCACTGTCAGGTGGGGGTGACTGAGAAAACAGGACATGATGACAAAAATACAGTTATTACAGTGTAATACAGGATCAATTACAGGGTCACACATGCACTAGCCTATATAGACAATATGGTGTCACTGGAGACACATGCACTAGCCTATATAGACAATATGGTACCACTGGAGACACATTCACTAGCCTATAGACAATATGGTGTCACTGGAGACACATGCACTAGCCTATATAGACAATATGGTGTCACTGGAGACACATGCACTAGCCTATATAGACAATATGGTGCCACTGGAGACACATGCACTAGCCTATATAGACAATATGGTACCACTGGAGACACATGCACTAGCCTATATAGACAATATGGTGCCACTGGAGACACATGCACTAGCCTATATAGACAATATGGTACCACTGGAGACACATGCACTAGCCTATATAGACAATATGGTACCACTGGAGACACATGCACTAGCCTATATAGACAATATGGTGCCACTGGAGACACATGCACTAGCCTATATAGACAATATGGTGTCACTGGAGACACATGCACTAGCCTATATAGACAATATGGTGCCACTGGAGACACATGCACTAGCCTATATAGACAATATGGTGTCACTGGAGACAACCTCTCATACATTCATTAAGGCGAAAGTTACTAGTGTCTATAAAAGGGAGATTATTAATTGCAAGTTCAACACAAACTACATTGATCATAACATGATAGGTTGATCATGGCATGACTAGTAGCCTAGCACGGGTGACTCAGGAGGGGAGGGGTTTGATTTAAGCAATAAGGCCCGAGGGGGTGTGGTATATGGCCAATACACCACGGCTAAGGGCTGTTCTTAAGCTCGACGCAACGCGGAGTGCCTGGACACAGCCCTTAGCCGTGGTATATTGGCCATATACCACAAACCCCAGAGGTGCCTTATTGCTATTATAAACTGGTTACTAATGTAATTAGAACAGTAGAAATAAATGTTTCGTCATACCCATGGTATACGGTCTGATATACCATGGCTTGCAGCCAATCAGCATTCAGGGCTCGAACCACCCAGTTTATAATAATAGATATATCATGACCAGTTACAGCAGCTTACCACAGGTGACTCAGGAGGGGAGGGGTTATCCCTGCTGCTCTCTGATGGTCCACTGTTGGGGAAGGAATACTTTGTTTCTGAAAGGACAACATTTCACTGTTTTATTCATCTTTAATAACACGGGCCTACATGTTCAAACGTTAGTGGAGCAGGCACTGAATTTGTTCAGTCTCACATTTGCTCAATGTGATGTTGACACAGCTGAGCGCTTGCACACCGACAGAGGAAGTTTATGCAACAATGACATTACAGAACTGAAACCAACGGTTTAGGCCAGTGAAAAACAGGCTACAGTTAAACAGGCTACAGCCATTTGAAACTGACACAAACCGCACCATCATATAGGTCTAATAACACACAACTATTGAATAGTCCCTTACCTTGAGGCATAAAGAGCTGTAGCGCTCTGTAGTGGCCCATATCCTCCAATACCTTCAGAAGGTCCCCAACAGTTTTGTTCTGTTGCGCCCACGACCAGATGAGTTCGCGCGTGGGGCTCTTGCCCATTGCCTCCAGCCTCTCGGTGCGTCGCACCTCCGTCCAACTTGGCACAATACGCGCAGCTGAAGGGGGGATAGGTAAAGTAGAGAAATGGAAGCGAGTTCTTATAGGGCGTGGGCGGATTGGCCGCCTGGAAATTCTGGCAAATAATGCCAGAAGGACCATCTTTAATTGGGGTGGGCTGGTCGGAATTGACCCAAAAATATATGTAAACAATGTATTTTAAAAATGGCACGGCCAGCAGCCCATGAGCCTGTTTTTTTTATGACTTTTGCGCAATTCCTCTGTTGTCATAATAATCTATATTGAGCATTTCGCTGACCAGCGGGCAATGGCCGGCTCCCCTACCAAGATGGGCCAGTTTTCTGATTGGCTGAGCTGAGGTGGCGCAAATTCACATTCAAAGTCAAACGCACACTATCAAACAGAGTGAGACCAGCTCTCTGTCAGAACAGAAGATCATGGATCATAAAAACAGAAAGGAGGCTGAAGAAATTCAGCTTAGCACCTAAAACCCTCACAACCTTTTACAGATGCACAATTGAGAGCATCCTGTCAGGCTGTATCACCGCCTGGTACCGCAACTGCACCGCCCGCAACCGCAGGGCTCTGCAGAGGGTGGTGCGGTCTGCCGAACGCATTGCCGGGAGCAAACTACCCGCCCTCCAAGACACATACAGCACCCGATGTCACAGGAAGGACAAAAAGATCATCAAGGACATCAACCACCCGAGCCACTGCCTGTTCACCCTGCTATCATCCAGAAGGCGAGGTCAGTACAGGTGCATCAAAGCTGGGACCGAGAGACTGAAAAACAGCTTCTATGTCAAGGCCATCAGACTGTTAAATAGCCATCACTAGCACATTAGAGACTGCTGCTGCCTATTGAAATCACTGGCCACTTTAAGAAATGGAACACTAGTCACTTTAATAATGTTTACATATCTTGCACTACTCATCTCATATGTATATACTGTATTCTATTCTATAATATTCTACTGTATCTTAGTCCATGCCGCTCTGTCATTGCTTGTCCATATATGTATATATTCTTAAATCCCATTCCTTACTAGTTTTGTGTGTATTGGGTATATGTTGTGAAATTGTTAGATATTACTGCACTGTCGGAGCTAGAAGCACAAGCATTTCGCTACACCCGCAATAACATCTGCTAAACAGGTGTATGTGACAAATTTGATTTGATTTGATTTAATTGGCAAATGCCCCCGAAAAGGGGTTGGGGAGCGGTGACGTGACGTCAGTGAGCTGGTGTAGCTAAAATGCCAGCGCTGAATTTTTCTCCCAGTTATAGTGTTATTGTGACATGATACCATATGTGCTACAGTGCTATACACTAACAGCGTTACATAATGTGGACAAAACGAAAGTGAATGTGAATTTATCACAGAAGAGATCGTTCCAGGTAATCTACACAACCTATACCTCAGTGAACACAACACTTCCGCTTTGGTAAACCAATAGAGATAAAGTTTAAAGCGCGCACAGAAAGTAACACTTTTTAGTTCACATTACTCACCAAGCCCGCGCCATCCGAGGCTGTCATCACCGCTGTCGATTACCTTGCAAAACGTCTCAATCAAAACCGGGGGGACATCATACAGGTACATAGACGGGTCCATTTTATCTGTGACTGAGCTAGAACGTTGTTATGGTAAAGTATCTAACCTGTGTGACGCCAGCCACAATAAGGATTAGCCACAATAGTGGAATGTTTGTGGTTTGCCTTCAAAATAAAGGTCCCTCATTGAACGTGACGCAAATGGATACACATAGTGGAATCATGCCATATTTGGACTAGATCATGCTAAACAAGATTTTAATGTTGTTATATAAATACAACAAAAGAAATAGCACTGTGGATGTATTAGACTTCAGAATGGCATTGGGGGCATACTTATATTTTTCACTGTCCAGCCTTAGATATGGATTGTGAATCAATGAAACGGGGTATCAGTCTACTCCGGGACACCCAAAAGAACACAACTGTGAAGCGATTTACACAGTGGTCTAGTGGTGGTGCCTGGAGAAGTGGGTATACTCACACACAAAAAAATCAGAACGGCCCGCCAGGCGAAGGAAAGACGCCCATATTGGTCTTTCACAGTCAGGCCAACCCAAGCTGTGCTGTGCAGTAGGCTAATGTTGTAGACCTATTATTGAAACAGATAAACTGAGTCAACATTTTTTTTCAAGGTTTTTGTCCTCAAAGTCACACTTTTTGAAAACAAAAAACAACACAATTGTATGTTCTAAGTCCATAACAATGCTTAAACTACACCAGGAGACCACTTTTGAGGTCTGGGAAAGATCTAATACATTTTGATTTTTGAGAGTAGTTACCCTTTAATTCAAGTGTGCAGGCACCTAGCACTATTTTTTGATTAGCAGTGTTTCTGTATCACATGAGATGGAGTTTGCAAAAGAAATGGCCGCTGGATTGACGCAAATAATCACGATATCATTCTGACAGATTACTTTGTAGCTAGTTAACATTTAATAGAGAAGGTTTTCGGGAAAGCCTATCCAGCTAGAAGACATTTAGGCCTATCATTTTGCATAGGCCCTGTGTAGCTCAGTTGGTAGAGCATGGCGTTTGCAACGCCAGGGTTGTGGGTTCGTTTCCCACGGGGGGCCAGTATGAAAAATGTTTGCACTCACTAACTGTAAGTCGCTCTGGATAAGAGCATCTGCTAAATGTAAAAATTGTTCCTTAATTGTTTGAAACCTGGACTTTTTACTTCATATTATGAGGAATGCAGAGGAATCAATGGAATGGAGTCAAACATGTGATTTCCGTATGTTTGATGTGTTTGATACCGTTCCATTAATTCCATTCCATCCAATGAGCTTGTCTTCCTATACCTCCTCCCACCAGCCTCCTCTGGAGGCATGTCTTACCTTGCTTCAAAAGTAGCCTATGGCAAAATCCAACCATAGAAACGTGGAGGCAATTATTTTTATAGAGACTTACTCATATGCGTTCTCCTGTTCTATTGGTTTTCTTTCAACTTTCTTTCATTGTCTAGCAGCCAAAGGCATTATCCTAATCATATAGAGCCCCACAGTGTAGGTGTCATAATACCCATAAAACCTAGTGGTCAAACAGGGAAATGGTTCCAATCGTTTTTCCACCATTCATTTTTCCCATAGGGGATTTTAGATCAACTTAAAGTAAGGGCTGTGTTTCCTGTAGGCATACTCTGGCGTGACGTTTTGTTAACCGTGTAAATCGCTCTCCGAAAAGGTGATTTTTATCAATATATTCGCCTATATTTACCCCCCCAAAATGAAACGCTAATGTGGTTATCATAAAGAACTACAAATACTATGATCTGGACGAGACTGCCGGCAAAGGTAAGAATCTCTGGATTAACTATATAATGTTAGCTAAATGTAGTAATGAATAAATACTAATATATATATATATATAATACTGATCAAATTGGCTACATTCTATGAATTAAATTCTGTGAACTGTCTTGTGCAAGTTTTAAATTGACACAATACCTGTTAGCAAAAGGTGTCAGCTAGAGATCACGTGAAGGAGCTTGCAGGGATTTGTAGTTTTGCATGATGTCTACTTTGATGCTAATTAGCATTTTCGAATCTGAAAGTAAATAGAGCCGAATATATTGATAAAAAATCACCTTGTCCGAGAGAGATTTACATGGTTATCAAAACCATCACTCCAGGGTAAGCCTACACGAAACACAGCCCTTATTTTAAGTGTTACTAAAATCCCCTATGGGAAAAATAAATGGGGGAAAACGATTGGAGCCATTTCCCTGTTTGACCGCTAGGTTTTATGGGTATTATGACACCTCCACTGTGGGGCTCTATTAGCAACCCATGATAGTTGTTGCATCTTTAAATCCCCCCTCTTTCTAACGGATATTTCCAAGTTACATACAGTGTATACCGATGAAAGAGACTAGCCTGCTGGCTTTACTGGGTGGATAGGAACATTAACCCCAGCTGTTTAGGAAGGATATCACACCTGGTATAAATGTCTAGGTGTGTTTTTCCTGGCTTGCTGTGGTGATAATCCTTCTCAGCAAAACATTTTCTGGCTGACAGTGGCATTACCAAACCAACAAACAATACAAAAAGTTAAAATACTCTCAATGAAAGATTTGTAAAACAGTGTCAGTATAGTCCAGTCAACATTTAAAAAAATCCCAGCTTTTTTGAGAAAGTACAGTCTCTGTTGACTCTTTTTGTAGATCAGGTCTGTACATTTACTCCACTGAAGCTTATCGTCCAAGAGGACACCCAGATATTTGTATTCCTCAACAATCTCTATGTTCTGACTAATAGATGTTGCAGAGAGTGGGTGTTGTTCGTTCCTGGTACTCCCGAGTGGCGCAGTGGTCTAAGGCACTGCATCGCAGTGCTAACTGTGCCACTAGAGATCCTGGTTCGAATCCAGGCTCTGTCGCAGCCGGCCGCGACCGGGAGACTCATGGGTGGCGCACAATTCGTCTAGGGGAGGGAATGGCCGGCAGGGATGTAGCTCAGTTGATAGCCAGTATAAAAAAAAACAAAAAAATGTATTCACTAACTGTAAGTCGCTCTGGATAAGAGCGTCCGCTAAATGACTAAAAATGTAAAATGAAGTCTATGCACATCTCTTTGATCTTGTTGGTATTGAGGACCAAGTGTGATTCATCACACCACTCTACACAGTCGTTTAGGACGGGGCCAATGGGGTTCCTCGTCACCATGCAACAGGCTGATCAGGGCAGTGTCATCTGGGAACTTGACGAGGTGTCTGTCAGGATGGGAACTTGACGAGGTGTCTGTCAGGATGGGAACTAGGTGTCTGTCAGGATGGGAACTTGACGAGGTGTCTGTCAGGATGGGAACTTGACGGGGTGTCTGTCAGGATGGGAACTTGTACAACTGTTGGTGTACAAGATGTACAGGAGAGGGGACAAAACACCTCCCTGTGGGGAGCCTGTTGTCTGACACGTGGGGACCCCCCTTTGACCCCGCTGTGACCTCTGGCTCAGGAAGTCCAGCAGCCACAAAACCACCCCCCCCCCCCCCATCTAAGGAGGAGTCCCTTATGAGTCTCCGTGGCAGAATGTAAGGCTGGATTGTGTTGAAGGCAGAAGAAAAGTCAACAAAAAGAACCCTGAAATGGGATTTGGCGCCCTCTATAGACCATGTTGAGGAGAGGAAGAATGTCATCAACTCCTCTGCTGGGCTGATAGGCAAACTGAAAGGGGTGGAGGAACTGCTGGGTGGCGCTGAGAATATGACTTCTCACAATTTTCTCAAAGCATTTCATTACTAAGGATGTCAAGTCATTCATCACAGAGGGATTAGATGCTTTAGGAATGGGTGTAATTGTTTAGTTGTTCCACAACACTGGCAGGTGTTGCTGGTCGAAGGAGGATTGGAAAATGTTTGTAAAAACACCAGCTATCAATACGTACAATGGGGCTGACTGGGGAGGTGATTTCCCACAGTCAAAGTCCCGCAATAAGAGCTAAGAAATTAATATTAGTATAAACTCCCAGTTGTGTTCTGTGGTTGTCACTGAGTAGACTGATATCCCGTTTCATTGATCCACAATCCACAGGTAAGGCTGCGCAGTGAAATAGGAGGATGCCCCCGATGCCATTCTGAAGTCTAATACATCCACAGTGCGATTTTTTTTTTGGGGTCAAATTCACTAATTATTGTCTGTTGTTGAATTTATATAACAACATTCCACTTTTTATTTTTTTATTTTTTATTATCTAGTCTAAATATGGCATGATTCCACTCTTTGTATCCATTTGCATCACTTTCAATTATGAACTTTTATTTTGAAGGGAAACCGCAAATTCCACTGTTGCGACTAATCCTTAATGTAGCTAGCTAAGACCAGAGGTATTGACTTCACGGAGACTACTAGACCGAGGCGCATGTTGCAGAATTCTGGAAATACCCTAGTCAGAACTAGTACACTCGGAAATGTCTGACTTGCTGATTCGTTGAAGGTGGCATGTGTATAACTACAACCAGTTAGCAAGCCTGACATTTTCGAGTTCCTAATTCTGACTAGAACTTGAAAGGAGGCATTAGAAAGCAGTGAGGTGATGGTGAGGTGACATCCTACCAGTGGAGGCTGGTGGGAGGAGCTATAGGAGGATGGGCTCTGTGTAATGGGCTGGAATGGTATCTATGGAACGGAATCAGACATGTGGTTTCCATATGTTTGATGTGTATGATACCGTTAACATTAATTCCATTCCATCCATTACAATGAGTCCGTCCTCCTATAGCTCCTCCCACCAGCCTCCACTGCAGTTTACTGTAGTGGAATTATGACAAAAAATCTGAAACACAGTTGGTTACATAACTATTGTATTAGGTGGCTACTTTGCGTAACATTTTGTGGTTTCCCACTTTACTTGATACAGGTTTTCATAGGTTATCTCGTGAGAAGGAGGCCTACAATCAGCTGCAGCAACCACCAACCATTATTCAGCCAGGGCATAAAAGTGACACATTTGTCTAAAGGGCAATGGCCGTTTCTTCTCACTCCAGTATTATGAACGGGGAGTCATCGTGACAGGGCCACTACTAGTAAAAATGTCACCGGTAACACTCAAGTATGTCCACTGGATGGCGACATCACACCAGGAAAACAAATGGGAACCTTGAACACAGACCAAGGCAATAGATCAAACCCCGTTACCAGGGTTACAGGATTACACCACTGTGATGTTTAGACAGTGCAGTAGCATTGATAACTGTTTACGACAAGACTAACCTAATTCCACACCACATGGTGGATCCAGAGTACTATAGTTTATGGCAGTCAGTCAACCTAAGGCCTCCTGAGTGGCGCAGTGGTCTAAGGCACTGCATCACAGTGCTAACTGTGCCACTAGAGATCCTGGTTCAAATCCAGGCTCTGTCGCCGCCGGCCGCGACCGGGAGACTCATGGGCGGCGCACAATTGGCCCAGCGTCGTCCAAGGTAGGGGAGGGAATGGCCGGCAGGGATGTAGCTCAGTTGATAGAGCATGGCGTTTGCAACGCCAGGGTTGTGGGTTCGATTCCCACGGGGGGCCAGTATAAAAAAAATATGTATTCACTAACTGTAAGTCGCTCTGGATAAGAGCGTCTGCTAAATGACTAAAATGTAAAATGTAAATGTAAACCACTGAATGTGTGCGCGAGCCATGCAAAGCTTCTAGATAAATGATCATCAACTCAATCTGTCTGGACATTTCTCTATTATTCATATTGAATATATTGAATATTACACATCCTCCTCCCTCCTCTTCCTCATCTTACTCCTCCCCCTCCTATGTTAGAGAGAGAGAGAGCGAGAGAGAGAGAGAGAGAGAGAGACAGAGACAGAGAGAGAGAAAGCGATAAAGAGTGAATGTGTGTGTGTGTGTGTGTATGAGTGTTTTGATACACTTTTGCATAATATGATTTTTGAGCCAGTTGTAAATGCTGTGTTCGGTAGCGTGTCTGTTGATCGACATGCCAGTGTAATGAATAGAATACACATGACTGAATCATCGTCCAGCAACACCGATGCTGCCTGCCTGGAAGTCATTTCACCTGTGAATACCTATTTGAAATTGCTGAACATACAAGTTGTATCTGAACCCACATATCTGTCAAATGGCAGCCGAACAAGACTAAACTATACTGAACAAAAATATAAACACAACATGCAACAATTTCAAAGATTTTGCTGAGTTACAGTTCATGTAAGAAAATCCGTGAATTTAAATAAATAAATGAGGCCCTAATCTATGGATTTCACATGACTGGGAATATAGATATGCATCTGTTGGTCACAGATATCATAAATAAATGATAGGGCCGTAGATCAGAAAACCAGTCAGTATCTGGTGTGACCACCATTTACGTAATGCAGCGCGACACATCTCCTTCGCATAGAGTTGATTAGGCTGTTGAATGTACCCTGTGGAATGTTGTTCCACTCCTCTTCAATAGCTGTGCGAAGTTGCTGAATATTGGCAGGAACTGGAACACAATGTCGTACAAGTCGATCCAGAGCATCCCAAACATGCTCAATGGGTGATATGTCTGGTGTGTATGCAGGCCATGGAAGAACTGGGACATTTTCAGCTTCCAGGAATTGTGTACAGATCCTTGCAACATGGGGCCGTGCATTATCATGCTGAAACATGAGGTGATGGTGGCGGATGAATGGCACGACAATGGGCCTCAGGGTCTCGTCACGGTATCTCTGTGCATTCAAATGGCCATTGATAAAAGGCAATTGTGTTCGTTGTCCGTAGCGTATGCCTGCCCATACCATAACCCCACCACCACCATGGGGCACTCTGTTCACAGCGTTGACATCAGCAAACCGCTCGCACACACGACGCCATAAATGCTGTCTGCCATCTGCCCGGTACAGTTGAAACCAGGATTCATCCATACAAAGCACAGTTGTCCAGCATGCCAGCGGCCATCGAAGGTGAGCATTTGCCCACTGAAGTCGGTTACGACGCCGAACTGCAGTCAAGTCAAGACCCTGGCGAGGACGACGAGCACGCAGATGGGCTTCCCTGAGACGGTTTCTGACAGTTTGTGCAGAAATTCTTTGGTTGTGCAAATCCACAGTTTCATCAGCTGTCCGGGTGGTTGGTCTCAAATGATCCCGTAGGTGAAGAAGCCGGATTTGGAGGTCCTGGGCTGACGTAGTTACACATAGTCTGCGGTTGTGAGGCTAGTTGGACGCACTGCCAAATGCTCTAAAACAACGTTGGAGGCGGCTTATGGTAGAGAAATTAACATTCCACAAGGATGTAAACATATTTGTGTGCAAAATTTGACAGAAATACTGTAAGCTTTTGTGAATTAGGGACATTTCTGGGATGTTTTATTTCAGCTCATGAAACATTGGACCAACACTTTACATGTTTCGTTTATATTCAGGAGAAGGGTGGAGAATAGGTCCAGGGGTTGGCTGCTCTGTAGCGTTGCCCATTGCCTGGCTGCTCTGTAGCTCTACTCTGTAGCTCTACTCTGTAGCTCTGCTCTGTAGCTCTGCTCTGTAGCTCTACTCTGTAGCTCTACTCTGTAGCTCTGCTCTGTAGCTCTACTCTGTAGCTCTACTCTGTAGCTCTACTCTGTAGCTCTGCTCTGTAGCTCTACTCTGTAGCTCTGCTCTGTAGCTGTACTCTGTAGCTCTGCTCTGTAGCTCTGCTCTGTAGCTCTGCTCTGTAGCTCTGCTCTGTAGCTCTACTCTGTAGCTCTGCTCTCTAGCTCTACTCTGTAGCTCTGCTCTGTAGCTCTACTCTGTAGCTCTGCTCTGTAGCTCTGCTCTGTAGCTCTGCTCTGTAGCTCTACTCTGTAGCTCTACTCTGTAGCTCTGCTCTGTAGCTCTACTCTGTAGCTCTGCTCTGTAGCTCTACTCTGTAGCTCTACTCTGTAGCTCTGCTCTGTAGCTCTACTCTGTAGCTCTACTCTGTAGCTCTGCTCTGTAGCTCTACTCTGTAGCTCTGCTCTGTAGCTCTACTCTGTAGCTCTACTCTGTAGCTCTGCTCTGTAGCTCTACTCTGTAGCTCTACTCTGTAGCTCTGCTCTGTAGCTCTACTCTGTAGCTCTACTCTGTAGCTCTACTCTGTAGCTCTGCTCTGTAGCTCTGCTCTGTAGCTCTACTCTGTAGCTCTACTCTGTAGCTCTGCTCTGTAGCTGTACTCTGTAGCTCTGCTCTGTAGCTCTGCTCTGTAGCTCTGCTCTGTAGCTCTACTCTGTAGCTCTGCTCTCTAGCTCTACTCTGTAGCTCTGCTCTGTAGCTCTACTCTGTAGCTCTGCTCTGTAGCTCTGCTCTGTAGCTCTGCTCTGTAGCTCTACTCTGTAGCTCTGCTCTGTAGCTCTACTCTGTAGCGCTACTCTGTAGCTCTGCTCTGTAGCTCTGCTCTGTAGCTCTACTCTGTAGCTCTACACTGTAGCTCTGCTCTGTAGCTCTGCTCTGTAGCTCTGCTAGCGAAGGCAATCAGGGAGAAGACTACCTGTTTCTTTCTTTCTGTTGGTTTAGTTTAATAATGTATGTTTATGTTTGTTATGCATTTCAAGCAGTTCTGCCTTAGCTGTAGTACTATCATCCAGCCACTGGGTGGCACTAGCAGACAGCCTGCCTGTCCTGATTCAAGGGAGTTGATCCCCACAACATTTTTAAAAACGTTCTGCTCACATGAGTTGAAATGAATCATGAGTCATCGTTTCTGAAATGGCCTAGCCTCTGGTCTCAGTGGTCTCACAACATGGTGCAGTGACAATATGGAACGGCATCATTTAGGTCCAGAGAGAGACTCCTTCCTGCACTTCTATCGCCTCAGTTCAATTTGCATTTGGAAGTTACATTCATTTATACACTACATGCCCAACAGTATGTGGACACCTGCTCGTTGAACATCTCATTCCAAAATCATGAAGAATCACTCTTCTGGGAAGGCTTTCCACTAGATGTTGGAACATTGCTGTGAGGACTTGCTTGCATTCAGCCACAAGAGCATTAGTGAGGTCGGGCACTGATGTTGGGCAATTAGGCCTGGCTCGCAGTCTGCGTTCCAATTCATCCCAAATTTGGACGATATTTTTGAGGTCAGGGCTCTGTGCAGGCCAGTCAAGTTCTTCCACACCGTTCTCGACAAACCATTTCTGTATGGACCTCGCTTTGTGCATGGGGGCATTGTCATGCTGAACCAGGAAAGGGCCTTCCCCAAACTGTCGCCACAAAGTTGGAAGCACAGAACCGTCTAGAATGTCATGGTATGCTGTAGCGTTAAGATTTCCCTTCACTGGAACTAAGGGGCCTAGCCCATGAAAAACAGCCCCAGACCATTATCCCTCCTCCAAATCAAAATCAAATCAAATCAAATGTTATTTGTCACATACACCTGTTTAGCAGATGTTATAGCGGGTGTAGCGAAATGCTTGTGCTTCTAGCTCCGACAGTGCAGTAATATCTAACAAGTAATATCTAACAATTTCACAACATATACCCAATACACACAAATCTAGTAAGGAATGGAATTTAAGAATATATACATATATGGACAAGCAATGACAAACTTTACAGCTGGCACTATGCATTGGGGCAGGTAGCATTATCCTGGCATCCGCCAAACCCAGATTCGTCTGTCGGTCTGCCAGATGGTGAAGCATGATTCATCACTCCAGAAAACGCGTTTCCACTGCTCCAGAGTCCAATGGCGGCGAGCTTTACGCCACTCCAGCCGACGCTTGGCATTGCGCGTGGTGATCTTAGGCTTGTATGCAGCTGCTCGGCCATGGAAACCCATTTCATGAAGCTCCGGACTAACAGTTCTTGTGCTGACATTGTAGAGGCAGTTTGGAACTCGGTAGTGAGTGATGCAACCGAGGACAGACGATTTGTACGCGCTACGAGCTTCAGCACTCGGCGGTCCCGTTCTGTGAGCTTGTGTGGCCTACCACTTCACGGCTGAGCCGTTGTTGCTCCTAGACGTTTCCACTTCAAAATAACAGCACTTACAGTTGACCGGGGCAGCTCTTGCAGGGCAGAAATTTGACAAACTGACGTGTTGGAAAGGTGGCATCCTATGACGATGCCACGTTGAAAGTCACTGAGCTCTTCAGTAAGGCCATTCTACTGCCAATGTTTGTCTATGGAGATCGCACGGCTGTGTGCTCGATTTTATACACCTGTCAGCAGCGGGTGTGGCTGAAATAGCTGAATCCACTAATTTGATGAGGTGTCCACATACTTTTATATATATAGTGTAGTTCACATTGGGGCATTGGATAAAAAAGTATAGGCTATTATTGCTGCATGAAGTTGTCTGTATAGAGGGTTTATCACCTGCATTGATAGACCTTTAAATGAACTAATTTCATCTCACATGTAAATTCATGCAGGTGTATCCAGGACAGCATCAAATGTTCCAAGGTATTTTATCATGTCAGGTTTTCGCTGAGCTTCACAGCTACAGAACCTTGCAATCCCAACACGTCTGGCCGTCATTACAGCCGTGTTGATGGATGAGCCTCTGGTCAAAAGCAATACACTAGGTAGGGAATAAGGTGTCTCTGGTCAAAAGCAATACACTAGGTAGGGAATAAGGTGTCTCTGGTCAAAAGCAATACACTAGGTAGGGAATAAGGTGTCTCTGGTCAAAAGCAATACACTAGGTAGGGAATAAGGTGTCTCTGGTCAAAAGCAATGCTCTATATCTTCAGGATAGGTCAGGGGTTCCCAAACTTTTTTGCTTTGTGACCCACCAATTGAAGTGACTTTTGAGTCGCGACCCACCATAAGGGTTGAACGGTGAAATAACATACGCAGACCAAAGAGGAAGTAAAACATTATCTTGTCAGCAGAGAGAGAAAAATGTTGCAGTTTCAAAGCGGATCTCCTGCAATTCCACACATCCTGCCATTGAGCTGAAAGAAAATGTTGCAGTTTTGAAGCCAATTTCCTGCAATTATATACATTTTGCCATGGAAATTGAGAGATAATGTTGCCGTTTTTAAGCTAATTTCCAAAAATTCTATGCATTTTTGACATGGCTAATGCTGTGTTGTTATCAAACATTATAACAAATAAATGGGGGCCTGATTGTCTAGCTTTTATTTAGTTGATTGTAAATTCTCAAAGGCTATAAGGTATTATGGAAAAAGATATAGGTTCCTTATCTTTTCTACACACTGCCCTAGATTTCAGTGTCAAACGCCAATCCCCAGTCCCTCTCAACAACCCCCACCCTTAGTCTCCCTTATATTCTCCCCAGTCCCCCTCAGCCTTCCTCTCCTCTCTACCCCACTCCTCTACCATCCTGGCCCAGGAGCGGTTTAAAACAGGATTCAGTGGAGGAGGATGAGGGGGAAACAACAGCACGGTGCCTAGCTCTTCTGAAGTGACGGCTCATAGCGGCAAATAATGCACTCAATTTGCAGGCAGTGGAATGGCTGGTTAAGCAGCGCTCTGTGCTCGGTGCAGGGTCTGAGAACATACGTGCTGGGAAGACCAAGTCAGAGATAGCGGAGAGGAACCGAGAGAGAGAGAGAGAGAGAGAGAGAGAGAGAGAGAGAGAGAGAGAGAGAGAGAGAGAGAGAGAGAGAGAGAGAGAGAGAGAGAGAGAGAGAGAGAGAGAGAGAGAGAGAGAGAGAAGAGAGAGAGAGAGAGAGAGAGAGAGAGAGAGAGAGAGAGAGAGAGAGAGAGAGAGAGAGAGAGAGAGAGAGAGAGAGAGAGAGAGAGAGAGAGAGAGAGAGAGAGAGAGAGAGAGAGAGAGAGAGAGAGAGAGAGAGAGAGAGAGAGAGAGAGAGAGAGAGAGAGAGAGAGAGAGAGAGAGAGAGAGAGAGAGAGAGAGAGAGAGAGCTATGACCATTCCATTGAATCCACTTAGATTCAAACACTAACTGTACGGTGTCCATATTAGGACACCCTTCAGCGTCACAAGGAGTTGAGGCTGTCCTAATATGGACACCGTATTCATGGCAT
The DNA here is from genome assembly GCA_031479575.1 of Coregonus ussuriensis. Taxonomy (NCBI): domain Eukaryota; kingdom Metazoa; phylum Chordata; class Actinopteri; order Salmoniformes; family Salmonidae; genus Coregonus; species Coregonus ussuriensis. The sequence continues at coordinate 6,080,939 of CM062500.1, read as the reverse complement.
AGAACGGCAACACCTTTTAAGACTCTTTACCCCTCAAAACATCTCCACATGAGCCATGGTGATATACAGTACACTGATATACATGACAGACCAACGGCAGTAGAAAGAGGTGAACAGTTTGCCTTGTCGATGGTATAAACTGCTATGTTTTATATTGACTGTGTTCAGCCTTGAGGCCTAATGAGAGGGGCATAATTGAACGCACAGCCAGGATAAAATGACACGGTAGCGGCTATAGGATTGGATCCAGATGAAGGTCAGAGTGACTCAGTGGGAACAGCAGTAACCTGCTGCGACGTTATCAGGAGGGAGTTAGAGACAGACATGGCTGGCTTACCTGTCCCAGAGATTATCAGGAGGGAGTTAGAGACAGACATGGCTGGCTTACCTGTCCCAGATATTATCAGGAGGGAGTTAGAGACAGACATGGCTGGCTTACCTGTCCCAGAGATTATCAGGAGGGAGTTAGAGACAGACATGGCTGGCTTACCTGTCCCAGAGATTATCAGGAGGGAGTTAGAGACAGACATGGCTGGCTTACCTGTCCCAGAGATTATCAGGAGGGAGTTAGAGACAGACATGGGCTGGCTTACCGGTCCCAGAGGAGTCGTTCCAACTCAAGAAGCACGAGAACACCTACCAGCTCAGATTGGTCTGAAAATGGTTCAGGTAAGACAAGTACTCCTGAAACATTATTTTGTTGAAAGATCATTTGAACTGAGAAATTAAAGCTAATTGATTGCATCCAAATTGGCCATTTCAATCTATTGGATTCGTATAGCATTCAATAAATATAGTACCAAACCTCTTCTTAGCAATGTTTAAGACGTGAGGAATCCAAATAGATGGTGAAAAGCCACCCGCGGACCTTCCAAACCCCACATGAAGCCCACCCCACACCCCAAGTATATAGTATCAGTTCTCTATGTTTGACAAGTAGTGTGACGCTGCAGCTTGGAGTATTGTTTGTAATGTATTCTCAGTGAATTTGGTGATGGGTTTTTCCCCTGTTCAGAGAAATTAGCCATTGAAGTCGCTTGCATTTTCCCCTATAAATGAGTGTGAAAGTACCAGGTTTTACCCACTAGATAGTACATGTTTCTATTCTATAAGAAACGATTATATTCTATTATTCTAAATGATGTCATCACTAAACTGTTCTGACCACTCCAAGATTCCATAGAACCAGGAAGAGATTAGCAGCAGAAGTGAGTGATTGGCTGAACCGATGAAACGTGCAGTAATAGGTTGTTAACATGAATAGATTAGTATCTTTTAATTCAAGTGGACAAAAGCACAACGGCAAGACTTATTCCCTTAAATGATGATCAATTGAAGAAGAGGAGTGTGTTTGATCGTTACCATTTCCTTACCATTAGTATCATTACTCATGTTGCTGCTTGGATATATAGGGGCCGTCCCAAATGGCACCCTATTCCCTTTATAGTGCACTACTGTTGACCAGGGTCCATTGGGCTCTCAGACAGACAGACAGACAGACAGACAGACAGACAGACAGACAGACAGACAGACAGACAGACAGACAGACAGACAGACAGACAGACAGACAGACAGACAGACAGACAGACAGAGACACACACACACACACACACACACAAACACACACACACACACACACAGGCAGACCTTGGCTGAAATGGCACACTGCAGCCAGCCCCTCTAATGACGTCCCCTGAGCCATGTCTCCTGCTGAATGGTTCCAATAGAAAGACAACCAGACCTGGAGCATCCCTTCCTGGAGAGATGCAGAGGCCTTGTCCCAAATGACACCCTATTCCCTATTTAGTGCACAGGCTCTGGTCAAAAGTAGTGTACTATATAGGGGAGAGGGTGTCATTTGGGACGCATGGGAGAGACAGGGCCGAGGGCAAGGCAGCCCACTGGGAGGCTCTGAAGAGAAACACAAAGGCTGTTTGTTTTGTTGTGTTTTGTTGTTACATCTTTATTGAGTCACGCTTATTCTGATATGGCATCCCTCATAGAAGAGGAACTGGTCCCTCACTCTCTCTCTCTCCAATCCAATGAAGCCCTCAACTTAAAATACAGTTGGATTCCCCTTTAAACGATCCCACTTCATAGACTGCATAATGCTGTAAAAGCACATAGATTCCCCTAAAATGTACGGTGGCTTGTAGGGGCCATGTGTAATCCCTCAGACATCTGACAGCAGTAGATATTAGCTGGATAGGAAACTAATGCCCTCCTGGTAGTATTTAGTCCCATTAATTATCTCTCTAACATATGTCCTTGTCCACCCTCACTTGGATTGTCCTGCTTGCAGTTTGAGAAAAGCCGACCAGCTGTTTGTGTGTGTGTGTGTGTGTGTGTGTGTGTGTGTGTGTGTGTGTGTGTGTGTGTGTGTGTGTGTGTGTGTGCGTGTGTGCGTGTGTGCGTGTGTGCGTGTGTGCGTGTGTGCGTGCGTGCGTGCGTGCGTGCGTGCGTGCGTGCGTGTGCGTGTGCGTGTGCGTGCGCGTGCGCGTGCGCGTGCGCGCGTGCGTGTGTTGTTGCCTGCAATTAATTTTCAGTTCTTAGCTGAAATATTCCCTGATGTTCCCTCCTCCTACCTTGGAGTCAATCCAAATGACACAGAGACTCGATGTTGTTCATTACTTTTCATTACTCATTACTGAGGGACTTTTGATCATGTGAGGGTTTGTAAAGAAGAAAAACAATCTACTTTATTTTATTCGTATGGGCCACACCCACACCAGTACATCAGGAATAACTAATAGAAGAGGAGGAAGTGACGTCTGTCTGGATAGGAAATAGGGAGAGGTAGCCGACGGACAGATTAATACCTGAGTCAACTCTGAGGACGAGTGTTATTACAGGCTGGATATCATCCCTGTCTGGTGTAACTTAACCTGATCCAGCATCTTTTTGGAAAACGATCCGTCAGCAGTTCCATCCAACCCGCAGACACAGACACACATACACACACACACACACACACACACACGCGCACACACACACACACACGTCCCCCCCAGATACACACACCCTTGGCAGTCATTCATAATTCATACCTTATTCCTCTCCGTTCTCTCTCTGGATATTACTTCCCTTCTTACCTCCCAGAAATAAATATCCCTGTCTAACACAGTCAGGATGTAGGCTCTAAGCTGTGTCTGAAATCAATGGCACCCTCTATATAGTGGTCAAACGTAGTCCGCTACATATGAAATAGGGTAACATTTCGGATTCTCGGTGGCCATCTTGGAACATTTTATCACAGGTGCATTTTCTTCCCCAACCCACTCCAGTTGTTCGATGTCTGATTCAGCCCTGTGGTCAGTCAGTTAAACCGGACTTACACTGTATCCTGGAACGAAGACAACTTCGCCATCGAGTCACAAAATTGTTCCCTTCTCTGTCAGAGGGCTAATATTTCACATCACACCTGGCATCTTTAACTTTTCTGGTGGTTTAAATTAAAGGTCTAAAAACTTACTGTGGTGGTTTTTCCCAGACACAGAATAAGCCTGGACTAAAAAGCAAGTTCAATGGAGAATCTCGCTCTCTCTCCCTCTCTCTCTCTCTCTCTCTCTCTCTCTCTCTCTCTCTCTCTGTGTCTCTCTCTCTGTGTCTCTGTGTGTCTCTGTGTCTCTCTGTGTCTCTGTGTCTCTCTGTGTCTCTGTGTCTCTCTGTGTCTCTCTGTCTCTCTGTGTCGCTGTGTCTCTCTCTCTGTGTATCTCTGTGTCTCTCTGTGTCTCTGTGTGTCTCTGTGTCTCTCTGTCTCTCTGTGTCTCTCTGTGTCTCTGTGCGTCTCTGTGTGTCTCTGTCTCTCTCTCTGTGTCTCTGTGTCTCTCTGTGTGTCTCTGTCTCTGTGTCTCTCTCTCTCTGTGTCTCTCTGTGTATCTGTGTCTCTCTGTGTTTTTGTGTCTCTCGGTGTCTCTCTGTGTCTCTGTGTCTCTCTGTCTCTCTCTCTCTCTCTCTGTCTCTCTGTGTCTCTCTGTGTGTCTCTCTGTGTGTCTCTGTGTCTCTCTGTGTCTCTGTGTCTCTCTCTCTGTCTCTGTCTCTCTGTGTCTCTGTGTCTCTGTGTCTCTCTGTGTCTCTGTGTATCTCTGTGTCTCTCTGTGTCTCTGTGCGTCTCTGTGTGTCTCTGTGTCTCTCTGTCTCTCTGTGTGTCTCTGTCTCTCTCTCTGTGTCTCTGTGTCTCTCTGTGTGTCTCTGTCTCTGTGTCTCTCTCTCTGTGTCTCTCTGTGTCTCTGTGGCTCTCTGTGTCTCTGTGTCTCTGTGTCTCTCTGTGTCTCTGTGTCTCTCTGTGTTTTTGTGTCTCTCGGTGTCTCTCTGTTTGTCTCTGTGTCTCTCTGTCACTCTGTGTGTCTCTGTGTGTCTCTGTGTGTCTCTGTGCGTCTCTGTGCGTCTCAGTGTGTCTCTGTGTCTCTCTGTGTGTCTTTGTGTCTCTCTGTGCATATCTGTGTGTCTCTGTCTCTCTCTCTGTGTCTCTGTGCGTCTCTGTTGCTCTCTCTGTGTCTCTGTGTCTCTGTGTCTCTCTGTGTCTCTGTCGCTCTCTCTGTGTCTCTGTGTGTCTCTGTGTCTCTCTGTGTGTCTCTGTGTCTCTCTGTGTGTCTCTGTCTCTCTCTGTGTCTCTGTCTCTCTCTCTGTGTCTCTCTGTGTGTCTCTGTGTCTCTGTGTCTCTATGTGTCTCTGTGTGTGTCTCTCTCTCTCTCTCTGTGTCTCTGTGTGTCTCTGTCTCTCTCTCTGTGTCTCTGTGTCTCTCTGTGTGTCTCTGTCTCTCTCTCCGTCTCAGGGCTCAGTATAATACACTGTGTGGGTAGTGTGTGTAGCAGCATTGTGACAAAACACTGAAACATTTTGTTGAGATGATTAATGCAGGTAGAGACTGAAAACATTCTGCTGGAATCTGCTGTTGTGTTTCATTGGCACCATCCCTACAAACCCACAGTGAGGATAACAAATTCATGGCTGCTCTGCTTTTACAGAGAATAGATTTCCTAACGACCCAATCAACTTGGTAGGCATCTGATATTCTACATTTTTAAGGGCTTATGTGGACACAGTTCATGATCAAACATATCAATGATTAGCTATATCAAACTGATTTCACATTCTTCTGAGAACAAAGCAGATTGTTGTGTGTTGCTGCTGTGTGTGTTGTAGTGACGTGGGCGTGAGGGAATGGATGAGGATCGACCTTTAGCGGAGACATGGAGGAGACACAGAGGAGACATGGAGGAGACACAGAGGAGACATGGAGGAGACACAGAGGAGACATGGAGGAGACATGGAGGAGACACAGAGGAGACAAGGGGGGGACTCAGAGGAGACATGGAGGAGACACAGAGGAGACATGGAGGAGACTCAGAGGAGACATGGAGGAGACACAGAGGAGACATGGAGGAGACAAGGAGGAGACATGGGGGAGACTCAGAGGAGACACAGAGGAGACATGGAGGAGACATGGAGGAGACATGGAGGAGACATGGGGGAGACTCAGAGGAGACATGGAGGAGACTCAGAGGAGACATGGAGGAGACATGGAGGAGACTCAGAGGAGACATGGAGGAGACAGGGAGGAGACATGGAGGAGACTCAGAGGAGACATGGAGGAGTCTCAGAGGAGACATGGGGGAGACTCAGATGAGACATGGGGGAGACTCAGAGGAGACATGGAGGAGACTCAGAGGAGACATGGAGGAGACATGGAGGAGACATGGAGGAGTCATGGAGGAGACACAGAGGAGACATGGTGGAGACTCAGAGGAGACATGGAGGAGACTCAGAGGAGTCATGGAGGAGACAGGGAGGAGACATGGAGGAGACTCAGAGGAGACATGGAGGAGTCTCAGAGGAGACATGGGGGAGACTCAGATGAGACATGGGGGAGACTCAGAGGAGACATGGAGGAGACTCAGAGGAGACATGGAGGAGACATGGAGGAGACATGGAGGAGTCATGGAGGAGACACAGAGGAGACATGGTGGAGACTCAGAGGAGACTCAGAGGAGACATGGAGGAGACTCAGAGGAGTCATGGAGGAGACACAGAGGAGACATGGAGGAGACTCAGAGGAGACATGGAGGAGACTCAGAGGAGACATGGAGGAGACATGGAGGAGACTCAGAGGAGACATGGAGGAGACATGGAGGAGACTCAGAGGAGACATGGAGGAGACTCAGAGGAGACATGGAGGAGACACAGAGGAGACATGGAGGAGACTCAGAGGAGACATGGAGGAGACATGGGGAGACTCAGAGGAGACATGGAGGAGACACAGAGGAGACATGGGGGAGACTCAGAGGAGACATGGAGGAGACTCAGAGGAGACATGGGGGAGACATGGGGGAGACTCAGAGGAGACATGGAGGAGACATGGGGGAGACACAGAGGAGAGCAGGGGGGAGACATGGAGGAGACACAGAGGAGACATGGAGGAGACATGGAGGAGACATGGAGGAGACTCAGAGGAGACACAGAGGAGACATGGGGGAGACTCAGAGGAGACATGGAGGAGACATGGGGGAGACACAGAGGAGACATGGAGGAGACATGGGGGAGACACAGAGGAGACATGGGGGAGACATGGAGGAGACATGGAGGAGACATGGAGGAGACATGGAGGAGACACAGAGGAGACTCAGAGGAGACATGGAGGAGACATGGGGGAGACACAGAGGAGACATGGGGGAGACTCAGAGGAGACACAGAGGAGACATGGGGGAGACACAGAGGAGACATGGAGGAGACATGGAGGAGACATGGAGGAGACATGGAGGAGACTCAGAGGAGACATGGAGGAGACTCAGAGGAGACATGGAGGAGAGCAGGGGGGAGACAGAGGAGACATGGAGGAGACATGGAGGAGACATGGAGGAGACACAGAGGAGACATGGGGGAGACTCAGAGGAGACATGGAGGAGACACAGAGGAGACTCAGAGGAGTCATGGAGGAGACTCAGAGGAGACATGGAGAAGACTCAGAGGAGACATGGAGGAGACTCAGAGGAGACATGGAGGAGACATGGAGGCAACATGGAGGAGTCATGGAGGAGACAAAGAGGAGACATGGAGGAGACATGGAGGAGACTCAGAGGAGACATGGAGGAGACATGGAGGAGACATGGAGGAGACTCAGAGGAGACATGGAGGAGACTCAGAGGAGACATGGAGGAGACATGGGGAGACATGGAGGAGACATGGAGGGAGACTCAGAGGAGACATGGAGGAGACATGGAGGAGACATGGAGGAGACTCAGAGGAGACATGGAGGAGACTCATAGGAGACATGGAGGAGACATGAGGAGACATGGAGGGAGTCATGAGGAGTCAGAGGAGACATGGAGGAGACTCAGAGGAGACATGGAGGAGACTCAGAGGAGACATGGAGGAGACATGGGGGAGACTCAGAGGAGACATGGGGGAGGCATGGGGGAGACTCAGAGGAGACATGGAGGAGACTCAGAGGAGACATGGAGGAGACATGGAGGAGACTCAGAGGAGACATGGAGGAGACTCAGAGGAGTCATGGAGGAGACACAGAGGAGACATGGAGGAGACTCAGAGGAGACATGGAGGAGACTCAGAGGAGACATGGAGGAGACTCAGAGGAGACATGGAGGAGACATGGAGGAGACTCAGAGGAGACATGGAGGAGACACAGAGGAGACATGGAGGAGACACAGAGTAGACATGGAGGAGACTCAGAGGAGACTCAGAGGAGACATGGAGGAGACATGGGGAGACTCAGAGGAGACATGGAGGAGACATGGGGGAGACATGGGGGAGACTCAGAGGAGACATGGAGGAGACTCAGAGGAGACATGGGGGAGACATGGGGGAGACATGGAGGAGACATGGAGGAGACACAGAGGAGAGCAGGGGGGAGACAGAGGAGACATGGAGGAGACACAGAGGAGACATGGAGGAGACATGGAGGAGACATGGAGGAGACACAGAGGAGACATGGGGGAGACTCAGAGGAGACATGGAGGAGACACAGAGGAGACTCAGAGCAGTCATGGAGGAGACTCAGAGGAGACATGAGGGAGACTCAGAGGAGACATGGAGAAGACTCAGAGGAGACATGGAGGAGACTCAGAGGAGACATGGAGGAGTCATGGAGGAGACACAGAGGAGACACGGAGGAGACATGGAGGAGACTCGGAGGAGACTCGGAGGAGACATGGAGGAGACATGGAGGAGACTCAGAGGAGACATGGAGGAGACATGGAGGAGACATGGAGGAGACTCAGAGGAGACATGGAGGAGACTCAGAGGAGACATGGAGGAGACTCAGAGGAGACATGGAGGAGACTCATAGGAGACATGGAGGAGACATGGAGGAGACACGGAGGAGTCATGGAGGAGACACAGAGGAGACATGGAGGAGACTCAGAGGAGACATGGAGGAGACTCAGAGGAGACATGGAGGAGACATGGAGGAGACATGGAGGAGACTCAGAGGAGACATGGAGGAGACTCAGAGGAGACATGGAGGAGACATGGAGGAGACTCAGAGGAGACATGGAGGAGACTCAGAGGAGACATGGAGGAGACTCAGAGGAGACATGGAGGAGACTCAGAGGAGACATGGAGGAGACATGGGGGAGACTCAGAGGAGACATGGGGGAGGCATGGGGGAGACTCAGAGGAGACATGGAGGAGACTCAGAGGAGACATGGAGGAGACATGGAGGAGACATGGAGGAGACTCAGAGGAGACATGGAGGAGACTCAGAGGAGACATGGAGGAGACATGGAGGAGACTCAGAGGAGACATGGAGGAGACTCAGAGGAGACATGGAGGAGACATGGGGGAGACTCAGAGGAGACATGGGGGAGGCATGGGGGAGACTCATTTTACATTTACATTTTAGTCATTTAGCAGACGCTCTTATCCAGAGCGACTTACAGGAGCAATTAGGGTTAAGTGCCTTGCTCAAGGGCACATCGACAGATTTTTCACCTAGTCGGCTCAGGGATTAGAACCAGCGACCTTTCGGTTACTGGCACAACGCTCTTACCCACTAGACTACCTGCCGCCCGCTCAGAGGAGACATGGAGGAGACATGGGGGAGACACAGAGGAGAGCAGGGGGAGACAGAGGAGACATGGAGGAGACACAGAGGAGACATGGAGGAGACATGGAGGAGACTCAGAGGAGACACAGAGGAGACATGGGGGAGACTCAGAGGAGACATGGAGGAGACATGGGGGAGACACAGAGGAGACATGGAGGAGACATGGGGGAGACACAGAGGAGACATGGGGGAGACATGGAGGAGACATGGAGGAGACTCAGAGGAGACATGGAGGAGACATGGAGGAGACTCAGAGGAGACATGGAGGAGACTCAGAGGAGACATGGAGGAGACTCAGAGGAGACATGGAGGAGACATGGAGGAGTCATGGAGGAGACACAGAGGAGACATGGAGGAGACTCAGAGGAGACATGGAGGAGACATGGAGGAGACATGGAGGAGACACAGAGGAGACATGGAGGAGACTCAGAGGAGACATGGAGGAGACATGGAGGAGACATGGAGGAGACTCAGAGGAGACATGGAGGAGACTCAGAGGAGACATGGAGGAGACATGGAGGAGACTCAGAGGAGACATGGGGGAGACTCAGAGGAGACATGGAGGAGACTCAGAGGAGACATGGAGGAGACATGGGGGAGACTCAGAGGAGACATGGGGGAGGCATGGGGGAGACTCAGAGGAGACATGGAGGAGACTCAGAGGAGACATGGAGGAGACATGGAGGAGACATGGAGGAGACTCAGAGGAGACATGGAGGAGACTCAGAGGAGACATGGAGGAGACATGGAGGAGACTCAGAGGAGACATGGAGGAGACTCAGAGGAGACATGGGGGAGGCATGGGGGAGACTCAGAGGAGACATGGAGGAGACATGGGGGAGACACAGAGGAGAGCAGGGGGAGACAGAGGAGACATGGAGGAGACACAGAGGAGACATGGAGGAGACATGGAGGAGAAATGGAGGAGTCTCTGAGGAGACACAGAGGAGACATGGGGGAGACTCAGAGGAGACATGGAGGAGACATGGGGGAGACACAGAGGAGACATGGAGGAGACATGGGGGAGACACAGATGAGACATGGGGGAGACATGGAGGAGACATGGAGGAGACACAGAGGAGACATGGAGGAGACTCAGAGGAGACATGGAGGAGACATGGGGGAGACACAGAGGAGACATGGGGGAGACATGGAGGAGACACAGAGGAGACATGGGGGAGACACAGAGGAGACATGGAGGAGACATGGAGGAGACATGGAGGAGACTCAGAGGAGACATGGAGGAGACTCAGAGGAGACATGGAGGAGAGCAGGGGGAGACAGAGGAGACATGGAGGAGACATGATGAGACATGGGGGAGACATGGGGGAGACATGGGGGAGACACAGAGGAGACATGGAGGAGACATGGGGGAGACTCAGTGGAGACATGGTGGAGACTCAGAGGAGACATGGGGGAGACTCAGAGGAGTCATGGAGGAGAGCAGGGTGAATACTTCTGAGTCATCAGCCATCAGCCTTATGTAAGATGGATGCCTGCTTCAAGGAGGGGCGGTGGATGTACGTGTGTTTGTGTTTGAGTGTGTGTGTACAGTGGCTTGCGAAAGTATTCACCCACCTTGGCATTTTTCCTATTTTGTTGCCTTACAACCTGGAATTAAAATGGATTTTGGGGGGGGGTTTGTATCATTTGATTTACACAACATGCCTACCACTTTGAAGATGCAAAATATTTTTTCTTATGAAACAAACGAGTAATAATACAACAAAACAGAAAACTTGAGCGTGCATAACTATTCACCTCCCCAAAGTCAATACTTTGTAGAGCCACCTTTTACATCAATTACAGCTGCAAGTCTCTTGGGGTATGTCTCTATAATCTAGCCACTGGCAATTTTGCCCATTCTTCAAGGCAAAACTGCTCCAGCTCCTTCAAGTTGGATGGGTTCCGCAGGTGTACAGCAATCTTTAAGTCATACTACAGATTCTCAATTGGATTGAGGTCTGGCCTTTGACTAGGCCATTCCAAGACATTTCAATGTTTCCCCTTAAACCACTCGAGTGTTGCTTTAGCAGTACGGTTAGGGTCATTGTCCTGCTGGAAGGTGAACCTCCGTCCTAGTCTCAAATAGCTGGAAGACTGAAACAGGTTTCCCTCAAGAATTTCCCTGTATTTAGCGCCATCCATCATTCCTTTAATTCTGACCAGTTTCCCAGTCCCTGCTGATGAAAAACATCCTCTCAGCATGATGCTGCCACCACCATGCTTCACTGTGGGGATGGTGTTCTCGGGGTGATGAGAGATGTTGGGTTTGCGCCAGACATAGCATTTTCCTTGATGGCCAAAAAGCTCAATTTTAGTCTCATCTGACCAGAGTACCTTCTTCCATATGTTTGGGGAGTCTCCCACATGTCTTTTGGCGAACACCAAACGTGTTTGCTTATTTTTTTTTCTTTAAGCAATGGCTTTTTTCTGGCCATTCTTCCGTAAAGCCCAGCTCTGTGGAGTGTACGGCTTAAAGTGGTCCTATGGACAGATACTCCAATCTCCGCTGTGGAGCTTTGCAGCTCCTTCAGAGTTATCTTTGGTCTCTTTGTTGCCTCTCTGATTAATGCCCTCCTTGCCTGGTCCATGAGTTTTGGTGGGCGGCCCTCTCTTGGCCAGTTTGTTGTGGTGCCATATTCTTTCAATTTTTTAATAATGGATTTAATGGTGCTCCGTGGGATGTTCAAAGTTTCAGATATTTTTTTATAACCCAACACTGATCTGTACTTCTCCACAACTTTGTCCCTGACATGTTTGGAGAGCTCCTTGGTCTTCATGGTGCCGCTTGCTTGGTGGATCCCCTTGCTTAGTGGTGTTGCAGACTCTGGGGCCTTTCAGAACAGGTGTGTATATATACTGAGATCATGTGACAGATCATGTGACACTTAGATTGCACAGAGGTGGACTTTATTTAACTAGTTATGTACTTCTGAAGGTAATTGGTTGCACCAGATCTTATTTAGGGGCTTCATAGCAAGGGGGTGAATACATATGAACGCACCACTTTTCCGTTATTAATTAGTTAGTTTTTTCATTAAGTTAGTTTTTTCATTTCACTTCACCAATTTCGACTATTTTGTGTATGTCCATTAGATGAAATCCAAATAGAAATCAATTTCAATTACAGGTTGTAATGCAACAAAATAGGAAAAACGCCAAGGGGGCTGAATACTTTTGCAAGGCACTGTACGTGTTCCATTTAACTTTTTTTAGAGAGAGGGAGAAAGAGAAGGAGACAGAGAGAGATAGAGATAGAGAGAGCGAGACAGAGCGAGACAGAGAGCGACAGAGAAACAGAGAGAGAGAGAGAGAGAGAGAGAGAGAGAGAGAGAGAGAGAGAGAGAGAGAGAGAGAGAGAGAGAGAGAGAGAGAGAGAGAGAGAGAGAGAGAGAGAGAGAGAGAGAGAGAGAGAGAGAGAGAGAGAGAGAGAAGAGAGAGAGAGAGAGATCTACTGGGTGAAATACCACAGTGTGCCATCACAGCAGCAAGATTTGTGACCTGTTGCCACAAGAAAAGGGCAACCAGTGAAGAACAAACACCATTGTAAGTACAACTCATATTTATGTTTATTTATTTTCCCATTTGTACTTTTAACTATTTGCACATTGGTACAACACTGTATATATACATAATATGACATTTGAAATGTCTTTATTCTTTTGGAACTTCTGAGTGTAATGTTTACTGTTAATATTTATTGTTTATTTCACTTTTGTTTACTATCTACTTCACTTGCTTTGGCAATGTTAACATACGTTTCCCATGCCAATAAAGCCCTTAAATGGAATTGAATTGAATTGAGAGACAGTGAGAGCGAGAGCGAGAGCGAGAGCGAGAGCGAGAGAGAGAGAGAGAGAGAGAGAGACAGTGAGAGAGAGAGAGAGAGAGAGAGAGAGAGAGAGAGACAGTGAGAGAGACAGTGAGAGAGACAGTGAGAGAGACAGTGAGAGTGAGAGAGCAAGCGAGAGAGAGAGAGAGAGAGGGAGAGATTCTACATTCAATTCTACACCCACCTAAAAGGAAGCGATTCCCAAACCTTCCATAACAAAGGCATCACCTACAGAGAGATTAACTTGGAGAAGAGTCCCATAAGCAAGCTGGTCCTGGGGCTCTGTTCACAAACACAAACAGATCCCACAGAGCCCCAGGACAGCAACACAATTAGACCCAACCAAATCATGAGAAAACAAAAAGAGAATTACTTGACACATTGCAAAGAAATAACAAAAAAACAGAGCAAACTAGAATGATATTTGGCCCTAAACAGAGAGTACACAGTGGCAGAATACCTGACCACTGTGACTGACCCAAACTTAAGGAAAGCTTTGACTATGTACAGACTCAGTGAGCATATGTGCTATTGAGAATGGACGCTTTAGGCAGACCTGGCTCTCAAGAGAAGACAGGCTATGAAAAAAAAGAAGAAAAAAAGCATATATATACATTCAACTCATTTCATCAACAAAAAATAGTTTCCCCTCCTCCACAAAACAAACCGCTCCTTCGAAAGCCCACTTCTCCTCAAACAATGGGAGATCTTTTACCACCGAGAAGAACTCAAAATCCACTTTTATTCTCGCTTTCACCAATCCTTTAAAAACACATCTTACATCCTGCCCATATCCCGTTTCTATCTTATGTTTACTACTCAGAAAAATTGACATCTTAGCTTGTCCCAAAATAAAATTGAACAGTTGACATTTTCTTTTCTGTTGCTTACTATATTTAAACCCCAAAATAAAAACAGTGTTATTGAAAATCTCCCCCAGCATTTCCAAGAGAGGTTTTATCCTCTCACACTCCATAAAACAGTGAAAAAATGTTTGTCTTATATTACAAAAAGGACATCAATCTCCAACATCTGAGTTAATAACAGATACAAAAGCATTAACTGCAATGATGCCATGCAAAACCCTCCATTGCATATCACCAGTACCCTTCTGTACTGGAGGCTTGTACAGTGCTCTCCATGCTGGCTTTACCTTGTCATCAATGCCCAATTTTACCCTCCATGGAGTGTCTTTTCTATTTTTCAATGTATATTTATTCAACACCTTTACACCCCCCTTATATAAGTCTTTCCCATTCACCTCATCCAAACCCACCTCTTCCAACCCTCTCAAATCCAGTAATAGCGCCTTTCTGACTCTGGGATATTGGGTGTAATCCCTAGTCTTGGAAATGAGATGTTTTCATCTTGTACCTTCTTCTTGTGACTATTAAGCATACCCCACTCTTCTGCTGACAGAGCCTTTCTGCAGCTTCCCAGCAGTTGTCCGACAATCCTTTCCGACCTCACCCCCAAATGTTCAGCCACCCGTCCTCCATCCATTAAGGCGGGCCCAGCCATGGCCATGAACTGTTTTAAGGTGATGATTTTGCCCTTCACCAGAATCTTGGAGAAATGTGGAACAGCTGCAGTTGTACAATCCAGTCTTGCTCCATACACCAGAGGTTCCTCCAACAGCCAATGCACTGACTCCGCTGAAGTGCGTCTGGACACCTTCATTATGCTCCACACCCTAAGAAGGCCTCTGTAAAACGGAGGTACTCCCTCCCTAGAAATCTGGCTACTATCAACCAAAAATAAAGCCTTCTTTAAACCTAATCCCCCAACCTGCTGTAATACAAGACCTGCCACCCCTTTTCCGGTCCATAAAGCAACCTTTGAATAAACTGAAACCGGAAAGCAGCAGCCCTACTAGCAAGATGTACAAGACCTTGTCCCCCCCTCCTCTTTTGACAAATACAAAACACTTTGTGGAACCCAGTGATATTTATCCCAAAATAAATCTACAATAATCGCCTGTATCTTAGCCAGAAGGCCAGATGGTGGCTCTAAAACTGACAGCCGATGCCACAGTGCAGAGGCAATCACATTGTTAACTATAATAGTGCGCCCCCTATATGACATACGAGATAACAACCAACGCCATCTCCTCATCCTCCCTTCCACCATTTCAACCACCCCAATCCAATTTTTTTCCATTGTCCCCTCATCTCCTAGGTTCACTCCAATATACTTAAAACCTCCCTTACACCATTCCAGCCCCCCTGGCAAAGCCATGATCCCTCCAGACCATTCTCCAATCTGTAAAGCACAACGTTTTTCCCAATTTACCTTTGCAGAGGATATTCCCCTAAAACGATCAACCATTAGACTCAAACTATCCACCTCCGCTTGATTTTTCACTAAAATAACCACATTTTACATTTTCATCATTTAGCAGATGCTCTTATCCAGAGCGACTTACAAATTGGTGCATTCACCTTATGATAGCCAGTCGGACAACCACTGTAAAATATATATATATATTTTTTTTTGGGGGGGGGGGGGGGGGTAAGGGATTACTTTATCCTATCCCAGGTATTCCTTAAAGAGGTGGGGTTTCAAGTGTCTCCGGAAGGTGGTGAGTGACTCCGCTGTCCTGGCGTCGTGAGGGAGCTTGTTCCACCATTGGGGTGCCAGAGCAGCGAACAGTTTTGACTGGGCTGGGCGGGAACTGTGCTTCCGCAGAGGTAGGGGGGCCAGCAGGCCAGAGGTGGATGAACGCAATGCCCTCGTTTGGGTGTAGGGTCTGATCAGAGCCTGAAGGTACGGAGGTGCCGTTCCCCTCACAGCTCTGTAGGCAAGCACCATGGTCTTGTAGCAGATGCGAGCTACAGTGGAGTGTGCGGAGGAGCGGGGTGACGTGAGAGAACTTGGGAAGGTTGAACACCAGACGGGGGTTTAATGGCACAGGCAGGGAGCCCAGCCAACAGCGAGTTGCAGTAATCAGCATAGGCTGAGAGGCAAATAGGAGGAATATCCTCTGAAAGGTACACACCTTCAATGCTATTTTGTAGTGGCTCTATAGCAATGGCATATAACATTCCCGACAAAGAACATTTACAGTCATTTAGCAGACGCTCTTATCCAGAGCGACTTACAGTTAGTGCATACGTTATTTTTCATACTGGCCCCCCGTGGGAATCGAACCCACAACCCTGAGCTACCCTACCCTGGACCAATTGTGCGCCGCCCCATGGGTCTCACGGTCGGGGCCGGCTACGTCAGAGCCTGGGTTCGAACCAGGATCTCTAGTGGCACAGGTAGCGATGCAGTGCCTTAGACCACTGCGCCACTCGGGAGAGGAGAATATAGCAACCAACATCCCTGCCTAATACCTCTACGCACTTTAAAAGGAGCACTCAAGCCACCGTTAACTTTCAATGTTACCATATATCACCCATATATCATGGCAATAAAACCAGAGCTGAAACCAAACGCCTCAAAAGTGTGCAATAAGTATTGATGTTCAACTCGGTCAAATGCCTTTTCCTGATCAATTGAAATTAGACCAGCATCCAACCCAATAGCCCTAGAGACGTCCAAAAATCACGAATCAGAGAAATGTTATCCCCTATCTGCCTGCCGGGAACACAGTAGGACTGGTCCGTATGATTTTCCCCATCACCTCCCTCAGCCTGTTGGACAAAGCCTTTGACAGGATCTTATAATCAGTGCACAATAAAGCCTCCGGCCTCCAGTTCTTCACCTCCCTAGGGTCACCCTTTTTTGGGCAGTAGGGTGAGGACAGCCCTTCTGCAGCTTATTGGTAGTAACCCTCCGGTTAAACTATCATTACCTACTGCTAGCCAATCCTCTCCCAACATAGCCCAAAAAAGACTTTAAAAAGTCAACGGGGAAGACCATCAATGCCTGGTGCCCTTCCATTTACCATGCCTTTTAATGCAGTGTATAGCTCCTGCAAAGACAATGGTTGCTCTAGCTCAACCTGAGCTTCTGCAGCCACCTGTGGGAGCCCATCAAGGAACTGCTGTGTCACTGTTTTATCCTCTTTGTACTCACACTTGTAGAGCCCAGCATAGAACTCTACTGCCCTCTTTCTAATTTCACTAGGGCTAGTGAGCTCCTGTCCAACAGCTGATTTGAGACAATGAATAATTCTTCTTTGTCCATTCTTTTTCTCTAAACCCAATAAAGATTTGGATGAGGCATCCATTTCAGAGATTCCTTGAAACTTACTTCTCACTAATGCCCCCTGTGCTCTGATACCCAGCAGGTCTGCCAATGCAGCTCTTGTCCTCTTGAGGGCCTGAGTATGGCCTCGATCTCCTGTGGTCTCAACCAACGTCAGGAGTTCCACTATTTCAGACTCTAGGGCTTTCATTGATCTGGTGATGTCTCTGGTGACATTCCTCGTGTATTGATTACAGAATTGTTGAATCTGGATTTTCCCTATATCCCACCACTGTTGAAGGGATACAAAACTGGCCTTTTGAGACCTCCACCTCTCCCAGAAAAAACTAAAACATTTCCTGACGTGAGCATCACTCAATAAAGTTATATTAAAATGCCAGTATGCGCTTTTGGGTTTTACAGCGTTAATGAACACCACCTCTGTTATTAAACAATGATCAGAAAATCCCACTGGGGTTATCACACTTGATTTACAGACCTGAGATAGATGCTCAAAACAATAAAACCTATCTAACCTGGCCATAGAGATGGTGTTCTCTCTCACATGGGCACAGGTGTACTGTCTCGTGCCTCCATGTTGACTCTGCCAAATATCACACAGTTCATGTGTTACAATGAGGCGTTTAAAAAAAAGTCATTGAGGCTATATGAGGTTCTTTGTGATTTCTATCTAAATCACTGACTGTGTAGTTAAAATCCCCAGCAATAAATAAATAATCTTCAGTATTACATTTCTCAATGGTATTTGATAATGTCCCTAAAAAACATACCCTCTCAACTGCCACCACTGGGGCATATACAGTTTAAGTAGGAGGTTTACATCCACTTAGGTTGGAGTCATTAAAACTCGTTTTTCAACCACTCCACAAATGTCTTGTTAACAAACTTTAGTTTTGGCAAGTCGGTTAGGACATCTACTTTGTGCATGACACAAGTCATGTTTCCAACAATTGTTTACAGACAGATTATTTCACTTATAATTCACTGTATCACAATTCCAGTGGGTCAGAAGTTTACATACACTAAGTTGACTGTGCCTTTTAAACAGCTTGGAAAATTCCAGAAAATGACATTATGGCTTTAGAAACTTCTGATAGGCTAATTGACATCATTTGAGTCAATTGGAGGTGTATCTGTGGATGTATTGCAAGGCCTACCTTCAAACTCAGTGCCTCTTTGCTTGACATCATGGGAAAATCAAAAGAAATCAGCCAAGACCTCAGAAAAATAACTGTAGACCTCCACAAGTCTGGTTCATCCTTGGGAGCAATTTCCAAACGCCTGAAGGTACCACGCTCATCTGTACAAACAATAGTACGCAAGTATAAACACCATGGGACCACACAGCTGTCATCCGCTCAGGAAGGAGACACGTTCTGTCTCCTAGAGATGAAGGTACTTTGGTGCGAAAAGTGCAAATCAATCCCAGAACAACAGCATAGGACCTTGTGAAGATGCTGGAGGAAAAAGGTACAAAAGTATCTATATCCACAGTAAAATGAGTCCTATATCGACATAACCTGAAAGGCCGCTCAGCAAGGAAGAAGCCACTGCTCCAAAACCGCCATTAAAAAGCCAGACTACGGTTTGCAACTGCACATGGGGACAAAGATCGTACTTTTTGGAGAAATGTTCTCTGTTCTGATGAAACAAAAATAGAACTGTTTGGCCATAATGACCATCGTTATGTTTGGAGGAAAAAGGGGGTTGATTGCAAGCTGAAGAACACCATCCCAACCGTGAAGCACGGGGGTGGCAGCATCATGCTGTGGGGGTGCTTTGCTGCAGGAGGGACTGGTGCACTTCACAAAATAGATGGCATCATGAGGAAGGAAAATTATGTGGATATCTTGAAACATCATCTCAAGACATCAGTCAGGAAGTTAAAGCTTGGTCGCAAATGGGTCTTCCAAATGGACAATGACCCCAAGCATACTTCCAAAGTTGTGGCAAAATGGCTTAAGGACAGCAAAGTCAAGGTATTGGAGTGGCCATCACAAAGCCCTGAGCTCAATCCTATAGAAAATGTATGGGCAGAACTGAAAAAGCATGTGCGAGCAAGGAGGCCTACAAACCTGATTCAGTTACACCAGCTCTGTCAGGAGGAATGGGCCAAAATTCACCCAACTTATTGTGGGAAGCTTGTGGAAGGCTACACGAAACGTTTGACCCAAGTTAAACAATTTAAAGGCAATGCTACCAAATACTAATTGAGTGTATGTAAACTTCTGACCCCACTGGGAATGTGATGAAAGAAATAAAAGCTGAAATAAATCATTCTCTCTACTATTATTCTGACATTTCACATTCTTAAAATAAAGTGGTGATCCTAACTGACCTAAGACAGGGAATTTTTACTAGGACTAAATGTCAGGAATTGTGAAAAACTGAGTTTAAATGTATTTGGCTAAGGTGTATGTAAACTTCCGACTTCAACTGTACATTTATCAGACACATAGTGATGTTTTCATACCTCGCTCTAACTTTTAATAACCTCCCCTCAACTACCTCTTCAACCTCATATGACAAAGGTAAAAACCCTTTTGAGAACAAGATAGCTACACCCCCACTTTTTGAGTTTTTATGACTACACACCACTGTCCCCCCCCCCCCCCCTGTTGCCACATAACTTCATTTCCCATATTACTATGCGTTTCTTGTAGAAAACGTATGTCACTTCCCTTTCCCCTAATTAACTCATACACTACGGCTCTTTTTTAAAACGTCTCTCACCCCATTTACGTTTAAAGAAGAAATCTTAAAACCCGTCATGGATGAAAAAAAAATACAGAGGAAGTCACAGAAACCACATCTCTTTACAGATTTAAGGCTGCCGCTGAACTCTTTCATTTCCTTTAGAAGTTACATCACTTATCACTCTCGTGACCACTTTCTTGAGTCTAGCAATTTCAGGGCTTGTCAAACCTCCCCCTGTTATTTTTGACATCAGAAACTTTGCTGATTCAATAAACAATTCACTTTCAGGAAAAAAATCTGTTACATTATAATCCTGCATATATTTTTTCCCTTTTGTCAAATTCAGAAATTGACGTACCTTCTCAATCCCATACCTCCCTTCCACCCCATTTATCTCACTATTTTGTTGTGACGCGTCAGATGACTCACTCTCGCTATCCTCCCTAGAAGAAAACTCCACCATCTCTACAACCTGTTTATTCTCAACTGATTTATCAATCTCTACATTCCTCTTAGAATTAGACCCCTCACCACCCCTTAAATTATTCCTCTTACTCCTCGGTACTTTGAACACAGCTGCTTCCTTTTCCAATCTCACCGACTTTTTCCCCTCCTTCTTTGTTCTGATCTACCACAATTGCCCCCGTAGCCACACTGCTTTCCTTTCCTACTTTTCCAACCATATCTGCCCACCTTCTCCCTTCCCCTGCACCCTTAGCATGTTCACCCCTTCGCGGTGGTGCATTAGCTGCACCAGCACTAGAGCTGCTACCGGGCTCTGCGCGCTCGTTCTCGGGACAATTACGCACCAAATGCCCCTCTCTTCCACAGCCAAAGCATTTCATTGATTCAGTAGAAGCGTAGAATATATAATCAAATCCATCAATAAATTCAGTTCGTCAGTGTCCTTCTTTAAAACCATATGCACTTGTCTCCTATGAGACACGACATGTTTCAGCAATGTTTCAGAGATTTGCATCCAAAAATAACCTTCTTTATTGTAGATACAAGTTGACCATGACGAGATAACTCTCGCTCCAACACTTCATCTCTAACAAATGGTGGCACGTTCGAAAGTGTAACTTTCTTCGCCGGATTCATAAGAGGAAATACCGACGTCTGTCACCCGCAACACAACACCACTCTCAACTATCATATTCACCTTTTCAATGGAATCTAAGAATATCACTAAAACGCTATTCATTCTTGAGGCTGATTTTATGCTATCATGTCCAATGATAGCACCCACTGCTAAACTACATTCTTCCACTGAACACCCGGCCGCAGCAGGCATATTTAATCCATGCCGCCGACTAAGTTTTTTAAACTCCAAACCTCCGCGAGTGCCCATTGCAACCAGCCCCACCCGCTGGTTGTGCCCTCGAGAAAAACAACCTCAACGATCCCACCACCCCTATACGTGCTTAGTGATAGTTAGACAAGATAACCTTAAAACAACTAAACTAATCAATATATATATATACACACACCGAAACCCAATAGAGTGAAAATAATTTCAGTCGCTCTCACAATCACTCCTGCTTCACGACTCACTCCCACAATGCACTCTGACGAGACAGAGAGAGACAGACAGAGAGAGAGTGAGAGAGGGACAGAGAAAGAGAGAGAGTGTGAGAGAGGGAGAGAGACAGAGAGAGAGATATTCTACATTAAATTCTACAACCACCTAAAAGGAAGCGATTCACAAACCTTCCATAACAAAGACATCACCTACAGAGAGATGAACCTGGAGAAGACATTTGAAATGTCTATATTCTTTTGGAACTGTTAATTTTTATTGTATATTTCACTTTTGTTTATTATCTACTTCACCTACATTGGCAATGTTAACATATGTTTCCCATGCCAATAAAGCCCTTATATTGAATTGAATTGATTTGAGAGAGAGAGAGAGAGAGAGAGAGAGAGAGAGAGAGAGAGAGAGAGAGAGAGAGAGAGAGAGAGAGAGAGAGAGAGAGAGAGAGAGAGAGAGAGAGAGAGAGAGAGAGAGAGAGAGAGAGAGAGAGATAGAAGTATATAAAATGCATATTCTCAGTCTCATTTGATGTGAATATGTAAGGGGATGTGAACTGCTATTATCCAATGGTTAATCATTGCTAATCTTGATACTGTATGTAAAATATAGTCAACAGAAATCTTCACACCAACCTGGCCTTGAATGAGGTCACACAAGTAGGGCACATTTTTCATGTTGATGGCGATTGAATTTGGTAAAATATTTAGCAAACCAAACATGTTTTGAGTTTCATTAATCCATTTCTAAATACTTATCTGACCTTGCTTTTGTAATCAGGAATACACTGTAGAAACTCATTACAACCAATTCCCTTCTGACATTACTGAAACACCACAGTCAGGTAGAGTATTAAATGAATACGACAGATCGCTGTTTCAGGTGCAGCAGCCACTGGAGCCTAATGAGACTTTATATTTTGATTGTATTATGTATTTCATTACTCAGTAAACTCATCAAGCTCATGTGAATTAATGTAACGAATGCACATCGCTAATCATTTATTTATTTATTCTGAAGTGTCCCTGTTGGCGATGAATATATGAAAATAGCCAAAGTGTTAAAACAGTGGTTGGTCTTAAATCGCCTACAGGTTAGTCAGACTCCTGCTGTAACACCAGTGGTATAGTTCATTTTATATGATTATTATAAACATATAAGAAATAGGAATAAAAAAAAGGTGTTGTGAGTTGACTTGTAATGCAGTTTACTCATGTTTAAGCACTTCACCTTGAAGATACTAGTGAATGAATGAATTATTATCGTTATGATACAGAGGGATCATGAAATACAATACGAAAACCTTGGTTGAAGTAAAGTTCAATGGAGAAAATGCTCTGTGTAGGAAAGAAAAGATCAAACCGGTGCATTTGTACCTCTTGACACAAATGGGCCTTACAGACTCTGATGCATTTACATTTTAGTCATTTAGCAGACGCTCTTATCCAGAGCCACTTACAGTTAGTGAGTGCATACATTATTATTATTATTATTATTATTATTATTATTATTATTATTATGATTATTATGATTTAATTTTTTTCATACTGGCCCCCTGTGGGAACCGAAACCCACAACGCTGGCGTTGCAAACGCCCTGCTCTGCCAACTGAGCTACCACAGGACTATATCCTCACCAAGCGCCATGCTCTGCCAACTGAGCTACCACAGGACTATATCCTCACCAAGCACCATGCTCTACCAACTGGGCTACAGGGGACTATATCCTCACCAAGCGCCATGCTCTACCAACTGGGCTACAGGGGACTATATCTTCACCAAGCGCCATGCTCTACCAACTGAGCTACAGGGGACTATATCCTCACCAAGCGCCATGCTCTACCAACTGGGCTACAGGGGACTATATCCTCACCAAGCGCCATGCTCTACCAACTGGGCTACAGGGGACTATATCCTCACCAAGCGCCATGCTCTACCAACTGGGCTACAGGGGACTATATCCTCACCAAGCGCCATGCTCTACCAACTGAGCTACCACGGGACTATATCCTCACCAAGCGCCATGCTCTACCAACTGGGCTACAGGGGACTATATCCTCACCAAGCGCCATGCTCTACCAACTGGGCTACAGGGGACTATATCCTCACCAAGCGCCATGCTCTACCAACTGGGCTACAGGGGACTATATCCTCACCAAGCGCCATGCTCTACCAACTGGGCTACAGGGGACTATATCCTCACCAAGCACCATGCTCTACCAACTGGGCTACAGGGGACTATATCCTCACCAAGCACCATGCTCTACCAACTGGGCTACCACAGGACTATATCCTCACCAAGCGCCATGCTCTACCAACTGGGCTACAGGGGACTATATCCTCACCAAGCGCCATGCTCTACCAACTGGGCTACAGGGGACTATATCCTCACCAAGCGCCATGCTCTACCAACTGGGCTACCACAGGACTATATCCTCACCAAGCGCCATGCTCTACCAACTGGGCTACAGGGGACTATATCCTCACCAAGCGCCATGCTCTACCAACTGGGCTACAGGGGACTATATCCTCACCAAGCGCCATGCTCTACCAACTGGGCTACAGGGGACTATATCCTCACCAAGCACCATGCTCTACCAACTGGGCTACAGGGGACTATATCCTCACCAAGCGCCATGCTCTACCAACTGGGCTACAGGGGACTATATCCTCACCAAGCGCCATGCTCTACCAACTGGGCTACAGGGGACTATATCCTCACCAAGCGCCATGCTCTACCAACTGGGCTACAGGGGACTATATCCTCACCAAGCGCCATGCTCTACCAACTGGGCTACAGGGGACTATATCCTCACCAAGCGCCATGCTCTACCAACTGGGCTACAGGGGACTATATCCTCACCAAGCGCCATGCTCTACCAACTGGGCTACAGGGGACTATATCCTCACCAAGCGCCATGCTCTACCAACTGGGCTACAGGGGACTATATCCTCACCAAGCGCCATGCTCTACCAACTGGGCTACAGGGGACTATATCCTCACCAAGCACCATGCTCTACCAACTGGGCTACAGGGGACTATATCCTCACCAAGCACCATGCTCTACCAACTGGGCTACAGGGGACTATATCCTCACCAAGCGCCATGCTCTACCAACTGGGCTACAGGGGACTATATCCTCACCAAGCGCCATGCTCTACCAACTGGGCTACAGGGGACTATATCCTCACCAAGCGCCATGCTCTACCAACTGGGCTACAGGGGACTATATCCTCACCAAGCGCCATGCTCTACCAACTGGGCTACAGGGGACTATATCCTCACCAAGCGCCATGCTCTACCAACTGGGCTACAGGGGACTATATCCTCACCAAGCGCCATGCTCTACCAACTGGGCTACAGGGGACTATATCCTCACCAAGCGCCATGCTCTACCAACTGGGCTACAGGGGACTATATCCTCACCAAGCGCCATGCTCTACCAACTGGGCTACAGGGGACTATATCCTCACCAAGCGCCATGCTCTACCAACTGGGCTACAGGGGACTATATCCTCACCAAGCGCCATGCTCTACCAACTGGGCTACAGGGGACTATATCCTCACCAAGCGCCATGCTCTACCAACTGGGCTACCACAGGACTATATCCTCACCAAGCGCCATGCTCTACCAACTGGGCTACCACGGGACTATATCCTCACCAAGCGCCATGCTCTACCAACTGGGCTACAGGGGACTATATCCTCACCAAGCGCCATGCTCTACCAACTGGGCTACAGGGGACTATATCCTCACCAAGCGCCATGCTCTACCAACTGGGCTACCACAGGACTATATCCTCACCAAGCGCCATGCTCTACCAACTGGGCTACAGGGGACTATATCCTCACCAAGCGCCATGCTCTACCAACTGGGCTACAGGGGACTATATCCTCACCAAGCACCATGCTCTACCAACTGGGCTACAGGGGACTATATCCTCACCAAGCACCATGCTCTACCAACTGAGCTACAGGGGACTATATCCTCACCAAGCACCATGCTCTACCAACTGGGCTACCACAGGACTATATCCTCACCAAGCGCCATGCTCTACCAACTGGGCTACAGGGGACTATATCCTCACCAAGCGCCATGCTCTACCAACTGGGCTACCACAGGGACTATATCCTCACCAAGCGCCATGCTCTACCAACTGAGCTACCACAGGACTATATCCTCACCAAGCGCCATGCTCTACCAACTGGGCTACCACAGGACTATATCCTCACCAAGCGCCATGCTCTACCAACTGAGCTACAGGGGACTATATCCTCACCAAGCACCATGCTCTACCAACTGAGCTACAGGGGACTATATCCTCACCAAGCACCATGCTCTACCAACTGAGCTACAGGGGACTATATCCTCACCAAGCACCATGCTCTACCAACTGAGCTACAGGGGACTATATCCTCACCAAGCGCCATGCTCTACCAACTGGGCTACAGGGGACTATATCCTCACCAAGCACCATGCTCTACCAACTGGGCTACAGGGGACTATATCCTCACCAAGCGCCATGCTCTACCAACTGGGCTACAGGGGACTATATCCTCACCAAGCGCCATGCTCTACCAACTGAGCTACCACAGGACTATATCCTCACCAAGCGCCATGCTCTACCAACTGGGCTACAGGGGACTATATCCTCACCAAGCGCCATGCTCTACCAACTGGGCTACAGGGGACTATATCCTCACCAAGCACCATGCTCTACCAACTGGGCTACAGGGGACTATATCCTCACCAAGCGCCATGCTCTACCAACTGGGCTACAGGGGACTATATCCTCACCAAGCGCCATGCTCTACCAACTGGGCTACAGGGGACTATATCCTCACCAAGCACCATGCTCTACCAACTGGGCTACAGGGGACTATATCCTCACCAAGCACCATGCTCTACCAACTGGGCTACAGGGGACTATATCCTCACCAAGCGCCATGCTCTACCAACTGAGCTACCACAGGAAAAATGTCATTCTCTGTTGGCCTGAAGTGCCCAGTCTACAGACGAGATCCGTTTCCTTTGACCATCAAAGGTCGTCTGAACTCTGTCTGAACTCTGTCTGAACTCTGTCTGAACACTGTCTGAACTCTGTCTGAACACTGTCTGAACTCTGTCTGAACACTGTCTGAACTCTGTCTGAACACTGTCTGAACTCTGTCTGCCTGTAAGCCAGACATTCTCTTCTGTCTTCTAAGGCCCATCAGGCATCAGTCCTCGTCTTCCACCACGCGTAGAGAGAATAATCAAAGGACTCAAATGACTGTTCTGATGATAGCTCCTAATCAGAGTGCTGTTCTGATGATAGCTCCTAGTCAGAGTGCTGTTCTGATGATAGCTCCTAGTCAGAGTGCTGTTCTGATGATAGCTCCTAGTCAGAGTGCTGTTCTGATGATAGCTCCTAGGAAGAGTTCTGTTCTGATGATAGCTCCTAGTCAGAGTGCTGTTCTGATGATAGATCCTAGTCAGAGTGCTGTTCTAATGATAGCTCCCAGTCAGAGTGCTGTTCTGATGATAGCTCCCAGTCAGAGTGCTGTTCTGATGATAGCTCCCAGTCAGAGTGCTGTTCTGATGATAGCTCCTAGTCAGAGTGCTGTTCTGATGATAGCTCCTAGTAAGAGTTCTGTTCTGATGATAGCTCCTAGTCAGAGTGCTGTTCTGATGATAGCTCCTAGTCAGAGTGCTGTTCTGATGATAGCTCCTAGTCAGAGTGCTGTTCTGATGATAGCTCCTAGTCAGAGTGCTGTTCTGATGACAGCTCCTAGTCAGAGTGCTGTTCTGATGATACCTCCTAGTCAGAGTGCTGTTCTGATGATAGCTCCTAGTCAGAGTGCTGTTCTGATGATAGCTCCTAGTCAGGGTGCAGTTCTTATGATAGGTCCTAGTCAGAGTGCTGTTCTGATGACAGCTCCTAGTCAGAGTGCTGTTCTGATGATAGCTCCTAGTAAGAGTTCTGTTCTGATGATAGCTCCTAGTCAGAGTTCTGTTCTGATGATAGCTCCCAGTCAGAGTGCTGTTCTGAGGATAGCTCCTAAACAGAGTGCTGTTCTGATGATAGCTCCTAGTCAGAGTGCTGTTCTGATGATAGCTCCTAGTCAGAGTGCTGTTCTGATGATAGCTCCTAGTCAGAGTGCTGTTCTGATGATAGCTCCTAGTCAGAGTGCTGTTCTGATGATAGCTCCTAGTCAGAGTGCTGTTCTGATGATAGCTCCTAGTCAGAGTGCTGTTCTGATGACAGCTCCTAGTCAGAGTGCTGTTCTGATGATAGCTCCTAGTCAGAGTGCTGTTCTGATGATAGCTCCTAGTCAGGGTGCTGTTCTTATGATAGGTCCTAGTCAGAGTGCTGTTCTGATGACAGCTCCTAGTCAGAGTGCTGTTCTGATGATAGCTCCCAGTCAGAGTGCTGTTCTGATGATAGCTCCTAAACAGAGTGCTGTTCTGATGATAGCTCCTAGTCACAGTGCTGTTCTGATGATAGCTCCTAGTCAGAGTGCTGTTCTGATGATAGCTCCCAGTCAGAGTGCTGTTCTGATGATAGCTCCTAGTCAGAGTGCTGTTCTGATGATAGCTCCTAGTCAGAGTGCTGTTCTGATGATAGCTCCTAGTCAGAGTGCTGTTCTGATGATAGCTCCTAGTCAGAGTGCTGTTCTGATGATAGCTCCTAGTCAGAGTGCTGTTCTGATGATAGCTCCTAGTCAGAGTGCTGTTCTGATGACAGCTCCTAGTCAGAGTGCTGTTCTGATGATACCTCCTAGTCAGAGTGCTGTTCTGATGATAGCTCCTAGTCAGAGTGCTGTTCTGATGATAGCTCCTAGTCAGGGTGCTGTTCTTATGATAGGTCCTAGTCAGAGTGCTGTTCTGATGACAGCTCCTAGTCAGAGTGCTGTTCTGATGATAGCTCCCAGTCAGAGTGCTGTTCTGATGATAGCTCCTAAACAGAGTGCTGTTCTGATGATAGCTCCTAGTCACAGTGCTGTTCTGATGATAGCTCCTAGTCAGAGTATTGTTCTGTGTATAACAGCTCCTAGTCAGAGTGCTGTTCTGATGATAGCTCCTAGTCAGAGTGCTGTTCTGATGACAGCTCCCAGTCAGAGTGCTGTTCTGATGATAGCTCCTAGTCAGAGTTCTGTTCTGATGATAGCTCCTAGTCAGAGTGCTGTTCTGATGATATCTCCTAGTCAGAGTGCTGTTCTGATTATAGCTCCTAGTCACAGTGCTGTTCTGATGATAGCTCCTAGTCAGAGTGCTGTTCTGATGATATCTCCTAGTCAGAGTGCTGTTCTGATGATAGCTCCTAGTCAGAGTGCTGTTCTGATGATAGCTCCTAGTCAGAGTGCTGTTCTGATGATAGCTCCTAGTCAGAGTGCTGTTCTGATGATAGCTCCTAGTCAGACTGCTGTTCTGATGATAGCTCCTAGTCAGAGTGCTGTTCTGATGATAGCTCCTAGTCAGAGTGCTGTTCTGATGATAGCTCCTAGTCAGAGTGCTGTTCTGATGACAGCTCCTAGTCAGAGTGCTGTTCTGATGATACCTCCTAGTCAGAGTGCTGTTCTGATGATAGCTCATAGTCAGAGTGCTGTTCTGATGATACCTCCTAGTCAGAGTGCTGTTCTGATGATAGCTCATAGTCAGAGTGCTGTTCTGATGATAGCTCCTAGTCAGGGTGCTGTTCTTATGATAGGTCCTAGTCAGAGTGCTGTTCTGATTATAGCTCCCTGTCAGAGTGCTGTTCTGATGATAGCTCCTAAACAGAGTGCTGTTCTGATGATAGCTCCTAGTCACAGTGCTGTTCTGATGATAGCTCCTAGTCAGAGTGCTGTTCTGATGATAGCTCCCAGTCAGAGTGCTGTTCTGAGGATAGCTCCTAAACAGAGTGCTGTTCTGATGATAGCTCCTAGTCAGAGTGCTGTTCTGATGATAGCTCCTAGTCAGAGTGCTGTTCTGATGATACCTCCTAGTCAGAGTGCTGTTCTGATGATAGCTCCTAGTCAGAGTGCTGTTCTGATGATACCTCCTAGTCAGAGTGCTGTTCTGATGATAGCTCCTAGTCAGAGTGCTGTTCTGATGATAGCTCCTAGTCAGGGTGCTGTTCTTATGATAGGTCCTAGTCAGAGTGCTGTTCTGATGACAGCTCCTAGTCAGAGTGCTGTTCTGATGATAGCTCCCAGTCAGAGGGCTGTTCTGATGATAGCTCCTAAACAGAGTGCTGTTCTGATGATAGCTCCTAGTCACAGTGCTGTTCTGATGATAGCTCCTAGTCAGAGTACTGTTCTGTGTATAACAGCTCCTAGTCACAGTGCTGTTCTGATGATAGCTCCTAGTCAGAGTGCTGTTCTGATGACAGCTCCCAGTCAGAGTGCTGTTCTGATGATAGCTCCTAGTCAGAGTGCTGTTCTGATGATAGCTCCTAGTCAGAGTGCTGTTCTGATGACAGCTCCTAGTCAGAGTGCTGTTCTGATGATACCTCCTAGTCAGAGTGCTGTTCTGATGATAGCTCCTAGTCAGAGTGCTGTTCTGATGATAGCTCCTAGTCAGAGTGCTGTTCTGATGATAGCTCCTAGTCAGAGTGCTGTTCTGATGATAGCTCCTAGTCAGAGTGCTGTTCTGATGACAGCTCCTAGTCAGAGTGCTGTTCTGCTGACAGCTCCTAGTCAGAGTTCTGTTCTGATGATACGTCCTAGTCAGAGTGCTGTCTGATGATAGCTCCTAGTCAGGGTGCTGTTCTGATGATAGGTCCTAGTCAGAGTGCTGTTCTGATGACAGCTCCCAGTCAGAGTGCTGTTCTGATGATAGCTCCTAATCAGAGTGCTGTTATGTGTATAACATCTTGCTCCTAGTCAGAGTGCTGTTCTTTGTATAACAGCTTGCTCCTCGTCAGAGTGCTGTTCTTTGTATAACAGCTTGCTCCTAGTCAGAGTGCTGTTCTGATGATAGCTCCTAGTCAGAGTGCTGTTCTGGTGATAGCTCCTAGCCAGAGTGCTGTTCTGATGATAGCTCCTAGTCAGAATGCTGTTCTGCTGATAGCTCCTAGTCAGAGTGCTGTTCTGATGATAGCTCCTAGTCAGAGTGCTGTTCTGCTGATAGCTCCTAGTCAGAGTGCTGTTCTGATGATAGCTCCTAGTCAGAGTGCTGTTCTGATGATAGCTCCTAGTCAGAGTGCTGTCTGATGATAGCTCCTAGTCAGGGTGCTGTTCTGATGATAGGTCCTAGTCAGAGTGCTGTTCTGATGACAGCTCCCAGTCAGAGTGCTGTTCTGATGATAGCTCCTAGTCAGAGTGCTGTTATGTGTATAACATCTTGCTCCTAGTCAGAGTGCTGTTCTTTGTATAACAGCTTGCTCCTCGTCAGAGTGCTGTTCTTTGTATAACAGCTTGCTCCTAGTCAGAATGCTGTTCTGCTGATAGCTCCTAGTCAGAGTGCTGTTCTGATGATAGCTCCTAGTCAGAGTGCTGTTCTGATGACAGCTCCTAGTCAGAGTGCTGTTCTGCTGACAGCTCCTAGTCAGAGTTCTGTTCTGATGATAGCTCCTAGTCAGAGTGCTGTTCTGATGATAGCTCCTAGTCAGAGTGCTGTTCTGATGATAGCTCCTAGTCAGAGTGCTGTTCTGATGACAGCTCCTAGTCAGAGTGCTGTTCTGCTGACAGCTCCTAGTCAGAGTTCTGTTCTGATGATACGTCCTAGTCAGAGTGCTGTTCTGATGATAGCTCCTAAACAGAGTGCTGTTATGTGTATAACATCTTGCTCCTAGTCAGAGTGCTGTTCTTTGTATAACAGCTTGCTCCTAGTCAGAGTGCTGTTCTTTGTATAACAGCTTGCTCCTCGTCAGAGTGCTTGGTATTTGGGGGCCGCCAGATCAATGAGCCTCAATGTTGCGCTGCCATTTTACTGACAGTAATATGGAGCGCTCTGCTCCGGTCCTCCACCAGGAAAATACAACATTTAATTCAGAACATTCAATTTACTCCCTGTAAAGGCCTAATGAGTGATTTAAATACCACAACTAAGAATAGGACCATTAAAGAGGACTATCAACCTGTCAGGAGAAGCACCCAGGACTTCTACACGTCATCTCAGGGCTTCTTTTCCCTTTCTAAAAGAGGTGCAGTACACACAGGTTATAAAACAGGACAGTCATAAAATGGCTTTTGTCTGTCTGTGGTCGATGGCTCTTTGATCACAAATATGATACGACATGATATGACCACCGTGTCCCAAATGGCACCCTATTCCTTATGCAGGGCACCACGTTTGGCAAGAGCCCATAGGAAAGTACTGCACAATGTAGGGAATGGGATGCCATTTGGGTCTCAGACGATACGATACGATGTGAGGATACAGTACTATACAGTACTATACGGTACTATACGGTACTATACAGTACTATACGGTACTATACGGTACTATACGGTACTATACAGTACTATACGGTACTATACGGTACTATACAGTACGATACGGTACTATATGGTACTATACAGTACTATACGGTACTATACAGTACTATACGGTACTATACAGTACTATACGGTACTATACAGTACTATACGGTACTATACAGTGCTATACAGTACTATAGTACTATACGGAACTATATGGTACTATACAGTACTATACGGTACTATACGGTACTATACGGTACTATACGGTACTATACGGTACTATACAGTACTATACGGTACTATACGGTACTATACGGTACTATACAGTACTATACGGTACTATACGGTACTATACGGTACTATACGGTACTATACAGTACTATACGGTACTATACAGTACTATACAGTACTATACGGTACTATACAGTACTATACGGTACTATACAGTACTATACGGTACTATACGTTACGGTAGGGTGAGGCTGAGTGATCATGTACACCTCAAGGAACCCCGAGCATAACACATGAGCCGTGTCGTCTGCTTCCACAGGGTGCCATCCCTGTGTCCCAAATGGCACCCTATTCCCTATATAGTGCACTACTTTAGACCACAGCCTCCGTAGGACTGTGCACTACATATGGTGCTGTTTGGGACGCCGTCATGGAGTCGAGATGCAGTTTATGTTGATGACTGATGGAGCGTTCTGATAGGTGAGTAGATTGAGTGTCAAGCAGGAAGTGCTCTGACACAGGACACGGAGGTCAATCACCGAGGTTACAGACACAGAACAAGACTGTCTGAGTGTACAGCCAGGGAGAGATTGGATAAACAGGATCTGTCACGCATGACAAGATACTGTAGGTCACCCCATTTCCAATTCAGACATTCAAACCATATCAGAAATAAATCTAAATATTAAGGCATTAAATGTGAAGTCTAATGTAGACATTATAAATCCACATTTACCAAATGTGAAAGAAACATTCAACACCTTGACAGTAAGAAAAGGTGTATCTTTTCTCAAGAGCAAGACATTAGACTACCGTGCGCCAACGCATTGGGCGGCAGGTGGCTTAGTGGGTAAGAGCGTTGTGCCAGTAACCGAAAGGTCGCTGGTTCTAATCCCCAAGCCGACTAGGTGAAAAATCTGTCGATGTGCCCTTGAGCAAGGCACTTAACCCTAATTGCTCCTGTAAGTCGCTCTGGATAAGAGCGTCTGCTAAATGACTAAAATGTAAAATGTAAATAAAAGACTCTTTGGAGAGGGAGCATGATCAGTCATTCCACATCTTTAAGGAGAAGCTCGGTAGTAACAAAGCCTGACCCCACAGGGTCATGTGGTGTGAAACACCGGGAACAATTAGACATGTTCCAATGCTCTCCGGTTAGTCTACGGTTGAATACGGTCCTAAAATACAGTTGTTTTCTATGGATTGTTTCTCCTCTGTTGCATTAAGTACAGTGATTTTTCTCCTCTGGTTGTCAAGGTGACGCCCAGTGTTCGGCTCGCTGGGGTTGAGTCCTAAACTGCACCCTATTCTCAATACAGTGCACAGGGCCCATA
Organism: Coregonus ussuriensis; assembly: GCA_031479575.1. Taxonomy (NCBI): domain Eukaryota; kingdom Metazoa; phylum Chordata; class Actinopteri; order Salmoniformes; family Salmonidae; genus Coregonus; species Coregonus ussuriensis. The sequence continues at coordinate 6,047,700 of CM062500.1, read as the reverse complement.
GGGCTGTGGTCAAACGTAGTGCACTACAGGGAATAGGGTACCATTTAAGTCGCAGCCCCAGAGAGTTCTGTGGTTATGACAGGGTGTAATTAAGAATGAGCAGTTAGGATTATGGTCTGTGTGGTGTGGGATAATTACTGGACTTGACACTGTTTTTTTGTCAGGACAGGTCAGCTGTCATTCAGAGGGGTTTTTGTCACGTACCCATAATGACATTAATACCATGGGCATCACTTACGCATGGCTTACTCTGGTGGTGTTCTTTGTGTGTGTGTGTGTGGCTGTGTGTGTGTGTTTGTGTGTGTGTGTGTGTGTGTGTGTGTGTTTGTGTTTGTATGTGTGTGTGGCTGTGTGTTTGTGTTTGTGTGTGGCTGTGTGTGTGTGGCTGTGTGTGGCTGTGTGTGTGTGTGTGTGTGTGTGTGGCTGTGTGTTTGTGTGTGTGTGTGTGGCTGTGTGTGTGTGGTTGTGTGTGTGTGTGTGTGTGGCTGTGTGTGTGTGGTTGTGTGTGTGTGTGTGTGTGGCTGTGTGTGTGTGGTTGTGTGTGTGTGTGTGTGGCTGTGTGTGTGTGTGTGTGTGTGTGGCTGTGTGTGTGTGTTTGTGTGTGGCTGTGTGTGTGTGGCTGTGTGTGGCTGTGTGTGTGTGTGTGTGGTTGTATGTGTGTGTGTGTGGTTGTGTGTGTGTGTGTGTGTGTGGCTGTGTGTGTGTGGTTGTGTGTGTGTGTGTGTGGCTGTGTGTGTGTGTGTGTGTGTGTGTGTGTGGCTGTGTGTTTGTGTGTGTGTGTGTGGCTGTGTGTGTGTGTTTGTGTGTGGCTGTGTGTGTGTGGCTGTGTGTGGCTGTGTGTGTGTGTGTGTGTGTGGCTGTGTGTTTGTGTGTGTGTGTGTGGCTGTGTGTGTGTGGTTGTGTGTGTGTGTGTGTGTGTGTTTGTGTTTGTGTGTGTGTGTGGCTGTGTGTATGTGTGTGTGTTTGTGTGTGTGTGTGTGGCTGTGTGTTTGTGTGTATGTGTGTGTGGCTGTGTGTGTGTGTGTGTGGCTGTGTGTGGCTGTGTGTTTGTGTGTGTGTGTGTGTTTGTGTGTGTGTTTGTGTGTGTGTGTGTGACTAGATAGTCAACTGTGATTATTAGTTTAGTTAAAATGCACTAAATGTTTAAATGATGATATTATATTATATATGATATTATATTATATGTTATATGTTTAGATGACCACTATCTGTACTCTGGTATTACTTGAAGAAAGTGCTCCAACATTGTATTATAATGATTTAGGTTAACAGTCACCCTGAGAGCTGAACGAACCCAGCTTCCAGACAGACTCGCAGGAGAGATAATCAAAGGGAACAGTTTATTAATGGAATCAAACAGCTGTTATTGCTATGTAACAGACCCTCTCCACAGTTTATTAATGAATCAAACAGCTGTTATTGCTATGTAACAGACCCTCTCCACGGTTTATTAATGAATCAAACAGCTGTTATTGCTATGTAACAGACCCTCTCCACAGTTTATTAATGGAATCAAACAGCTGTTATTGCTATGTAACAGACCCTCTCCACGGTTTATTAATGGAATCAAACAGCTGTTGTTGCTATGTAACAGACCCTCTCCACAGTTTATTAATGAATCAAACAGCTGTTATTGCTATGTAACAGACCCTCTCCACGGTTTATTAATGGAATCAAACAGCTGTTGTTGTATTGTGGAAGCCTGCAGCGTTCCATGACAGGTGAGGATTCCCTATGGAGACAACCATGTTGTGATCCCAATCAGTTTCAGTTTCATAAGGAACACATAAACCTTCAATCACAACTCTTGTCCTTCTCATCATACCTTATTCCATCATACCTTATGTCGTATATTCTAAAGATATGCCTGGATTTATATCAGGAACAGTCAAGTAGGTTGTTCCCATTTCCCTCTGTCACAATACAGCGTATCTTCAATATGAAGTAATGAAAGTTCATATTGCGGAGAGCGCATCTGGCGCTTCCTCAGATATTTACTTGTGAGAGTCGTTTTTGTGGGAAAATAAAGGTCATGTTGTGTTCCAGGTTCAGGTGCCTCAGCCAACTCAGAGTCTCAGATGAGATGTATATAAAACCAGGTTACCTTCCTCTCTCTCTCTCCTCTCCTCTCCTCTCCTCTCCTCTCCTCTCCTCTCCTCTCCTCTCCTCTCCTCTCCTCTCCTCTTCTTCTGTGTGTGTGTATCCCCCCCCCCCCCCAGTGCCAACAACACCACATATTGCTTTCTCTCCTCCGACAACGAATGCTTCCCTCTCAGAAGTCTGTGTGTGTTTCTCTTTGTGGTAATGGGATGCATAATTACAGTGTGCCTGGGTAAACAGTGCAAGCACGGAGCGTATGCAGCTCGCTGCCGAACATGTGGTGGGGAACGCCAGGGGCTATGAGGCGCCCGCCTGCCTCCAATCTCTGCTCTCTCTTTTCTTCTCTCCTCCCTCTCTCATCCCCTTCTCATCCCCCTCTCCTCCCCCTCTCATCCCCCTCTCACAGGGCTTGGTAGAGAAAGCACAAATCACAAATCACATGCTTTGCTGAGCCTCCATACGGTCTGTCTTTATACTGAACGCAAACCCACAACCCCGCCGCGATCAGCACACGCAAACACAACCCCGCCGCGATCAGCACTGCATCGTTGTAAAGGTCCTTTGTTCTTTGTCAGCCAGCCTAGATAACAGACCCAGCTGCCAATGTAGTGTATTAAAATTATGTCTTTGTTAAATGTTTTTCATGAAGAAATGGAATGTTGGTTATGTTAGTAGCAAGAGGGAATGTTTTGGGTGTAACGCCACATCCAGCAGACCGGAAGTGTCTTGGAGACTGGGGATTGGCCAGAAGAGGTCAGCTTCGTTGTTTATAAATAGGGGGTTAGGCGAGGAAGACGTCAGAACGGCCATGGCAATCGGGGAGCCGTTCTCCGGACACCGCGGGTCTGTACCTATGCTGTAATCTCGTGGTTTTAATAAAGGCCTTTGAACACGATACAGACTAAGGGGATTCTTTGATCGACAGCAATACCCACCAGCATTCGACACGATACCACAAATGGAGGTCCTACCGAGATTCTGATTGCATTATTCTGCCCCCTGCCTGAGACGCGAGGTGACTACTGTCCAAGCCGGCTAAAGGTGAGATTACTCACAAAATTTGGGCATTAGTGATTTCGTTGATTGGGGAGAGGGCATTGAAGGTGTACAGATTAAAAATACTTGGATCGTTGTTGATGTGGGGTGTTGCGGTCGATTACGGGTCTTTAAAAATATTCTAAAATTTATATTTCATTGGTAACGGGTGGCAATGACAAATTTAGAGCAAAAGGAACGGTAGAAGTTTATATTTCATTGGTAACTATAGACAATGATGGGGTTATATTTCATTGGTAACTATAGACAATGATGGGGTTATATTTCATTGGTAACTATAGACAATGATGGGGTTATATTTCATTGGTAACTATAGACAATGATGGGGTTATATTTCATTGGTAACTATAGACAATGATGGGGTTATATTTCATTGGTAACTATAGACAATGATGGGGTTATATTTCATTGGTAACGGTGTGACAATGATGGGGTTATATTTCATTGGTAACGATAGACAATGATGGGGTTATATTTCATTGGTAACGGTGTGACAATGATACGTTTATATTTCATTGGTAACGATGTGCAGTGATAAATTTATGTTTTAAGGGAAGCGCAGGATGTGTGATTGTGTAGTAGGCCGCAGTTAGCTAGAGGCTAAGGCTAATGCTGGATTGTTTTGGGCCGCGTGGTGCCTCGTGGCTAATGCTTGATTGTTTCAGGCCACGTGGTACATCGTTGCTAAGGCTAATTTTTGTAAGGCTAAAGTGTGAATCATGCTACATTCTACCTAGTGGCTGAGGTTAATGCTAAAGGCTAATGCTAATTGTGTTGTGTGCTACATGCTAACGTATCCTTAGAGGGCCATTGCGATGGATTCAAGCCTCTTAAACTTGTTTGCATTTGGGTGGAATTCAGAGTTCTACGCAAATGTAAGGTCTGTCGTGTAATTGTCTGATTGTAAGTGTAAAATAGAGAAACTGAGGTAGGATGCTGGCGTTCTATTGGGCGTTCTATTGTGCGGTAAGCATGGGCTTAATTGGATGTGCGCATGCGCGGGATTTTACAGGGTTAAAACTACGACATGAGGTCGTGCTGAGCCTACAAAACAAAATGGTGGGTACAGGTCATAGGTCCCATTTGGCGTTACCCTGCTGAGGGAAATAGACAGACAGAGGAGAGATTTTAGTTTCAACGGCGGCTGGTTAAAGATGAAACTTGTTTTGTGACCTATTGAATTTATACATTAGATATACAGTGGGGAAAAAAAGTATTTAGTCAGCCACCAATTGTGCAAGTTCTCCCACTTAAAAAGATGAGAGAGGCCTGTAATTTTCACCATAGGTACACGTCAACTATGACAGACAAAATGAGAAGTTTTTTTCCAGAAATTCACATTGTAGGATTTTTTATGAATTTATTTGCAAATTATGGTGGAAAATAAGTATTTGGTCAATAACAAAAGTTTCTCAATATTTTGTTATATACCCTTTGTTGGCAATGACACAGGTCAAACGTTTTCTGTAAGTCTTCACAAGGTTTTCACACACTGTTGCTGGTATTTTGGCCCATTCCTCCATGCAGATCTCCTCTAGAGCAGTGATGTTTTGGGGCTGTCGCTGGGCAACACGGACTTTCAACTCCCGCCAAAGATTTTCTATGGCATTGAGATCTGGAGACTGGCTAAGCCACTCCAGGACCTTGAAATGCTTCTTACGAAGCCACTCCTTCGTTGCCCGGGCGGTGTGTTTGGGATCATTGTCATGCTGAAAGACCCAGCCACGTTTCATCTTCAATGCCCTTGCTGATGGAAGGAGGTTTTCACTCAAAATATCACGATACATGGCCCCATTCATTCTTTCCTTTACACGGATCAGTCGTCCTGGTCCCTTTGCAGAAAAACAGCCCCAAAGCATGATGTTTCCACCCCCATACTTCACAGTAGGTATGGTGTTCTTTGGATGCAACTCGGCATCCTTTGTCCTCCAAACACGACGAGTTGAGTTTTTACCAAAAAGTTATCTTTTGGTTTCATCTGACCATATGACATTCTCCCAATCCTCTTCTGGATCATCCAAATGCACTCTAGCAAACTTCAGACGGGGCCTGGACATGTACTGGCTTAAGCAGGGGGACACGTCTTTCACTGCAGGATTTGAGTCCCTGGCGGCGTAGTGTGTTACTGATGGTAGGCTTTGTTACTTTGGTCCCAGCTCTCTGCAGGTCATTCACTAGGTCCCCCCGTGTGGTTCTGGGATTTTTGCTCACTGTTCTTGTGATCATTTTGACCCCACGGGGTGAGATCTTGCGTGGAGCCCCAGATCGAGGGAGATTATCAGTGGTCTTGTATGTCTTCCATTTCCTAATAATTGCTCCCAAGAGTTGATTTCTTCAAACCAAGCTGCTTACCTATTGCAGATTCAGTCTTCCCAGCCTGGTGCAGGTCTACAATTTTGTTTCTGGTGTCCTTTGACAGCTCTTTGGTCTTGGCCATAATGGAGTTTGGAGTGTGACTGTTTGAGGTTGTGGACAGGTGTCTTTTATACTGATAACAAGTTCAAACAGGTGCCATTAATACAGGTAACAAGTGGAGGACAGAGGAGCCTCTTAAAGAAGAAGTTACAGGTCTGTGAGAGCCAGAAATCTTGCTTGTTTGTAGGTGACCAAATACTTATTTTCCAACATAATTTGCAAATAAATTCATTAAAAATCCTACAATGTGATTTTCTGGATTTTTTTTTCTCAATTTGTCTATCATAGTTGACGTGTACCTATGATGAAAATTACAGGCCTCTCTCATCTTTTTAAGTGGGAGAACTTGCACAATTGGTGGCTGACTAAATACTTTTTTTCCCCACTGTATGGTAACGGATTATAATAAAGTGAATTAAATTAAAGACGGATTAAAATAAAAATGTTTTTTGAGCGATCTATTTAGTTCTGAGTTTATTCTTAGAGTGAATAATGTAGAACGAACGAATATTGAATGGTTGGAAATACTCAGTGATTGCATTAACTGCTGAAATCTTGTGTGTTTCTATGTTTTTTGAAATATGAGAGGAACATGGAATGAGAGGAGAGAGAGAGAAGGGGCTGACGTGTGCGTCACGTGACAAGGTGTGACGAGGCAGACGAGAGGATCAGATCAGGCTAGTACACAAAATCATCCTAACAAAATATGTGATGTTATGACAATTTCACATAGGCTTGGCAAATACTATTTCATTAAAAATTGCATTTTGGAGGCTCTGTGTATCACTGGGGTTTGATGGGAATTGGAGTATTGAAGGGTTGTAAGGTTAGAAGGCTTTGTTTATGGGTATTTTAGTCTGAAGATGACTGACTTGCATTTACTTGCATTTGATGGGTTGTGGTAAGATAGCCAACACTAATTGATAAATTGGTGACATAGAATATAGGAATAAAAAATTGGTTTTAAATTATTCATAATTTTTGATTGAGGTTTTAATTGGTTTTTTATTTTTAATTAAATGGTTTTTGAATAAGGCATTTAATTGAATTTTTTAATATTCATATATTATTATTTTTTTTTTTTGGGGGGGGTTGTTAGGGTTATATTAATAATTTAAAGGGGGAAGCCTTAGGCTATACAGTCTAAAATAAGATAGTTCACGATGAAGGTGATTACACCGATTGATATAGGGAAAAATAGTAATCCTTTAACTAAAGTAGTGTTAGAAAGTAGTGTTAGAAAAACTAATGGCAGAAGTTAGTACACCTTTCTCACATACGGATTCAGCAAAAAGAGACCCACCTTACGAGAAGAAAAAGTACAGCTTAGGGATGTTTATCCTCAGCTTTCAGTGATCATCTAGGAGGGTGATTATGGCATCAGAGATGAAGACGAATACAAGCAGAAACGACGATAAAGATGAATCCAAAACTCCAGAAGGAAGAAAAACCGAGATGTCTGGGAAGTTAAAGAAGATGAGTGATGATGAAGATGAGTGATGATGAAGAGGTTATGCATGGGTGGATATGACTCTGTGATCAGAAGGAAGTTGGCAAGAGAGAAACGAAGAAGGATACACGAGATTCGAGTTCTGATGAAGAAAGCGATGAAGATTTGGAGATTAAGGGTGCTTTATGTTCAAGAGGATTTTATCCTACAATGACTGGCAAAGAAGAAATAGGAGATATAGACCGAGGCGTATCAGGCCTGGAGGAAGAGACGACTTTGGGAGAGGTAAGGGAGCTAGAGGAACAGCTCGAGACGCTGAAGATACAGAAGAGACAAGGAGAAAACCTGCGGAGAACATTTTTAATCCCAAGAATTGGAGGAGAAGAAGAATACATTGAGGCAAAGATGCTGAAGAAAAGTAAGAAGATGATGGAAGACGATATTTCGAGGACAGAACTTAAAATATAAGCTTTTGAAGAATCCTGATATGTCAACAACAAAGAACAGGACGAAGAAACTCTGAGAAGTCAATCATACAACTGGTGGAGAAGAGAAGCTTGTGTGATGAAGAATCAGGGTGAACCAAATCAACAATCACTGTTACAGCTTCAACTGAACAATATCAAAGGCAATTGTACCAGCCAAGGGGGGACCAGATGTTCCATATCGACCGCCAGTTTCTGGACAGACACAGAATTGGAGAGGGAGAAGAACAAAGAAGAAGGAGGAATATTTCAGCTACACTTTCAGCAACTTTCAGAAGACTGGTATAATTATGGACAGATTGGGTACTTTACCTGTTAATGCAACAAGTCAGGAGGAAGAACAGAGAACATTTTTAAGGAAGATACAGGGGCAATTCAAGATCACCTGTTAGTGCCTAGAAGAGACGAAGGGGGGTGTCCGCTGAGAGAATCGATTAGAGAAGAAGAGAAAATAGCTAACAATTGAAGTAAAAACAACCGACCATTAGAAGTGATAGTGAATAGGGGAAAACTTATCTGGGTTCAGCCTAAAGAGGTTAAACATCTTACTAATTGCTAACTAATTAGGATAGGGATTTGAGGTAGTAAAACAGTTAATCAAAATAGACATACTAATATTAGAAGATACTGTTATTGCAGTGTTGGGAAGAGAATTGAATTGTACAATAAGATGTACACTAGACGGCTGTCTATTAGACACTGTCTGGGAAAATAAAGTTAAAAGGGGTGACTATTATTCTGGGTTACATTCTTACACTAAGATTTCAGGCTAGGCTAAAAGGTGTTTTGTCGTTTTGCCAAGTCTGTGTGTAATGAGTCAGAAGCAGGTGGGGAACTTTCCCAATCACATATTCTAAACATTTGGTGGTAAGGGATTTTGTGAAAAATCAGGGGGAAAAGTTGTAAATGTTATGAGAGAAAAGATTAGATTAAAATAAGTTAGGAGTAGATTAGGGTTGAAGGAACTCTGAGACAGTAAGCTAAGTTTTAAAGTTAGTAGTAAGAGAGAGAGAGAACAGTAATGAATGACACTTTAGAGTAGGGAGATCAAGGTAATTATGGGTGTATTTTGTGTAATCAAAGGTTTGAAAGTCAGGGATTTAGAGAAAGGACTGAGATTTGGGGAAAAAGTGACACTAGTGGTGATAGATGGAAGTACAAGTAAAGAGTTCAAAGTCTTAGGGGAAAACTGGGGGAAAACTAGGAGTAACTAAGGACATTAACACTTCAGTTTATTAGAACAACAGGGAGAAGCAATTTAACTCTTTCAACATTGATAGTTATTAAAGTCATAAATATATTGCATTTGATTATAAGGGAACCAATACAGCACCAATTTTAGGGGGAAAAATACTTATTAGGGTTTAGGATGGGGACGTTCCTCCCATATGGAGAGATAATTATGGAGAATAAGTATTGTTAGCAGGACCAGGAGTAGAAGCTGTTGCACCGAGTCAAAGGAGGGATAGTTTGTACAACGATATGAAGTGGAAGATGTTAGGAGTGGCTGTTCACTTATGTTGCGTAATGTTACAGAGAAAGGTCAGGGAGAATAGATGTATACTTATCTAGTGCAAGCATTAGAATTTGTTCTGGTTAAGAATTATGGGTTAAAAGGCTATGTAATTCGTAAAGTGATGCCTATAATGGAAGATTTGAAATTTGTTGAAGCTTCCGCAGTCACCGAGGGAGTTCAGGAGTAGATTACAGTAGCCACTCCAACAGTAGAGAATACACAGAGGATAATGGGAACTGTTGCACTAGAAGTAATTAGGGTTGATACAGCAATTAAGTCCACTACTTTAATGGTAACTTTGGAAGGGATTAATGATACTATGGCAATAGCAAATGTAGGGAGACATCGACAACAACTTTTCTGAAATTAAATGGGGAATTTTAGACTCATGGGTTATGTTACGGATGGAGAGTGCTGTCAATGATAGTACGAATGGGGTTAAAATAGGAGAACAGATAGTAGTAGAGAGAATATAGATTCATCATGGAGGACAGGATGAGATCTTTGATTTTGATGACAGACAAGGAGAGGTATCTGATCAGTGCCGCTCGTTCTTCTGTTGTGGAAATTAGAGATAGATTAACTCATTCTGTAAGATCAGTGAGGAATCTTGAGGGTCCATGTCTGTTGAGAATTCCAGCACCGAACATGTTAGACGGTCGCGCGGCCTCTATCAGGTATGGGTCAGTCTTATGCTTTGTCATGACTGTGGTATTAGCAACAGTCATTGACAGATAAAATAATGTCGTTGTCAGAACAGTGGTTTAAGCCTAGGTTTAAGTGTTCTTGGTTAAATTAATTACTCTATGGGAATTGTTAAATGGGAAAGGAAAATCAGGTAACAACGGAATCCTGAAGTATTCAGGTGAAACATTGAGGGCTAAAAGTTGTTTTTGTTCTAATAAAACATATGAGGTAAAGGGTATGTTTATGGGAAGATTAGATTGGGATGTTATATGATAACTTTGGATGAGCATGAACATAAGGTTAGAGATGACAAATATAATGTAATTTTTAATATACCAGGGAGTAAGAAGAGCAGGACTTTGATGGTTGAACGATTAGCTTTTGACTGACAATGTAACTATTGGGAATTTTAGAGATATTTTGAGGGTTTGGGGTGATAAAATATATATTCTTACATTATGGATGGAAAGGATTTTGTTACATGTCAACGTTGAAGCTTCCATATGAGGTTTTATTATTATAAGAGGGATAGCACCGGACACAGCTGAATCTAGGGGTAAAAGGGTGACATGGCGACATGTCATAGTCTTCAAGCCTATCATTGAAGGATGAATCTAAGGGAGAAGGGGGGACTTTATTCATGGTATGGTGTAACATTTGGGAAGATCATATTGATAAATATTAGTTATACTTTGAGTCCAGATAGTTCAGATAAGATCACTGGGGTTATAGATGCATTATAAGGGATGTGTTTGGGAGATCTGAGAAGATTTGGTTGCAAGATCAGTTAGGCCAGTAGGGGCAGTGATGGGTCAGATTTTAGTTTCAGCTTTGATAACACTGTGTGATGTTTGTAATTTGTTACTGACCTTTGAGAAAGCTTTGATATTGAGATAGGTTGGAGAGTGATTCCTGGAGACAACACTCAGATGCCGGTGTTGACTGTTCCTGATCTGGATAAAGATGGACCAGTGGAACTGAATGGATAAATATCATTTTTGATTATTGGATGATTTTTCAATTTTTTTTTTTTTTTTTTCCAATATTGGGGTGATGTTGGTATGATTTATGAATCAAAGGGGGGAATAGGTTTATGTGATTCATGCATCATTTATATATCAGTTTATATTCTTAGTTGATATTGATGTTTAATTTGAAAGTGTTTGTTTTGCAAAAGATACTGTTTGGTCGTTTTCTTTTCATTCCAGAAGCATTTGGGAGAACATGTGGACATTGAAATACTCAAACAAAGACAATATGAAGGGACAATATGACTGGAGGAGATGAAACAAGGAGGGTGTGGCTGATTCCATCATCAACAGTCCATTGGAAGAGGAGACTACAGGGAGATTAAGTGTAGTGGACTACATTCCAGTGTCTGCAATGAAATATAGACATGTGTAATACATAATTGTGTAATAGCCTCAGGGATTAATTTTGTAGAATGATGTTTGATGTTATTGAATACATGTGAGGATCTTAGATGTTTTTGTTTATTTCGTGAATGTTTAGGGACAGAGAGGCTAGGAAGGGAGAGTTTCGTTGTACGGTCCAATGGGTTGACCAGCCTTACAATGGATATTTATTGGATAGGATTTTGTTTGCAGGGGCTTACATGTGTATTTAATTGCATCATAGTTTCAAGGACATTTACATGGTTTATGAGGTTATCTGGAGTACCGACGGTGGTTGCCTGGGGCAGAGGGACCGTGAGAGAATTTTACTGTCTTGATTGATGGATGGATATCTGAAAAGATGGCTGCCGGACAGTTTTTCGCTCTTACACTCCATAGAGATTTCTTCATATTTCATAGTAATGTATTCACACTTCACAAACAGTTATTGCATAGAAAGGTATTTACACTCTAGAGGAGAATGTTTTTGGTTTAATGTTAAAGATACTCAATAAGATAAATGGTTACTAGTCATAATCCTATTCTGTTTGTTTTCGAGACGTTTAGTTCGTCTCGAAGGGGGGAACATGTAGTGTATTAAAATTATGTCTTTGTTAAATGTTTTTCATGAAGAAATGGAATGTTGGTTATGTTAGTAGCAAGAGGGAATGTTTTGGGTGTAACGCCACATCCAGCAGACCGGAAGTGTCTTGGAGACTGGGGATTGGCCAGAAGAGGTCAGCTTCGTTGTTTATAAATAGGGGGTTAGGCGAGGAAGACGTCAGAACGGCCATGGCAATCGGGGAGCCGTTCTCCGGACACCGCGGGTCTGTACCTATGCTGTAATCTCGTGGTTTTAATAAAGGCCTTTGAACACGATACAGACTAAGGGGATTCTTTGATCGACAGCAATACCCACCAGCATTCGACACGATACCACACCAATCAGAATCACAACAGCCTCAGCTCCAATCCCTCAGGGAGGAGGAAATTGCTCTGTTCATCTTCTCTGTCTCCCAGTTGGAGATAATAGATATAAATAGTTGATGAACGAGAGAGATATTAGAGAAACAAACATATCATCAAGCATAGATAACACTGAGGCTTCTGTTCCTCTGACATAAATACCACTGATGTAACATTCAGTGGTTGGACCCCAGCTGTCTTAGCTGTCCAGAAACTTCTGTTCGATGGATGCGTCCCAAATGGCACCATATTACGTTTACGTCCTTTAGCAGATGCTCTTATCCAGAGCGATTTACAGGAGCAATTAGGGTTAAGTGCCTTGCTTAAGGGCACATCGACAGATTTTTCACCTAGTCGGCTCGGGGATTAGAACCAGCGATCTTCCGGTTAATGGCACAACGCTCTTACCCACTGAGCCACCTGCCGCCCCAGACATAAAGGTGTTCCACAGGGGTTGATACTTGGACCTGTTCTTTTCATCATTTATATAAATGCTATTGGTCAGTCTGTTAAGAATTGTACATTTCATCTATTCTGAACAAACACAATTTCAAAGATTTGACTGAGTTACAGTTCACAAGGAAATCGGTCAGTAGAAACTAAATGAATTCTGCCCTAATCTATGGATTCCACATGACTGGGGCGCTGGTAGAGAAGAAGAAGGAGGCCCACGCTCCCAGTTCACCTCTTTATTGACTACGTTTCAATCCGAAAAACGGATCTTCGTCAGGTCAAACAAACAAACTGAGTGCTCACTTCCCCAAAATATACACATTTCACCTCCCATAACCATTACACACCTGACGCATGGTGGGCGTGGAAACCATTCAATTCACTTTGACGCACCGTTAATCAGAATGAATCACAAAGGCACATATGGTCACTAAGGACAATATACACACAAATGGGTTTAAGTAAAAAACATAGGCAACAGTAAAATATATTATGTTGGAAATTGTTTGGAATACCCCGCCCACATGACCATTACGCGCAGGAGGAGCGGTGGCCGTACATATCATTCCAGTGACCTATTTCAAAAACAACTTGTCTATCTCTAATAATTTGATATCAATGAGATGGGCACGTGTAGCAGTTACAGAATCTAATATATATGTACAAAATGACCAGGTAGGAGACATGGAAGGCTGGACAAATCAACGTGACGTATTTGTGTAAGGAATGGTCTGATATCCAACCATTAGTTCAGACCTTTAGATTATCAGTATCTCCCCCCCCCCCCCCCCTCCACTTCTTGTGGAACACGTGATGATGTCCTTCATCTTGATGGCCTTGCCCGTGATAGGGGTGATTGAACATTTGAGCGTTTGTTTGTAAAGTTACACTGGGTACATCGGCCACATTAGTAATTACCGTCCGGCCCATTGTCTAGGAAGGTGCTACGTGGCACCGGTGGAAGAGCAGACCTCACCAGCATTGTACTATGTTGGGGGGCGCGTCTGAAGACTAATGTATTTTCCAGTTATGGATCAGTGCTCGAGGTGTGCCTGTGTTTTTTAATGATATGGTCGGACTGTTTGTCAAGTGGGGAGTGCTGAAGAAGCGTTGAACTCGTTTCGTCAGTGGGGCGGTGTGGTTTGGGCGTGAGGCTGTCATCCCGGGTCATATTTTTACAACGATCCCTTGCCTCATGCAGCCATTGCTCTGGGTAACGCCGCTGTCTGAAACGCTCATCCAGACAGTCGGCTTGTTTGTCACAGTCACTCTGTGTACTACAGATCCTGGGTATGCGACTCTATCGGCTGATGGGGAGGCTCTTTTTAAGAGGTGTAGGGGTGGAAACTATCTCCGGGTAACAGGGAATTCGTGTCCGTCAGCTTCCTGTATAGGTTTGTGCTAAAGCCACACCCCCTCCCTCCTTTATCAAAATGTCCAGAAAACGTATTTCATGCGCATCAAAGGTGAGGGTGAAAAAATGTGTAAATGTTCACTGCTTGTATTGATGAAGGAGTGGAATCGATGAAGTTCTTCTGCTGTGCCCTGGAATAGAAGGAATACGTCCTCAATGAAGCGTTTCCAGAGACTGATATGGCGCAAGAATGGATTGTTAGGGCGGACAATCACATTCTTCTCAAACAAACCCACATACAGATTGGCATCATTCAGTGCCATTTTACTACCCCCGTAGCAGTTCCCTTCTGTTGAATGAACAGGTCATTTTCAAACATTAAAAAGTTCTCAGTCAGAACAATCTCAGCCAGTTCAACAGTACAGTTAGTGGTAGGGAGTGTGCCAGTGGGTCGCTGACTAAGACAGTGTGCCATGGCTTCTAGGCCTCCCTGGTGGAGGGATATTAGTATACAGGGATTCAACATCAAAGCAAGCCATTAGTGTCTCCCCATTGATATTATGCATTGTCTTGAGGGTGTTAATCATGTCCGTAGAATCGCGTACATATGCAGGGAGTGACACCACACTGGGTTTTTAGAAATAAATCCACAAAAAGCAGAGATGTTTTCAGTCAATGAGCCAATGGAGGCCACAGTAGGTCTCCCTGGTGGCTTATCCAATGGTTTTGTGGATTTTTTGGTAAGGCATGGATAACGCTCCTGATTGGATTGTCTACTTTCATGAACTCTTTTTGCATAATGTCTCCACTTTCAACATGAGACTTCAGCTTGCAGTGAATGTCATCTTTGAACAGTGGTGTGGGGGGGGGGGGGTGTCACGTGACAGTTTCTGATAGAAAGTGGTGTTGCTCAATTGTTTCCCGGATCTCATCACTGTTTACCAGCACCACAGGCCTTACCAGCACCACAGGCCTTATCAGCACCACAGGCCTTATCAGCACCACAGGCCTTACCAGCACCACAGGCCTTACCAGCACCACAGGCCTTATCAGCATTACACACTATCAGAGTGGAGTCAACGCTTGTCTCTGTTCTTTAGATTAGCACTCTGTGTTCTCATGTCTTATTCAGGGTCTGGGTCTGAGAACATATTTTTTTCCACCAATCTGCAGTCTGTTTCTAGGGGAAGGATTTCTGTATCTGGGCGGACAAAAGGTGGATTTGGCTCGCAGAGGGGTATTCGTTCTGTGGGAAATGTCATTCTCTATTGTGTCACCCATAGCCTGAACACTCTTCTCACCCGTACTTGGACTCTTATCATTTATGGGGGCAGAAGAACACCCCCTAAGTCTCAATGTACGAAATCATTTCTGAAACTCTATTGTGGTGTCAAAGTCATTCCATGATGCGGTGGGGAC
This sequence comes from Coregonus ussuriensis, assembly GCA_031479575.1. Taxonomy (NCBI): domain Eukaryota; kingdom Metazoa; phylum Chordata; class Actinopteri; order Salmoniformes; family Salmonidae; genus Coregonus; species Coregonus ussuriensis. The sequence continues at coordinate 6,032,405 of CM062500.1, read as the reverse complement.
GAAAGATAAGCCCTTTACTCAAGACCGAGTCACGTGAAGTGGTTATGGGAAGTGGTTATGTGAAGTGGTTATGGGAAGTGGTTATGGGAAGTGGTTATGGGAAGTGGTTATGGGAAGTGGTTATGGGAAGTGGTTATGGGAAGTGGTTATGGGAAGTGGTTATGGGAAGTGGTTATGGGAAGTGGTGATGGGAAGTGGTTATGGGAAGTGGTTATGGGAAGTGGTTATGGGAAGTGGTTATGGGAAGTGAAGAAAGGTTGATCACACTCAGGCATTCTGACTGCGTGTCGAATAGCGACCTCGCTCCTCTGTTCTTCTTGCCCTCGCCTCCTCCCCCCTCTTCCACGTCCGCGGTGCTGCTGACCCCTGTTGGACCGTTGAGGGTAACCTCTTCCCCCTCGCTTGTGTCCTAAAAAAAGATCCACCCCCCCCGTGGGAATCACAGCTGTAATAATGATCCACTCCCATTGGAATCATAGCTGTAATAATGATCCACTCCCATTGGAATCACAGCTGTAATAATGATCCACTCCCATTGGAATCATAGCTGTAATAATGATCCACTCCCATTGGAATCATAGCTGTAATCCGAATCTACATCAAGTGAAGATACACTCGAGTGTGGAGGTAGGTCGTAGGTCGTGGGTCGTCTCTGACGTCACTGTGCGTCTGTCTACGGCCTCGCCGGGGATTCCCTCTCCACAGGGGATTCCCTCTCCCACAGATATGCCTCATTCTGTTTATAGTCATTGGAGTGCCGATCGAACTTCTTAAATCTTCCTCGCTCTGATGTCCTGCTCCAGGTCTGTCTTGAATTTCAAAGGTGTGCTCTCCATATTTGTGAGTTTTCTCTGGGTCAGTTTCCTGCGGCGTGCAGTTGTAATCTCACCGCTTGTATCTTCTCACGTATTCTACCTAGTTGCTCAGCTATTTCCTGGATAATGAGAGCCATGAGATCAAATTAGCATTTGTTCGTTATTTGGCACCACTGGTCACAGAAAGGCTCATTGTCTCTGTCGATTGTGGGGGCAGGGGTGCAGCCATGGGTGGGCCTTGGAGGGCATAGGCCCACCCACTGGGGAGCCAGGCCCAGCCAATCAGAATGAGTTTTTACCCACAAAATGGCTTTATTACAGACAGAAATACTCCTCAGCACCCTCCCCCCCCGGATGTGGAGGTACTGGGCTGGCGTGGTTACACGTGGTTTGCAGTTGTGAGGCCGGTTGAGTGTACTGCCAAATTCTCTAAAACGACGTTGGAGGCAGTTTATGGTAGAGAAATTAATATTACATTTTCTGGCAAAAGCTCTGGTGGACATACCTGCAGTCAGCATGCCAATTGCACGCTCCCTCAAAACGTGAGACATCTGTGGCACTGTGTTGTGTGACAAAACTGCGCATTTTAAAGTGGCCTTTTTATTGTCCCCAGCACAAGGTGCACCTGTGTAATGATCATGCTGTTTAATCAGCTTCTTGATACGCCACACCTGTCAGGTGGATGGATTATCTTTACAAAGGAGAAATGCTCACTAACAGGGTTGTAAACAAATTTTGTGCGTATGGAACATTTCTGGGATTTTTTTTATTTCAGCTCATGAAACATTGGACCAACAATTTACATGTTGCATTTATATTTTTGTTCAGTGTATATGCGGATTATACTATTATGCACACAATTGCCCCGACTGATGACCTGGCTGTGACAAGGCTACAGTTCCATTGTGCAGGAAGCCCTTACTGATTTAAAACTCGTTCTTTATACAGGCTAAACTAAATACATGCTGTTTTCAAGTTCTCGTAAGATTGTCTCGGATGGATTACATCTTCACTCATCGGATGGTTCTATAATCGAACAAGTCCCTGCACATAAATACCTTGGTATTTGGATTGACAATGATTTGTCGTTGAAAAAAACACAAGACTGAGCTTGTTAAGGAAGTAAGATTTAAAGTGGCCTTTTTTTTTTTTTTACAGAAACATACCTTGTCTCTCTCTAGTCAGCAGGAAGCAGATTGTGCTGTCAACCTTTCTACCTGTTATTGATTACGGTGATACTATTTATCAACCTTTCTACCTGTTATTGATTACGGTGATACTATTTATCAAAGTTCAGCTGCCTCTACACTTAAACCCTTTCATAGCGCCCTTTTTTTTTATCACAGGAGACAGTTGTATTACTCATCCCTGTATTCTTTACCAACAGGTTGGCTGGAAGTCATGTAGATCACATCATCACACTCGTTTTGTTTTACGAAGCCCTGCTCCACAAGCTTCCGACTTACCTAACATCACCGTTAAGATTTAAAATGACAGGGTTGGCTGACTCTGGAGACTCCTTTGGTGTCTAGAGAGTTAGGTAAATCAGACTTTAACTTCCTTGCGCCTTACGTGTGGAATGATCTACAATCCACCTTAAAGTTGGAGGAATTGGTGCCTCTAGGGCATTTCAGACGGTTGCTAGGGGACCTTTTTACTGAAGAATGTGTCTGTTTTTTATGATTGTGTTCTGTTTTTCATGTATTGTTGTGTATAATAATGTTTAGCCCAATGGGCCTGTCTACATTGGAGTTTTTATACAGAAATGATAAATATTTGGCTAAAAATGGGCGCTTCGAGAAAGTAAATGGGCCGGTATGTTAGAAATGCCCAGGACAATTTTGGGGCGCAGTCCGTCTCTGGTTGATAGTGAGATGGTTGATAGTCTGTGATCTGATGCAAAGCACCTTGGATCAGAACCAAAGATGGGTCAGCTCAGTCCACATCAACAGACACTAACATCTCCTCAGTACACATCAACAGACACTAACATCTCCTCAGTCCACATCAACAGACTCTAACATCTCCTCAGTCCACATCAACAGACTCTAACATCTCCTCAGTCCACATCAACAGACTCTAACATCTCCTCAGTCCACATCAACAGACACTAACATCTCCTCAGTCCACATCAACAGACTCTAACATCTCCTCAGTCCACATCAACATACTCTAACATCTCCTCAGTCCACATCAACAGACACTAACATATCCTCAGTCCACATCAACAGACACTAACATCTCCCCAGTCCACATCAACAGACACTAACATCTCCTCAGTCCACATCAACAGACTCTAACATCTCCTCAGTCCACATCAACAGACTCTAACATCTATTCAGTCCACATCAACAGACTCTAACATCTCCTCAGTCCACATCAACAGACTCTAACATCTCCTCAGTCCACATCAACAGACACTAACATCTCTTCAGTCCACATCAACAGACTCTAACATCTCCTCAGTCCACATCAACAGACTCTAACATCTCCTCAGTCCACATCAACAGACACTAACATCTCCTCAGTCAACATCAACAGACACTAACATATCCTCAGTCCACATCAACAGACACTAACATCTCCTCAGTCCACATCAACAGACTCTAACATCTCCTCAGTCCACATCAACAGACTCTAACATCTCCTCAGTCCACATCAACAGACTCTAACATCTCCTCAGTCCACATCAACAGACACTAACATCTCCTCAGTCCACATCAACAGACTCTAACATCTCCTACAGCCAGATAAAAGTCTATCCTCTGACCTGTAAGCACAGTGAGAAAGTTTGCTATTTCTCAAACCCACTTGTTTGGCAGATAAATGTATTTCACTTCCTCTCTCTCACAGTGTTCAAGCGAGATAGTTTTCACTCCTCCACAGTCACCCCCACGGAGAACCTTTTAACTCTAGAACAATTTTTCAGGACAGTCTGTCCAACACAGTATAAGTATATCAATAGCAAAGCCCAGTGGATTGTGTTAAAATAGAAAGTAATCTATTATTCAAAAAGCCAACTTTCTTCGATGTGAGCCAAGTGTTACTTCCATCTATACATAAACTAAACCACAGTAGATGGGTTTGAAAATGTTCCCTTCCAATGTCAAAGTGTGCCTGTGGGAAGGTGGGCGTGGCACTCCATCTGTCGTGTCTCCTTGTATTTTTCCAGAGCGTTGGATTGATAACTACCACAGGCAGTTGGATGGCACACACACACACACACACACACACACACACACACACACATGAACACACACACACACACACACACAGACACACGAACACACACACACACACACAGACACACGAACACACACACACACAGACACACAAACACACACACACACACACGTACACACGACCACAGGCGGTGGATGTCTGGGGGATTAAAGACAAACGCAACTGACTGTGTGGGACTGACTTACCATGGTAAAAGCTCTCCTATCATACAGCTGCATGACTTACCATGGTAAAAGCTCTCCCATCATACAGCTGCGTGACTTACCATGGTAAAAGCTCTCCTATCATACAGCTGCATGACTTACCATGGTAAAAGCTCTCCCATCATACAGCTGCATGACTTACCATGGTAAAAGCTCTCCCATCATACAGCTGCATGACTTACCATGGTAAAAGCTCTCCCATCATACAGCTGCGTGACTTACCATGGTAAAAGCTCTCCCATCATACAGCTGCGTGACTTACCATGGTAAAAGCTCTCCCATCATACAGCTGCATGACTTACCATGGTAAAAGCTCTCCCATCATACAGCTGCGTGACTTACCATGGTAAAAGCTCTCCCATCATACAGCTGCATGACTTACCATGGTAAAAGCTCTCCCATCATACAACTGCGTGACTTACCATGGTAAAAGCTCTCCCATCATACAGCTGCGTGACTTACCATGGTAAAAGCTCTCCCATCATACAGCTGCATGACTTACCATGGTAAAAGCTCTCCCTTCACACAGCTGCATGACTTACCATGGTAAAAGCTCTCCCATCATACAGCTGCATGACTTACCATGGTAAAAGCTCTCCCATCATACAGCTGCATGACTTACCATGGTAAAAGCTCTCCTATCATACAGCTGCATGACTTACCATGGTAAAAGCTCTCCCATCATACAGCTGCATGACTTACCATGGTAAAAGCTCTCCTATCATGCAGCTGCATGACTTACCATGGTAAAAGCTCTCCCATCATAGAGCTGCATGACTTACCATGGTAAAAGCTCTCCCATCATACAGCTGCATGACTTACCATGGTAAAAGCTCTCCTATCATACAGCTGCATGACTTACCATGGTAAAAGCTCTCCCATCATACAGCTGCATGACTTACCATGGTAAAAGCTCTCCCATCATACAACTGCAGCTTGACTGGACTTGGACACACACACACACACACACACACACACACACACACGCACACACACACACACACACACACGCACACACACACACACACACACACACGCACGCACACACACACACGCGCGTACACACACACACACGCTGTCAGTCTCACGGTAATTTACCATTAACTAACATAAAAACGTTTAGCATCTCTGGGCTTCCACGCATCACCTACAAGCCACTGATGCGGTCCTTTGGAACATCTAACAAATCCATTTAATATGGCCTACACCGTCACAATAAATCCATGATTTTATTTTAGGCAGATCTAAAGAAACATTATGTTATGAAGAAAATGTAGCCTATTTCAGGAGAACAATCGTCCTTATGTAAGGCCCTGATCTGGCTCTGCCGTACGGCTGTGGGCTACACTAGTTCATTTAGCAGACAAGATCTGCTTATTATTCCCCATGGCATTATTTTATAGTAAGAAGAATACAATTGAACATAGCTGAATGTACTAGAAAGGATGTTTTTCTCAAATGATTTTCAAGGGAGAGGGCACATGCAGCTCTTCTGTGTTGAGCGGTTAACAAAGAAACAGGTCCTCCTATATGCTTAATTTAGAGTTATTTATGCAACTTTAGTTGTTCTTACAAACGTTGGGCTGTATGTTTTGATTTCTAATACATTCTAAGGCTGCGTGATGCGACTCTAATGATGATTTGAATAAAGTCTCATGAAAGTCATGAGCTCTGCTCTGTTTCTTATGCAGGCTGCACACACTTCATCAGTCTCTCATTCACAATTTGACAAGCGCTTGATAATATTCTCACCCATAGGACTATTCTCAATTTAATCTGGTCTTCACAGACGGCCTACTAATATATGTGTGGAATTATTTTTGATTTAGAATGGCCCACAAAAAAAAACATTATCTGTTTTAGCAAATGGAGGAAGCGGTTACGTTTTTAATATGCCAGGAAGGCTACACCTGTTTTAAAGCGGAATTATTTGCTTAATTTTAAGAATTTATAAATAAATATAGTAGCATGAGAAACCTGAGATCCTCTTTTAAATAGTGGCCAGTCAAAACTCTGTTTTCATACTCGATTGCGCAATGACTGGGCTTATAAGATCACGTTTCACTAGGCTCTGTAGGCTATGGGCTCTCCATCCCTGTTCCAGGGGTCTTGGGCCTGTAGGCTATGGGCTCTCCATCCCTGTTCCAGGGGTCTTGGGCCTGTAGGTTATGGGGTCTCCATCCCTGTTCCAGGGGTCTTGGGCCTGTAGGCTATGGGCTCTCCATCCCTGTTCCAGGGGTCTTGGGCCTGTAGGTTATGGGCTCTCCATCCCTGTTCCAGGGGTCTTGGGCCTGTAGGCTATGGGCTCTCCATCCCTGTTCCAGGGGTCTTGGGCCTGTAGGCTATGGGCTCTCCATCCCTGTTCCAGGGGTCTTGGGCCTGTAGGCTATGGGCTCTCCATCCCTGTCCCAGGGGTCTTGGGCCTGTAGGCTATGGGCTCTCCATCCCTGTTCCAGGGGTCTTGGGCCCGTAGGTTTGGAGTTATTTGGCCACTTTAGTTGTGATACAAACTTTATCAAAACACACAGGCCTATGGGCTAGGCTACATGATGCATGCTACTAATTTATGACTTGAAAAAGTTGCAAAAACATAATGCGCTTGTTTCTTGCCATAGACTAAACACACTGGATATCATTCACAAGTGATAATGTAAAGATAATGTAAAAAATTTAAAAAATGATAATATTTTCACCCATCAGACTATTCTGAATTTAATCTTGTCTTTACATATACTAAATAATAATGTGTGAAATTAGTTTTTAATTTAGAACAGGCCTTTATCATACACCTGTCGGAACAGGGGGGAAAAAAAGACAAATTGAAGACGCTTTTCATGCGGTTCATTTTCATGCCAGCCGGGTAGGCTACTCTGGTTGTCCTCTAGTTGTAAAGCAAAGCAGTGTGCTTAATATTAGGAAAGTTGATAAATAAATACAGTAGGCCTGGCCTATAGAAAGCTGATGGGATCCTCCTCTTTTTAACCACCTAGACTCTAAACCTGTCAAAATAAAGGTGAAATATATTTTTGGGGGATAAAACATTGAATTCGGTCTATTTGCCAATAGAAATAATATTGAACCATTATTTTGACAGGGAGTCAATGCTGAGACCGAGGTATCTTTTCCAGATACACCCTGTATAGCGCCACAATACACATCAAAATATAAGAAACACATTAAACTACACATTCATACATACGATACACGTTACAATACACAACAATACATGAAAAGCAGAACACAATCATAAAAAATAGACACGTTCTTCAGTAAAAAGGTCCCCTAACAACCGTCTGTAATGCCCTAGAGGCACCAATTCCTCCAACTTTAAGGTGTATTGTAGATCATTCCACACGTAAGGCGCAAGGAAGTTAAAGTCTGATTTACTTAATCTGGCCCTCATACCATCATGGCCACCTAATCATCCCCAGCTTCCAATTGGCTCATTCATCCCCCCTCCTGTCCCCTGTAACTATTCCCCAGGTCGTTGCTGTAAATGAGAATGTGTTCTCAGTCAACTTACCTGGTAAAAGAAGGGTAAAATAAAAAACAATCAACTATTTCACCCAGAGCTCAGTCCTGTGTTTGGTAATGAAAGGTTAACTTTCCCTTCAGTCCAATCTAAGATTAGCTTTCCCTTCAGTCCAATCTAAGTGGTTATCAAGTCAGAGACATTGACTGAAATGTAATGTCCATAGGGGGAGGCTGAACGTATCACCCTCTGAAGAGCCTTCTGGTCCGCGGCGGTGGAGTTGCCGGATCAGGCTTTGATGCAGCCCGACAGTATGCTCTCGATGGTGCTCCTGTAGAACACTGTGAGGGAACAGGCCAAATTTCTTCAGCATGCTGAGGTTGAAGAGTCACTGTCGTGCCTTCTTCACTACGGTGTCTGTGTGGTTCGACCATTTCAGCTTCTCTGAGATGTGCACGCTGAGGAATTTGAAGTTATTGATCTTCTCCACGGCGGCCCCCCATTGATGAGGATGGGGGCGTGTCCAGCCTGGTTCCTCCTGAAGTCCACAATCCGCTCCTTTGTTTTGCTAACGTTGAGGGAGAGGTTGTTTACCTGGCACCACACCGTCAGACAGCCTACATGATGCATGCCGCCCTGTAGGCCGTCTCGTAGTTGTTGGTAATCAAGCCTACTACTGTCGCGTCGTCAGCGAACTTGATGATGGAGTTGGAACTGTGTGAGGCCACGCAGTCGTGGGTAAACAGGGAATACAGGAGGGGACTAAGGACGCACCCTTGTGGGGCCCCCGTGTTGAGGATCGGTGTCGAGGAGGTCATGTTGCCTGCCGTCACCACCTGGGGGCGGCCCGTCAGGAAGTCCGGGACCCAGTTGCATAGGGAGGAGTTCAGACCCAGGGCTGTGAGCTTTGTAATGAGCTTATAAGGCACTATGGTATTGAAGGCCGAGCTGTAGTCGATGAACAGCATCCTCACGTATGCATTCCTTTTGTCCAGGTGGGTGAGGGCAGTGTGCAGTGCAATGGCGATTGCGTAGTCCGTGGATCTGTCAGGGCGGTAGGCGAATTGAAGAGGGTCGAGTGTGTCGGGGAGGGAGGGAGGTGATATGATCTTTGACTAGCCTCTCTTCATGATGAAGGAAGTGAGTGCTGTGGGTCGGTAGTCATTCAGTTCAGTTACTTTCCCTTTCTTGGGCACGGGGATGATAGTGGACATCTTGAAGTAAGGGGGGGATAGCGGCCTGAGCAAGAGAGAGAAAATGTCAGAGAGCACAACAGCCAGCTGGTCTGCACATGCTCTGAGGGCACGGCTTGGGATGCCGTCTGAGCGAGCGGCCTTGCGAAGGGGTTTTACACATTTGAATGACTTACATACATCCTCAGTGGAGACTTAGCTCGTCCGCTAGGGTGACGTTGGTGACCGTGATGTGGCTGGCTTTCTTTCTGTATTCCGTGGTCGTTAAGAGCCCCTCCCACATACGCCTTGTGTCCGACCCGCTGAATTCCTCCTCCTCTTTGTCCCTATGCCTGTGTTTCGCCATCGTGTGATCGATCTGCGTAAGTCATATTTGTCCTGTTTAACCAAACTGTTGTCCCCGGGTCATTTACTTCCTCATCTCTCTCTCTTTCTCTCTCAGATTTCAAATTCAAATTCAAATAGCTTTATTGGCACGGAAAGTGTTACCAAATACACTGCCAAAGCAAACATATAGACACATATCGAATGAATGATGACGCGGATCAGGGACGGCCTGTTCAATAGGGCGATATGGGCGACGCACTGCCAAACGGGAAAAGGAAGGGATTTTTTTTCTAATCAATTATATCACGGCAACAGTAGTTATCAGTGTTGTAATCTGATCTGACTGCCACTAAATGTCAAATCAGGCTAAAGTCGTGCTTCAAATGGCCCCGCCCGTTTTTGGGCGATTTCAGTCAGGTTGAAAATCGCCCAGAAGTCTCTCATAGCCTGTCATGTAAAATCTATTTTTTTCAAATTTCAAAGCTTTCAATACATTCTCTATGGGTGTCTGTGGGCTTGCACTTACGCGCTTTCGTCATACGTGACGTAACCATGAACGTAACTAAGCAAATAGCGGCTAGCAGCGTCTCTGTTGCGACCTGCAATGTGGCGTTATTTTATGTTTTTAATTTGTACACTTAGTGGCGTTATTTTATGTTTTTAATTTGTACACTTAGTTTACAAACATTCTGCCAACCATGGATTTCCAGTGGTGGGTTTTGGACTGATCTTGTTGATCGTGTACATACCCGCTACGAACGGACTAAATAATGAAAACGTTGCTGGCAGCGGAATCCAATACAGCTGGGAGACTTGGCTGGATGACAGAGTCCCGGACAGAGAAGTGGAGCCGGCCGGCTTCACCCTGGTCGGAGCGGACCTCGATCTGACAGTCACAGGGAAAATCGATCCTGGTAAGAGAGCGACTCTGTACCCCCGAGCCCCGACATTGAACTGCTTTCTGTGTCACTGCGACCTTACTATCTGCCCCGTGAGTTCCCCCAATTGTTTGTTACCGTTGTGTACTGTTGATAATCACAAGTTTACTGGAGAACTGAGACCAAGTAGAGACTTTGGACAGGGTGGATATGGTATAATAAAGGCAGTTTATTCAGAGGTAAAGATATCTGGAATCGCGTGCACGGACTCGTTCGTCAAACTCTTAGGGAGCTATCTGAAGAGAGCCCCGAAAACATTGTGTGCTGACATTTTATACAATAAATGATGTAGGTTGAATCTAGTAGTTCTGATCTTCTGATTGGTCCTGATGAGTTGGGCGAGGTCCCCTCCACTGTTGCATTGGCTCTGAGTCGGGTTCTCTGTCTTCAAATGTTCAGCCTAAAGAGAGGGGATTTTTGTGTGTGTGTGTGTGTGTGTTTAACAGTGATTGTGTGTGTGTGTGTGTGTGTTTAACAGTGATGATGTGTGTGTGTGTGTGTGTGTTATCAGTGATGATGTGTGTGTGTGTGTGTGTGTGTCCTCAGAGCAAGAACTCGTGAGTTGGAAGAACTGAGAGACCTATGGCGTGGGTGTTGTCCTTGGCCACCTGCTGACAAGGCTGACAAGATAGGACTCCTTTTGTCCATTGTTATAGGATAGGAACAGCATTGATTGAAAACAAACGCCCAACACAAAATGGGTCATGCACAAGATTTTAGTCAGACCAAGCTATAACATTATATATTTACTACGACAGTACATTCAACCAAAAGCTAATATAACAAAGGCATCAGAGATTATTTATAATCTGTCACAGAAACTGGAATCCATCTCCCCAGATCAGTCAATAAATGCTTCTGGTATTGACTTATATGCTGCCCCTGTCTTCATGTTGTTGCTGGACATATCTTTTTTAAAATGTGTGTAGGTCACCTAAATCATCAGAAAAATTGCCCCTCCTGAGAATTTTTTCAGGAGCCGCCACTGACGCGGATAGATCATAACGGGAAAAATAATAATACTCAATGAGTAGTAACAATTAACACTACAGTAGAAATTAACGAGGACAATAACGAACTAGTGAGAAAGACATGTAGCGTTGTTAATGCTCTGGTTGGCTGTCCCTATGGGTGTTGCAAGAAGCTACATATTTTGCTACTATGGCTCAAAGGGGGTTTTCTCCCAATGGATATAGGATTTTCTACTTTTCTGTTTTGATTTTTAAATGTTTGTATTTGTTTGAAAATTGGCCATTAGTCTGTATGGTTGTCACATTGTAGGAGGAAATGCAGCTCTGTCTCTACCTCTCCCCCTTGGGTAGAGGGAGCACAGCCTGTCCTCTCTGGGCAGCCAGGTTTGCCTGTGACGACCGGTCTCTATAGCCAGACTGTGCTCACTGAGTCTGTACCTAGTCAGTGTTTTCCTCCGGTTCTATCAGTCACAGTGATAGGTAGCCACCATGTACTGTCTGTTTAGAGCCAAATAGCAATTAAGTTGTTTTTTTGTCTTTCCAGGTGATATATATATATATCTCTTTTTTTTGCTTTGTGATGATTTGATTGGGCCAGATTTTCTGAGTGCTATCCTGAGGCTCAGCTGGTTTGGTAGGGGTTAGTGAACTGAGCCCGAGAGCCAGCTGGCTGAGAGGACTCTTTTCTATGGTCAACTCCTGGCATTTGAGGGCTTCGTAATGGTAGGAGTGGAGGTCAGTTTATTTTCTTATTTTCTTTCATTATAACATTTGGTGGCTCTTTTCTGGATATTAATCAGAAGAGGGAATTCTGCTCTGCCTGCTACGTTTGGAGTTTTTCTCTGTACTACGAGGATGGGAATTGGCCTAATTCTGCTCTGCCTGCTACGTTTGGAGATTTTCCTCTGTACTATGAGGATGGGAACTGGCCTAATTCTGCTCTGCCTGCTACGTTTGGAGTTGTTCTCTGGACTATGAGGATGGGAATTGGCCTAATTCTGCTCTGCCTGCTACGTTTGGAGATTTTCCTCTGTACTATGAGGATGGGAATTGGCCTAATTCTGCTCTGCCTGCTACGTTTGGAGTTTTTCTCTGTACTACGAGGATGGGAATTGGCCTAATTCTGCTCTGCCTGCTACGTTTGGAGATTTTCCTCTGTACTATGAGGATGGGAATTGGCCTAATTCTGCTCTGCCTGCTTCGTTTGGAGTTTTCCTCTGTACTATGAGGATGGGAATTGGCCTAATTCTGCTCTGCCTGCTACGTTTGGAGTTTTTCTCTGTACTATGAGGATGGGAATTGGCCTAATTCTGCTCTGCCTGCTACGTTTGGAGTTTTTCTCTGTACTGTGAGGATGGGAATTGGCCTAATTCTGCTCTGCCTGCTTCGTTTGGAGTTTTTCTCTGTACTGTGAGGATGGGAATTGGCCTGATTCTGCTCTGCCTGCTACGTTTGGAGTTTTTCTCTGTACTATGAGGATGC